>VZRV01006657.1:2237181-2566671 GCA_013398115.1 Falcunculus frontatus
TGATTGTTGTTGGTTTCTTCTTTTTTTCTTCTATGCTGTCTCTGTGCTTTGAGTTTATTAAAAAAAAAATGAAAATAAAAATTTTGCTTTCAACTGACAGTTTCCAGCTCCAATGAAAACCATAGGGAAGAGAGGAAAGTTAAGTTTCAGCATATTCTTACAATGTCAGTTTAAGAATAGCAAAATTACCCCCAAAATCTGAAATGTCTTGGAACATAGTGTCAGTCAGAGTTTAATGATAGAACATGAATGGTGAGACATTTGGATTCAGATTCAACCCTTGATTGTAGGCGTATGTTCAGAGACCTAGGTCTTGACTATGGGCTTGTCTTTCGTATGCAAAAAATAGAAATACGAAGCTTTTATTCCTTTAGAAATTGGGAGGTTTTGCTTTACAATACATTTTTTGTTGTGCCAAATAATGATAGGATAGTTTGTGTGGGATGAGACCTTTAAACATAGTCCAGTGCAATCCCCCTGCAAAAAAGCAGGGACATCTTCAACTAGGTCAGGTTGCTCAAAGTCCTGTCCCACCTGACACTGAATGTTTCCAGGGATGGGGCATCCACCACCTCTCTGGGCAACGTGTTCCAGTGTTGCACCAACCTCACTTAATGATTTACCATTCTCGTATCTTTTGCCATTGGAAGAAAAACATGTATTCCTGGACAGCCAGTTACGTGGGGAAGATGATCTGTCTAACTGTAGTTTGATATGATATGTTCCATGAACACTGAAATCTCTGTTCTTTCCATTACTTTTGACCTTAAGGATCTTCCAAGACTGTAGAACACGTTTATAACCAAATGAGTGTAAGAACACCAGAGACAGCTAGACAAGACAAAAGCAATTCACGCATCTTTTTGTTCATAGCCAATTTTTTCCTCAGAACTTCCTCAGGCACTGATCTGTTTTCCAAACATCTGAATAAGAACTGAATTTTAAGATAAAAGTGAGACATACGGTGAACGATTGCAGAGTAGTATATTGAAGCTGTCTAGCTGACAGCTTGGCTATATTGACTGATACCTCTTGTCACTGCCAATTATCTGAGTGTATGGTATCCGTTTAAAGGTTATCTCTGCTGGAATGCTGAAGAGAGGGTCTATTTTGAGTTGGATTTAGGTGACATTTTCTCTTTACTGGTTAATGCAGATGATATAGCTAACAAGCCTCTGCACCTCTGCTTTTTAAAATACCGTATGATGGATGTAGGTGGCTGAGAAGAATGCATTTGCTTTCCTGTGGCCCTGAATTAAGGTAAAGAGGCAAGTTGAAGATGTGTCAGAAAGTTTAACAATAAGGACAGAAACCCTATAGAAGTCTAGTGCTGTTCATAATAAAGAAGCAGGGCAAAGAATTCTTCTAATGTTTTCTAAGGGGTAATTCAAGAGAATTTTTTTTTTTAATAAAGACTCTACTCTTCCTATGAGGTGTCAAATAACATCACTCCTTATGAGTAATATCCTTAATCCTACTGCCTATGAGAATAGTACTTCAAAGTTTGTTTTCATCAGTTTGTTTCATCTACAGAAATACAAAAGCTATCTGAGCAGCAGTTATAGGGGATATTATATGTATTTTCTTTGTATAATTGAGTCAGAGTTTTGGGCCCAGATGTTAACAGTATTCAACACCAAACAGCAGCAAAGCTATTAAGAAAGTCAATGCTAGGATTTTTCCTGCTGCATCTCTGCAAAGCATCAACTGATCACCTAGGATAGCAGGAATTCAACAGCAGGATTAATTGCATTACTGACAGAAATTTTTACACTTAGATTTTTTATTACATTTATTTTTGTTGGGGAAAAAGCCTTCACTGTGAAAGGGAAGCAAACTGAAAACTGAGACTTGCAAAACTGAGGACTTTTAAACCTTTTTCAATCAAAAGAAGTGCATGCCTTTGGAAAGCTGACTGGCTGGGGTAATTGATGCGTTCCGCAAAACAGAAAATTCAGATAAAACTGAAATGGAAAAAAAATATACAGTGAGTGGGATTCCGGGGTTCTATGTAGACTTGAGAAGATGAGGGGCTTTTTCCCAACACTGTATCAGAGTGAAATCCAGCATGCATCAGGATACATCAGCATGCACCAAGGTGCGTGCATCAGACCCAGCATACATCAGCATGCAGGCTCATCCTGCTCCTCCTGCAGTGTGATTTCCATAGGAGCATCTGGAGTACTTCAGGCCAGAGTCTGATCTGCCCCAAAAGGGGACCCTCTCCAGACAGCCAAGGAGGCAGGGTGCCACAATGTGCTGTGGTGTCTGGGCAGAGAGCACAGGCACAGGCTGAGTCTCTGAGATGGAAGGCAGAGTGTGGTTCCCTTAACAAGACTGGAAGAGAAGACCACTGCTATTGCTTGTGGATCAGGACTGGGAGGGCAGGGGTATCAGAGGCTGCTGATTTTGTAATTATATTTATGCAGAGGAACCAGAATAAGCAGACTCAGAATGACAATTAGAAGGCATACTCCAGCTGTGCTGCAAGAGACAATATTGAAAATGTTTTCAGAGGATGATTAATGTGGAGGGAAAAAAAGGCAATGACAGAAATAAGTGTAGGTTAAGCAGTAGATATAGCAAAGCGGGCTGCCTACCACCAGATTATTAACAGCCCACAGTGATGCTGAGGACACTTTAATAAACCCATTCAGGGAGGATTACTGCTATTAGGAATAATGATCAGTGGCAGCACTGTGTTTTATATGAATAATGGGGGCTATATCCTCCAGCAACAATCTCTGCTAGAGCTATTTTATGTCTGCTGATACATATGACATTTTTCTTTGATCATAGTAAAGTGGGTAGTTTGATACTTACGTTTTCATCATTATAAAAAATCCAAAACCAACCAATGAAATTAATAGAGCTCTGTAAATTAGTGTTACAGAAAAGATGGGCAAGCATCCAAAGACAGAAAATATTTGGAATAGAATATGATAGAATCTGCAAAGTTCAGTTTGAAAAAAGATTCTTTTTATTCCATTGACCTACCTTTGTCCGCCCAGAGTCATAGCCAGGAATTTCTGCACAAAATCTTTTCTGCTTTCCTTTGAGGCATGACACGTGAAAATGAGCTGAATTGCACATCTTTTTGCAGGCTCTCTGCTGCACACTCTCAATCCACTGCCTGGAGTCCATTGCAAGGTGACCTGAGGCCTGGGACTGCCCTAATGTCATGCAGAACTGCTTCAAATAATGGAGCAGATTACTTCTGTAAATGGTAATTTGCAGTAGGTTCTCTTCTTGAGATGAATGTTTCAATATAAGAAGAAACTTCTCTACCGGTTTAATGTAGATGTAGCTAGGGCGTGGTTATGCTATAGAGTTTGGGAATGTTCTTGCTGCTGATTCAGTAAAGTCCTTTCTTCCCTATCAAAAGATACTAACTCTGAATCTAAAAGTGTGTTTGACTGGCAGTTAGGAGGGACTATATTTAATCTGGAGTCACTGAAGCTTATAAAAAAATGAACATGCAAACAATTTTTGAAGAGTAGATTCATACCATCAAGTGAAATTCTCACTGATCAGAAAAAACCCAAACATTAGTGTACATGAAAAAGAAAATGAAAGAAGATATGGGACAAAGGACAGGAAAAAACAGGGAACAGTTCCCACCTCTCCTTCTCATAGTATGTGTCAGCTCTTCTGACAGGCATCATGTTCCAGCAGTTAAGCCTTTGTCTAACAAAACTTCCACAGAGAAGAAATTTCCAGGCAAGGTGCGAAGAGTGAACAAAATGGCTTTAAATTTCATTTATATTCATTTATATTTCACAGGTCTTTCTGCAGGATCACTTTTTCAATAAACCTATAAAAAGCCAACAAACTATAAATAGTAAGAAGTAATTGGCCTCTGGTATTTTGCATTAATAGTGAGGATCTGACTTTTACTCAAACAAAATATGCAAACCTGTCAATGTGAAACAGTGACAAAAGCTAAGCAGGCACTGTTCTTTATCCAGAGGACTGTCTTGCATTTACAGGCATTGGTAATTTTCATTTTCACTGAATCTCACTGACCTAACTCTGCTGCCACTGGGAATTATGCTTACTGATTTCAAAACCAGCCAAGTTAAAGCAGTGGTCTGGAAATCCCATTTCTGTCTCTGATAGAAATCTAGTCCTTGCTTGCATGGAGAGAATGTTTCTTTTCTGAACCCTGTCAGGAGATGAGAGCCCTGCCACAGCATCCAGTGGTACCCTGACCACTCTGGACTTCAGAGTGGCAGCTGCTGCTACCCTCTGAAAGAGATACGACAGATGTAAACCAGATATCTGAAAGGCTTTACAGTGCAGTCACTATACTGAGGTCCTGATGGTACTGTTCCTGGCTCAAATCCACTTTTGTCATTACCAGACATGCAGTATCTTTAAAGCTGGAATCTAATCTTCTGTGTGGAAAAATGGAGGCATGTGCTTGGACTACATTAGGACACAAGTGTGTCAATGAAGAAACAGTGGGAACTAGATATCACATCAAGTTGCTATTTGTTTGAAATGCAGCTTCTCTTCAGTGATTGTTTCATTTCAATATTTTTTTTTTGTGCTGTAGGGACACACTCTGACATCTCCCAATTTGCCTTTGTCCTGCAAGTAACCATGCAACCCAGCTTCTAGAAATGAAATGTCATGAGCACTGAGGTACATTAGCTGCCACAAGATATGATGTCTGTGCCTTGTAAGTATGTTCTGATTTCATGAGAGCGTGTGTGTTTTTCAGAAACATTGATATAATGTAGTTTGTTTCGCCTGATTATTATATTTTTCCATGCCTGTCACCACATACTGTTGTTGTGACCCCTGAGCCACTCATGTTTTGCTCCTCTTCACACTCATTCTATCACCACACCACCAGGGGTGTGGCTGTGTATGGAGCTAATTTTAGGTACTTTGGTGGAGACTACACACCTGAAACAACAACAGGCAGATTGCCATACCATCAAATAAACAATGTAGGAAAGAAGCTTTTCTTTGAACCAAAGCTTATTTTGTTTTAGAAATTAACTGGGCTGCTGATAGATCCCTTCTGCCATCTCTTCCGTGTTATCTGACATGATATGGTATAACCATTAACTCTACTTACAGTTTCACATTCCAAAGTGTACGTAAATGGAAAATAATCCAGAGTTATAACCAATTGAAGTTCTGTGTTATCCTGTTTATCAATTTGTTGGACAAGAAAATAGAAAATTTGATAAAGTGTAGTGTTCTGGGTCATAGCAATGTCCCTCTTGTAACATAAAATGAATGCCATTAGTCATGAGAAAAGATTATGAGGCAACTTTCCTTTGCATGCTCGATGAATCCTCTATTCAATGCCTACTACAGGTTACTTATGAGAAGACATTGGAACAGCTTTATTTTTTTGGTGAAAGCATGCAAAACATGTCTGAGTAACTAGAGTCAATACAAGTCCATGGCTTATTACCAGTGAAAAGCCGTGGTTACTTAGGAAACACTGTGCAGCAATTTGATATGGAAAGCCAGAAGTCACTTGGATAATTTATTGAATAGCTTCTAACCTCTCCTGTCTTTGTCTGAAATGATACTGTTGATGATTTGGCAAAAGCTGGTGTCTGAATTTCTCTAGTGTTCCTGCTGGGGTCATGGCAGTAAGGTCCTGACAGAGCAGCACCCTAAGTCACACCATAGATGGGATTCTCATTGCCAGGTCGATGTGCTGGAAGCTCAGCCTGTCACGGGAATTCCAGTGTTACATGAAGTCACAGGCCAGCTACTGCCAAAAACGGCTACTGCTTGTCTGCCTAGGAGTCATTGTACTCGGAATGAATGTCTGTGTCTGCTACCAAGAGAGGACATAAAGGAAACTGCTTGAAAAAACGTGAAGGGAAAACACAGCACTTTGTGACACAGGGCAAAACCTATAAAAAAATCAGGTGTGTACTCCCTCCCTGGCCAGTGAGGATGGTTAGCTGATCTGATGTGACAACCAGAGCTGCTGACGTGCCTTCAGCTTTGCAGAAGGGAGTGTGGTACCTGTCATGCTGCCACCCCGGTGCTACAGTGTCCATTGAAACACGAATCAGGCGGAGTTGCTTCATGCACTGTGGCTACTGTATGACATGGCTCAGTTAGACAAGACAGAGAGGTTTAGTCCCACAGTGAAAAGTCCTGCCCATGCGTGTTAAATGGGGAGCCTGCCAGCTTTCACTGTATCGCACACTGACAAATCCGTGACTTGATGAAAAATAAGTGGGATTTTTGGTATCCACATCAAAGGACAGAGGCAAAAAGTGCATTGCAATAGGGAAAAAAGAAAAAGGAAAAGTGGAAAAAAGAAAAATAAAAAGGAAAAGGAAAAAAAGAAAAAGGAGAAAAAGGAGAAAAAGAAAAAGGAGAAAAAGAAAAAGGAGAAAAAGAAAAAGAAAAAGAAAAAGAAAAAGAAAAAGAAAAAGAAAAAGAAAAAGAAAAAGAAAAAGAAAAAGAAAAAGAAAAAGAAAAAGAAAAAGAAAAAGAAAAAGAAAAAGAAAAAGAAAAAGAAAAAGAAAAAGAAAAAGAAAAAGAAAAAGAAAAAGAAAAAGAAAAAGAAAAAGAAAAAGAAAAAGAAAAAGAAAAAGAAAAAGAAAAAGAAAAAGAAAAAGAAAAAGAAAAAGAAAAAGAAAAAGAAAAAGAAAAAGAAAAAGAAAAAGAAAAAGAAAAAGAAAAAGAAAAAGAAAAAGAAAAAGAAAAAGAAAAAGAAAAAGAAAAAGAAAAAGAAAAAGAAAAAGAAAAAGAAAAAGAAAAAGAAAAAGAAAAAGAAAAAGAAAAAGAAAAAGAAAAAGAAAAAGAAAAAGAAAAAGAAAAAGAAAAAGAAAAAGAAAAAGAAAAAGAAAAAGAAAAAGAAAAAGAAAAAGAAAAAGAAAAAGAAAAAGAAAAAGAAAAAGAAAAAGAAAAAGAAAAAGAAAAAGAAAAAGAAAAAGAAAAAGAAAAAGAAAAAGAAAAAGAAAAAGAAAAAGAAAAAGAAAAAGAAAAAGAAAAAGAAAAAGAAAAAGAAAAAGAAAAAGAAAAAGAAAAAGAAAAAGAAAAAGAAAAAGAAAAAGAAAAAGAAAAAGAAGAAAAAAGAAAAAAGAAAAAGAAAAAGAAAAAAAAGAAAAAAAAGAAAGTAAAAGAAAAAGAAAAAGAAAGAAAAAAGAAAAAGAAAAAAGAAAAAGAAAAAAAGAAAAAAAAAAGAAAAAAAGAAAAAGAAAAAGAAAAAGAAAATTATTTTGGGACAGAGTAACTATCTCTCGCCGGAAAAAAGGAATAGTCTTTGGCCACTATAGAAAAGGTGGTTGTAAATCATACTTGTTCTCTGTTGCTGCTGGCCAGGGACAGATAAGACCTTGCAATAAATAAAATCAGTTCCAAGGCAGTTCTTGGATTTATCCCAGCTGTTCATGGCCTCAAACAGAGACCACTGGGTGTCCAAGTCTTTTCCCTAGACTCACAATACCGTAAGTTTCCAACAGTGGAGCCAGGATGCCTTATTCTGTCCCTGTCTTTGGAGGAGCAAAACTCTTTGGTGGTCATGACTGGGTCTTTTGAGGGAGCAGGCTGAGGGCTGAGACAGGGAATGAAGTAGAAGGGACTGTTGCTGAAGAGGAGGAATGGAAAAGAATCAGTGGAGGCTTTTGAGGGGAGTGGGATGGTGATATCTCCTGTGTTTCTCTCACCAAGCCTTCCTTTATTTGAGCTAATCCTATAATGTGTAACTTCCAGACTCTTTCCACTCCTGTGTCTTCAACTGTAGCTTTTCTGCTTTCCCCTTCACTTGCTATAACTGCAACCTGCTCACTCTCCTGGGATCTGCAGATTAACGTAGCAAGATGGGTCTAGGACACGAAGACAGACTCATAATTTTTCTATAACCAGTGCACAAGGGCAGCAAGTGCCCTCAGGAACATCTCACGTCTTTGCCTGCAGCTGCAGTGGTGGTTTCCACCTCCCACCCTCCAGCCCCAGCATATCTGACTGTCCATAGTCCTGCCAGGGACAGAATACTCAGTGGGTTTCGATCTGTCGCTGACTGGGGTGCCTTGATTGCTCTGGCCAGTGGTCCACTTCAAGTAGCTCTTATGCATTTTTCTTTCTTTGCCTATGTGCTATACATGTGTGTGTGTGTGTATGTGTGTGTGTGTATACACAAACATGTGTACACATTATCCCAGAGAGTGGAGCACAGCCAAGGGGTCAACACATAGGTTAAAATCTTGATGGATTTGCTGCACCATTTTCATGGCTCTTTAATTTTGCCACTGACATAATGTAGATAACAATGCAGGTCAGACAGAGCATCTCACTATCCTTCCTCTACCAGGGATGAGAAGGAATATTCTCATGGTATTAGAAAGACTTACATTATCCACAGCATGGATTTCCTGGGGGAGCTTGAAAATCTCATCTGTAAGGGACTTCTGGAAGACCTTTGACCTCAAAACTCTGGATCTGAACTTGCCATATATACTGAGGCTGGAGTATGCAAACTCCAGCAATACCCTTCCCACTCAGTATTGAAATTTCTGTGTTGAAGGAGGGGTTGTTTCACATAGGCACCCAAGCCATCCTGAGGCAGAGATATGTTTTCTAACAAGACTGTTAAATAAACCAGTTAAAGAATCCTAGGCAAGGCGTACAACTCAGAAGCACATTACCTGTAGAAAGTGTGTGCTGGGTTGATTTTTTTGCATATTTAATATTGAAAAGAGCAACATTGTAGTTACAGATATACAATTTATTTTTTTTTTTTTTTTACTTTCTACAAAGTATGCAAAGGGTACAAAAGGAGGGATTAAGTGTCATAATAACTTTGTGATGTTTCAGTCAATGAGCCTGGATATACTAGGGTCATCCTTTGGAGAAACTTCCTCTCATACTTTGTATTACTCAGTTGTCATTTTGCAAAGACATTTTAGAAAGCTAGCATTTATTTACTTTCAAAGACAAAATTACTGAGTCTGGAGTTAACCTGGTAGAGAAACACAGAGTCTCTGTCTTGCTAAACTTATGCTGATGACTTACCAGAGCCAACAGTAACCTCAAAGAACTCTCTTTTCACAGACCTGAAAATGTATGAAAAGCTTATAAAATGTGTGAAACAGCTTAAAGCACACGTGAGCAAGGCTGGCCTGGACCCAGTGTTAGCATCTCATTATCAGAACCAATGCTGGCTTTTAGTGTATGTGGAAAAGTGGGAAGGAAAACAAGGGAAAGACTGAACAGTGAAGGCATTAAAGGAGAACAAGGTGCAAAGGAGGGTTGGATGTGATGTGTATGCCTTGTGACACCCTTTTTTAGTCAGAAAGAGAGAGGAGAGACCTGAGCTTGCAGACCTCCACTGCTGCCTATGAAGAGGCATCAGCTGCAAACTGAGCCGATAGTACCAGGCACATGCTCACATCCGTGCTGGCCAGCCTGTAACAGTGGTGTTGTGGTGTCCTGCAGGTGGCTGGGAGAGAGGATGATGGAACAAAGTAGTGATTCATTCCTTGCCCTCTAGAGGTATTCTCACAGTCTCATCCAAGTGTATGAATCAGAAGGACAAATACACACTGTATTTTCTGTCTGGAAATTCAGACAGAAAGTGTCTGTAAAACACTTCTCTACCACTCTGGAGAGTTACAATGGTGTCTATCAACCATTTGCTAAATTGTGGTGAAATTCCAATTTCCTGTGTGACTTTCAAGGGAGGTAGGTGCAGGGTGGGAAAGCTGTGCTATAAAGAATGGAGAGCAAATGCTGTGTCTAGGGTCTGCTTTGCTTTTGATCTCCTTCCTGTCACACCACTCTTATGTCCTGACAGAAAATTCCCAAGTGGCCCTGGTTTTAAAACAGGTGGGAGCAAGTCTGAAATACCATCAGTATCCACATTTCGAAAAAACTTTTTAAAACTTGGTCAGGCTTCTATGTCCTTATTTGCCTACCCTGTTTCCTCAATAAATGTTCAAGAAAGAAATGTAGTGGGAGTAAATAATTCACAGTATCTAGGAGGTTTTATTACTCAAAGGAATTAATATTTCTATGGATCCAGTTAATGAGATGCTCTGAAATGAAATTACATTACAGATGTTTCTTCTGTCCCTAAATAATATTTTATTAAGTTCAAATACACATATTTTTTTCTTCTTGACAATGCAGAAGAAACACATAAAGATGGAAACAGGACACATGCAGCTAAGGAAATTATCTTCCTATGCCAGATGCTTCCATAACATTATAGTGCCCATAAATTAATAATCTGCTTGGCTGGAAAAAAGGATTCTATGAAGTAGTTACTGTCTAGCACATAAAGAAAAGTACTACCTGTGTTTAGAAATAGGGTAGAACATAGTTTGACCAATCAAAATATGGTGACCGAAGTTCTTGCACATGTAATTCCAAATTCTGTAACTGCCTTTCACTCTAGTTTGGCCTCATTGCTGGAAATGACCTAGTGTTTCACCTCATCTATATTCTCTGAATTTTTTAACCAAGAGCAACAATTCCAGCTTTTAAATAAACAAAATATATGTTGGACCTATATATATATATATAGAGGTATATATATATATACACATATATATATTTCAGAACTTTCTTTCAAGTTACTTGACTATTTTCTTTGTATTTGCCCCACTCTCTCTGTCCTATTGCTTTCTTTCTTCATTATCTCCAATGTGAAATCTCTGCCTTGCCCACTTGCACTACCTGGAAGGTCTCTTCTGTCGGTACATGTCTTTGACTCCCTTGAAAGTCACTGAGTTGGGCTGATTCCTTGGTGGTGAGAACAGGGTAGACACAAAGATTCAAAATCCGGAGAAAGTCACTGAAGGTTTATAAGGAGGATATGGAGTTATATCCTCTGGGTTGTATCCTTTGGTTGGTTGATAATAAAATAACCTCTTTTAAGTTACTGCTTTTTGGTTGGCATTTTTCTTTAATACCTTTAAGTGTTTTAAGAGTATCTTAAGTTAGATGATGTTCTTTTACTAAAGTGCAAGGCTGTGACAGAAGCCTGGTTTCTGACAATGCTGCTGTTGCAAATCTGTGCAGTTTTGAGTGAATGGTTGAAAGACCACTTTCACTTTTTTAGTTTCTTAGGGGTTTAATCTCAGCAAAGAAAATCATAACTAGGTTAAATTTCTCACTTTGTAAAATGGCTTGATGCCTGTAAGTATAGTGCTGAACTTAAAAGGGGATAAAGGAGCTGATACGAATCTTTTGCCAAATACATTTCTTGGCTATAGACCCACACTCTGAAATTTGAGAACTTTTCACATCTTGAAGTATTACAGAGCAGATGTCACGGTATTTCTCACTACTGTCCTTGACTGCAGAAGACAATTTTTATAAATCAGTCACCTTTATCTTGAATAATACTTTGAATATAGATTTTTTTACAGTTTCTTCTGCGGCTTGCAAACCACTTGTGTATGTAGAAGGCCAGGCATACTGTTCTGTTTTGAATGTCAATAGTTGTGAGGCACTGCACATTTGCAGAAAGACAGTACTGGGGGAAAAGCATCAGGACTGATAACATGGCAGTCTGTATGAATGCTCATAGTTTCTGACAGCTCCATTTTCTTCTGCCATCTGTGTCCTCAGTCTTTTTGGAAATTATGGTGCATCAGCAGTTCTGTTTTATTGCCCAAAGCTAAATCAATTTAGAGGGATATTTGATATGGCAGCAATTTCTTGAGTTACCATAGAAAAACTAGAATATTTAACACTCAAATGAAAGACGTTGTACATTGTGGACTTATAATTACTTGTATGTGCCAATTTAGTATCAGAAAATAATTTCCATATTTCTGAGCCTTCAAATCTTTTCCCCAAATTACTCTGACTGTTTAGGATGGCTTTTAGGCAAAAAAAAAAAGCCTCCCAAAACCAAACCAAACCAAAAATTAAACCAACCAAAAACCCCACACTCAAATTCTGTCCGTTTTATCCTAGGAGAGAAAAAGCATAGAGCCATGTTTAAACCTTCCAGTGTCCTGGAAGAATCCTTGGAACTCCTTGCAAAGTCCTGGGGGAGCAACCGCGGCCCTGCTGCTTCCTGCTGTGTTCTGCCATCAGCACCTCCTGCTTAGGCACAGGCTTATCCCATCATTTGGCACCATGGATTTTCTACATGAGTCATGAGAAAATCTGCCTTGGCGGATAGGTCAGAAATAAATACAGCAGTATCTGTGGACAGTGCACTTTTACTGGGTTATGCAGACCATTGTTTATTCAATATGCAAGCGTTTGCAGTGTGGGGAACTAGAAATGCCTTTCATGGTTAAGTCCTATGTATAATAATGCAAGTTCTTGTGTATCTTGTGCAGGGATTAAGTTTGGAGTAGGTCAGGATTTGTATGCATTCAAATCAGAGGGAGATTTTGTCACTGGTTTCAGTGGGGCCACTTCAAGCAAGCTACAAGCTGGGATCCACAGTGCTGTTCTAAACACTCCCAAGCTCTCTTCTAAAGGATATTTTTACTTGTTTCATCTCTGTGGTTTTATAATATTCCCATTACATCTTTCATTCTTCTCAAGTGATCATGTTTTTCCAGTTATGGGGCTGAAAGGTGGAAAACTTCTCTCTTATTTCTCTTAATTTAATTAAAACCAATATAAACCACTCTCTGGCACAATATTCTTAGATCATCTACAGACAAATACTTCGTGACCATTCCTCCCTTTGTTTCTGTTTGCTGGATGCTTTTGTTTCCTTTTCGGTGTCAGAATCTTGAAAACATTCTGAAATGCAACACTGATGGTGGACTCCAGCACTTTAAAAAGTGGAGAACAGATCCTTGGGTTCATAAGTCAACAATACTCCACTGACTTTCACTACTGGAACAGATGAGTCAGGAATGCAAAGCTAACATTTCAAGATTTGAGTTGTTTGGAGTTTTGGGGTTTTTTTCCCAGTTTATGGAATGTAGTGAAACATAAATAAAAGAAATGTGCATTTGTGGCTCATTTTTCCAATGAAATTATTTTTGTCTCTTTATGATTTTCATACAACTCTTAATCATAATCTGTATTTTTCTTACTTCTAGGTACTATAAATATTTGTTAGACCTGCCCACCAAAGCTGTTTCAAAACTCATTGTATCCACAAGAAATGAGAATAAAGTATAGTTCCTCCTTCCACATATTTACAAATTTTACGTCTGCTTTCGACTACAGCTGATAATACATCCTTTTGATAGAAGTGGTATGTAGTGGCACATAGGTACCTATGCTCAGCCTAGCTCTGCTGATGGAATGTGTACCATGTGCTGGAACATTTGCTGATAGAACTCATCTGTCTGTTTCTATGGATGATTTGGCTATCCAAAAGGTGCCTGCTTCTCTTAGCCCAGTGACACAGAGCTGGGTGTGGGAAAGCAAAGGTCAGAAGCCCTTCCTTAGATGAAAATTGGCCTGAGGGAGTCAGGTGGGAAGATCCTATAGATTTTATGAGGCCAGGTGGAAATTCAGTGCTTGAAGATGAATTTGGGATTTCAAAGCATTGTAATTTTTTATGGTATCCATGGGAGGCCTGGTGGCCTATGCACTAGTACAGATGTGGATTCTTTTCCAGCTGGCACTCCTTGTTTCTGCTAACTTTTCCCATGTCCTCTTCTGGGATCTGTAATCAGCCTCACAGTTGCAAAGGGACTGTCTTACAAGTACTTTTTCCTTGCTGCAGTTCTGTCATCTGGCTTATTAGTTATCTTTGCTTGCTGGAGATGGTACGGTCTTCCAGTAACTCCAGCAGTGTTTGCCAGTACCACATTATGCATCATGTTGGTCGGAAGTAGTTCCATAGTCCTTGCCACCCAAACAAAATGCTTTCCCTGTCTATCTGTGGGGTCACATTAAGGTTGTTCTGACAGTAGATGAGAGATTGTTCTCTTTGGAGTTGACTGACTCATTTGAGGAAGTGTTAGTGCTCCTTGACTTTATTCGACCCTTGGATTTTATAAAATTGGGGAAAATTAGGTTGATCAGCTGGAAGACATTTGTGGAACAGGGACTGCTTTGAATGAGAATCTTACTTTAAAAGTTTGGGTACTATATAAAATGCTACAAATTCTACAAGAAATTTCTACAGGTCAGAAGTAGTAAGGGACAAAGCCTATGTTTTATAGCCAATAAAGTAGCCAACCGTTTTTTTTTTTTCCTTCACGACAGGAAAATCTGAGAAAGGGCTGACTCTGCAGTAAAGGCAACTAAGTCTATATTGATGTTTTTATAACAAAATTTTTTTACCATGTTTTAAAGGATGCAATTTTTTGATGTGACTCTGGAGAGTTACAGAGTGATCTCATGATACTGAAATAAAAACTGACACATAACATTCAGTATACTAAGTACAAAAGACATGCATGTAGGACAGATGGAGAAAGAGGGCATTATTTATGTACAAATATAATTTGTATATATACACCTCCATGATAAGAAGCCCTGAAAATGTCAACCCAACAATTGGATGTGGCCAGAGAAGCAAGAAGAGCATTTGTAATCCTTATGGGAGTTTTAAGGAACAAGTCAGAAAACGACATTATTGTGTGACATAGATCTCTAGCATATCAGCAGCTCAGAGGTCTGTCCTGTTGTGAAGGCACAAGAGAGGGACACGGAGTGCTCCGGCACTTGTGTAGTTGTAGGGCATTGCAAACAAGGGGCTCTGGCTGAGGGACTGAGTGGTACCTGCACAGTTGTGCCAGCAAAGCAATGGAGCAGTTTTAAAAGTCAGAATCTTTTTGGTTTTGATTTTTCACCATATTTTCACTTTTGGAATATTCTGGATTTTTGGCAAACCTCTTGTTTTCTTTCAACAGTTTTTTCCTGTGCTAAAGAAGTATATAATTTTTCATTACATAATCACCACTTTCCTGTGTTCATCCGCTTCTTTCTGGACTGGTGAACTTTGCCTCAATACTTGAGAATGGAGTTTGAAGCCCTCTTGATTGTAATTTTAACAGGATATTTTAGAATAGCTTTGTTCACTCTAGTGACCCTAGTGAGCTCTAAGTTTATGAAGACACATAACATATGTGATGTGACGGTTTAATATTATTTGCCATGAAGCGTTGCAGCAGTCATTCAACAGTAATTTAAGGCAATACTTGAGTAAATTAAAGTATTCTCCATAGTCCCCCCATATGTTCTAATGCTGACAAACAGTTCTGTACATGCTTGGTTTTGTTCACCCTCTAACACCCAAATACGACATCATCCATCAAAGAATAAGGGATATACACCCTACTCATAGGACACAGCCCTGAGATTGCACTTTGCAGGGCATTGACTCTGACAGGTTCAAGGGTTGTGGTGGATAATCAACAGAGCATGAATTTGGAGTGTGAGAGTGCATGGAAGGGAGCTTGTCCATTGAATGTGTGATCAGAATGACAAATAGTAGGAAGAGGGGATCAACAGACCTTGTCTATGGCATTAATCAGGGTATTTGGAAAGTGCTCTGTCCAATATTTTTAAAAACTAGGTAGACAAATGAAGAGGAAACCTAATTTGGATACTGTCATTCCAGACCACCTCCTGTGGCCTGTGAGCACTTGTCCATGAAGCATTGTCAGGCTCACTATCCTTTGTCATCCAGATGCAGGCAGACGAGTTTGGCAGCCACAGCATCCTTGTGCTTCTACCCCTTAGATCCTTAGATGGGGGCGGAAGGTGGCATGTCCGGCACAGGTGCCGATGGTGAGTGCTCAGTAAAACCAGTGCTCTCAGGGGTCACTCTGCATTGCTGACCATACATCCCCTGCATTCAGCCAGGTTGGGCTGTACAGCCTGCAGTTGCCGGTGCAACTTGCTGCTACAGTGATACTCAGCCCACAAGATCTAAAAGCATGGCAGATTGTGATTGCAGAGGACTTTAATTTAGCAGTAAGAGAGCCTGAGGCTAGATTAGACATAATTATGATTATCCAGTAAACAATGAACTCAGAGATGTTGTGGGTTTGGTATTATTTCATGTTTTCAAATCAAGGCTGGATATTTTTTGACAGAACAATACTCCAACCCAATCAGGAGATACTTTATTTAACAAAACAACTGTTTAATGACATTCTAGAGTCTGTGTTGTTGCCCAGAGTCAGGCTGGATGCTTACAGTAGTTCTCAAAATTTGAGACTCCTGTGAGGTGCTTTGTCTTCACAGCCAATTATTTTAGTTATTCATGCACCAGAAATTAGATACCTTTGAGACACTACAAAGGAAATTGTATCCTTTCATTGCTAATTCTGATACGCAGTGTGCCAAACTTGAACCATGTCTTTCGATGTGTGTTGTAAAACCATGCCAATAGCAACAGCCAAAAGTAACAGCTTTCTTTCTGTCAGCATTTATTCAATTGTGAATTGTTTATGGCCAGGTTTTGTTGCAGGTTGATTGTCAGCAGCAGCAGCACTTACTTCTTTATTCAAAGAAATACAAAATTTTCATGCCTATTTGAATTCCCTTTCCAGTAGAGTGCATTCCGTGAAGCCCCTCAACTGCTTTCAGCAGCATTACTCTGGTCCAAAATGGGCATCCACATCGACATATTGCACCTTGTATTTCTACACTCAGCTAAATATACTGCTTTTCTCTATTTCCAGAAGACATTTCTCTAATGCCAGAAGAAAGCTGGCAGTTGGATGAAGTATACTTCAAGGGCTATTGCTTTGATGGAATGATCTGTTTTACAGAAGTGCTCATCCTCGTGCTCATCATTTTGTAGAGAGAATACTAAGCAGACTTATAGAAGAGCCATTTGGGGCCCAGTGTTTGAATTATCTGTACTTTGGTGCAAATGTTTTGGAAATGACCTCTGCTCTGAATGAAAACTGATTCAGACTTATCTAGAGACAGAAGCCAAAGAAGTGCCTCAGAGACACAGCAAAAGGAAGGGATGTTTAGGCATTTTAATGGCTCCTGTTTAATACTTCCCTGCCTGAACAGGAAATGGAAACTCCTTATCCTTCCATGCACTATTGTCCTGTTTTGTCCCTGCCCCTATTTTTGGTCTCAGCTACTCTGGCTTTCCAGATCATTATTCCTAAATATCTGAAGACTGATCATTCTTCTTGCAATTTTGTAACAAAGCACTAATTCATTTCCTTCTCTCTTATCTTGATCCTGATGTTACTGATATCATGTCGACATCATAGTCAACATGTATAGAAAAGAATTGAGCCCTGCTCTCCAGAGTGAGGAACTGTGGAAGCAATTCATGCCCCATCAGGACTGACATATGTAAGCACATGGTATTTGACCAAGATTTTGCTTTCTTTGTGTTCATCTGAGGGATAAAGTACAGGAAATAAAAGGAATAGGAAATAAGATTTAAGATCAGAGAGTTGTTTTAAGTTTTCTCCAGAAAAGCTTCTGAATAGACCAATTCAAGTTAGCCAGAAATCTCATAGAAATAACTTCCAAACTTTCAGAATATGTGAGTATGTATACTCTGATCTACAGAGGATCTGATCTATAGAGGTTTTTTTGAAACTTTCTGATACATTTGAAATTCAGCATGTTTCAAACTAGCTGTGATTCTACGGGATTTTAAAAAGTAGTTTATTTGAGGGATTGTTTGTTTGTTTGGTTGGTTGGTTTTTTTAGTTGGTTTTTGTGGGCACAATTCACAGACTCACGGAATATTCTGGATTGGAAGGGACCCACAAGGATCATTGAGTCCAGCTATTGAGAGAATGGCCTGTACAGGGATTAAACCCACAACCTTGGTGTTATTAGCAACATGGTCTAACCAACGGAGCTAATCTCAGGGTCATTAACTGAAAATAATGTATTTTAAACATAATTTTAAAACAATTTTTTTTCATATATAGCATTTTTTTACTATTGGTGTCAATTGCCATGATTTCATTGAAATAGTGTTTAAAATTTCCAAAGTACAAATATTCCAACCAAACCAAAGGAATAACTGTAGTTTATTTTGTGATACGATCCAAACATTTTATTTGATTCTTTTTTTGAACCTCTGCTTGAACATCCTGCTACATGACAGTGGTCAGAGTTTTGCTTTGGGCCATCACACCAGGTCATTGTGTAGATTTGTATGAAAAGTCTTTCATGGACTAGTGAAAAGAGTACACAGATGCCCTTCCTGTTCTCGTCATTACACTTTCAGGCTGCTTCTGTCCTTAACTAGATCTGGACAGTGAGATCATACTTTGAAATCAGAGACGAGAATTACAGTCCTCTCCTTTTTACAAGAAAATTTCCATGGGAATATAACACAAGCCATTATTTAACAAATTTGACATGGAAAATTTAGTGTTTGTAACACTTGTTTTGTAGAAGCTTCTACAAAGCATCTCTAACTTAAGTGGTGGGGGTTTTTCACCTCTCCTTGACCTAACAAATCCCTCTATTGGGAAATTTTTGCAACAGCTGGATTGCTCATTAATCAATGGTAAATTAAGAAAATGACCTAGGACTGGTTATCAACTGGATTTTCAGTATGTTGAAAAAGTTACATCAGCCTCTAGACACTGTAACATAAGGTAGTGTAACACAGACATCCCCAATTAGGGATCTCCTGGGGCAAGGAATGGAATGGAGAAGAGAGATTGATGACACCATGTTTTGCTGAATGTCATCTGTGAGAAGTCTTTATGGCAGAGGTTCTATTTATGGCTATATAACTGTGGTGTTAATTCCCATGCTAGTACCTGAGTAGCTGTACCACACTGACATTGTGATCTTGTGCTGGTGGGAAGAATCTCACATTGTTCACTAGAGCAATAAAAACCCAGCCCCACAAAACACACTGTGAGATGATGTGTCTCTTACCAGTTTTTACAAAATATAAGTGCATAATTCTCTCCATTAAACCCACAGTGACTTCTTTCCTGCTGATTCAAAGTACCTGAAAGAGGTGCTCCAGGAAACCTTTCCTAGGAATTCCTATGGTGGTGCCTATATCAGAATTGCTTTAAATAAAGTAAAATACCTTTGGTTTATCATTTTTCCTTTAAAGCTTCAGCTATGGATCTCATATCTTCCAAGAGCTGTGGTTTTTTTCAGTAACTGTAATGCTTGTATATCAATTTTTAGCCAGGTTTACTAAGGAACTGAGTTTTCTGTGATAACACGGTCAATCTCTCCAGTTGTGTATCAGTTTCCTCTGCCCTGGTAACTCTGCAACCTGTTAGCCAATTTGAACTCAGTTTGAAGGAGATGATGGAAATCTTAACATGAAATATGCCCCCATGGCGTTTTTTTGAAATACAAAAAAAAAATGGAGGGAAGAAAGAGATCGGAATTAGTACCCCAGAGAAAAAGGTAGGCATTAGTCAGTTGTATGACAGTCTGTCTGGTAGCAGTCAGACAGTCTTCATGCATGAAGACAACTGGCCATAGCATATTGATGACATGAAGGAATGGAGTAACTGAGATTACTATACTGGGAAGGCAGAAGAGGGTATAAATCTGTAAGAAACCCAAGCAGTTTGTCTGTTCACTAAAGAATCTGCTAGTTTTAGTTGCTGTTGTGCACTTCTACCTGCCATGCTGTAACTGCCTGTGGAACTGAACTTCACCCCACACAGGAAATTCTTTCAATTTTCAATTTAGAACTAATTGATAATAGTTATCAGCACTAGATTTCATGGTCAGAAACTTTTCTCCTTTTGTCGTCCTAATACCTGCCTTTCTTTAAAAAAAAACAACAAAGAGAAAAGCAAAAGGACTTCTTGGGGTGGTTCATTAATGGATAGAGGAATTCTTAATCACTTCATGTCTTGGACTGGAGATCTAAGTGACTTTTTAAAGGAGATATATTTTGGGTTTCTGACTTTCAATCTGTTTTTGATCTGCAGATCCCTGAATTTTTGATAGGTGTACTGAGGAATTTATGCTTACTGTTGATGGGTTTGTTTTTATCACTTGACTTTAAGGCCTCTTAGAACCAGTGCATGGATCTCCAGAAGTCTGTGCACAAAATTCTGCAAACCTGTGCTTATGTCAGCAGCTAATGTTAGGGCACCACAGATCCTTACTGGATAAGGTGGCATGGGCAGTGTTACCTGGGAGCTCTGAGCAGGGCTGCCGTAGTCCTTAATATTGTTTGCATTTATTTTTGTTGTTTATCTCCAAATCCCTAGCTGCTGTATTCCTTGAATAGCTCATCCCTTCTTGTTTATCTATTGATATCCAAAATCATTTGAAGAAATGTCAGAAATGTCACCAACATACAAGGCTCTAGTGTAGGAGAAAGTGCTGGAGTGTAACAGCAAGGGGAACTGGGTCTCAAGGAAAAGTGAAGTAACATAGTCAGGTTCCTTGTTGGAGTTAAATGTCTGATAAGGCATTTGCTCCTCACTGAAGGCAGCGTGTTTGGAAGAGGTTTGTTCCGGTGGCACTCCGGCAGCTGTAGCTAGCAGAACTGTGTGGGAGTAACTGGCAGGGCAGCAGAGCCTGCGGTGGACAGAACACTGGGCAGTGTGGCTGCACGGCAGCACAGGCAGGCAAGGCTCTGTCATGGGGCAGTCAGCAGATGAAATTGCCTACACAAAATCACTCCACTGCCAGCAGCAGTGCTGTTTTGGGCTGTTGGTAGCCTATTGTGCCTCTCTGGCTGTCAGGTGTTGCAAAGGCCGAGGGCTGGTGCTGTGGTTGGCAGGTGAGCATACCTGGAGAGAAAGTGCAAAGGACACAAATATTCCTCATGCATGTCCTTGGGGAAACTGGAGTGCGACCTGCAAGCCAACGTCCTCCAGTTTGGCCCTAAATAGAGTGCACAAGTTTGAATAAATAAATCCTGTCCCCTGAGGAAATGCTCAAGGCTTCGTGTGGAGATTTGTGACAGCAGAGAAAGCTATTGGAAGGAAAAGTAATGCTGCATAATTTGCTTGTTCATCCAAGTTCAATAAACTCCTTTGTGTACAGTTATTGCCTTTATGCAAAATAAACATCTCCTACAATGAAACAGGTTACTGGAGACTAATCTACTTTCTTTGGTGGTTCCTTAGCAACCACAGTTGTGAATTAGTTGCCATGCAGCCTGGTTCAATACTTTGCAATGAAGCAAGGAGAGAAAAAAAGTAAAATAAAAAGGTGCAAGACTGAATTGTGAAGTTAAGTGAAGACAAATAAGCAAATATTTGTGCTTTGTTTTTAAGGTCATCAGCCATTAGTTTTTCTCTGCTCTTCCAAAAATACACATATTTGTGATTGAAAGCTTTGCTGTGGTCTCCTGGCAGTGAGGTGCAGGGTTATGCTGGCTAGCACAGCTGTTGGGCTGTGAGCTTCCCCTCACAACCTGAACAGAAAGGTGGGACACAGAGGACCCTCTGAGATGCTCACCCAGGCAGCACATGCTGGAGGTGCCACCAGAGGTTATCGATGGTTTCACTGTACTGGTGAAAGGCAGAATCTGTATGATGGCCAATGACAAATACAGGTTGGAAACAAAAGTCCTGCCTTTATCTACAGTGAAAAGGTTTCACCTACATCCATACTCTCCTCCTGACTGGAACAGAGGTTGTTTTCCAGGCAGGTAAAAGAAAGAGGTCCCCAGAGGCAGATGGGGATCAAAATCTGGGGAGGGGTAGGCAGGAGAACAACCAGGGCTGAGAAACTATGGGGTTAAACCGGGAGAGTTCACAAAAAGAAAGAAGGTGTAAAAGGGTTGCTGGCCACTGACCTGATTCTGATACTTCCAGTGAGACCACTCCTGCTGAGCTGAGGCAGTGCTGTGAGAATACAATGTGTGGCTTCAGGATGGATGATCAGGGCTTTTCCTGCCGGTGAGGGGCCTTGGCAGAGGCCTGCTGGCAGGGTGGGCAGTGTCTCTAACCACACTGGGTCCCAGGGGATCACACAGACATGCCTGGCACAGCCGAGAACCAGGACCACCAAAGGAGGGAGGAACTGGGAAAGCTATTGGGGAGCTGACAATCCATCCCCATCTGGGGGGGGGCCAGCCGTATGGCCACACTAATATCGTGTGTCTGGGGTCTGGGTCTTAACATAAATTGGTTTATGTCAATGTCTTCCTCGGGGCATTAGGCTCCACAGTCCAGATGGCAGAGTGCCCTTGGTACAGAAACCATATGGTAGGATATAGGAGAGGTTCAGGAGGAGAGAAGAAATACATTGTGCTGTACATTTCTCATAACAATAGGGTCAATGACATTTATGTCATCATTAGTTGATGGCACAAATGACACTAAAGTCATGTGTGGGCATAATTAATGATGACAAAACATAGGTACAGTACACAGAAACTGCAAAAATTAGGCTGCATCACAAGATTTAAATCGTATCTGAATTTTAATCGTATAAAACACTTTAACAAGTCAAAGATTTTTAAAGCTTTCCCGGCAGGGCACAGTACCCAGAAACTGTGGAGTGAGCAGTATTACTGCACTGTACAGCATTTTGAGAATTGTCACGTCTTGGAGACCTGAAGTATTAGACCCGAGCAGCGTTGGGAACAGCAAAGTCTCTGTGGTTGCACGAAGAGAGACAGAGGGAGTGTGCGTCTGTCTGCTGGGAATGAGGGGCCACAGGAAGCAGGGTAGGAATGGCCTCAGAAACTGTCAGATCAGTACTGTATTTTTCTTTTCCTGTCCTAAACTCCCAGACATTGAATACAGTGTTTAAAACTCAGTCTGCAAAATGTGTTTTTATTTTACACTGCCCACCCTCCCATTTCCCCCCCCACCAAAAGAGGCATTTTTGTTATCTGACCTCACCAGAGCTGCATCCTTGTGCTGCTGCTGCTTTTAAATGATCATTTAAAAATGATTAACAATGCCTGGAGCCATGACAGCCTGACTTCCTGTGCTGAGCTGCATGTCTGGATTTGCAGAAGGGAGTTCCTGACAAGAGAGTTTCCTATAAAACAAGGACACTTGGGTCACTGTTGAGAAAAAATGACTGCATGCAGGAGGTATAAGTCACAGGCTATTACAGATGCTCTGGCAGAGCTATTTTTTTGCTTGTTTAGGGTTTCTTTTTTTTAGCACAGGAAACACCTTTGTTTGCGATTCCTAAAGGCATCAGAGCAACAGAATGACTAGCTGTTACTGGCTGCATGAATCTAATCTTCAGTTCTGCCTTCTTTTTTAAAAAAGCAAGGCGATGGGAAAATCTTCTTTAGAACCAGGTGGGATTACTGAAAGATTTCATGCAGGGAGAAGCATGAAAAAAGTTCACTTACACCATGGGGAGGTGGAGACTTGCAGGGTTTAGTTTCTGAAATGGTGTCCTCAGTATGTGGTTATCTACTGTCTCAGAAACAAAAACTCCAGTGTTTGCTCTCTGGTTCTACAAGTAGAGACCCAGTTTTGACTGATTGCAGGACTCCTTCACTGTTTGAATCCCTTGTGGTCCCTGGTCAATCAGGGTTTCTTAAAGCTTATTTCAAGGACTGTGTTAAGATTTGGTCATTTCAGCTTGTTTTTAAATGAATTTGCTTATCTTGTATAGGAATTTTATTTTGGATGAAAAATTATCAATATGTATAGATAGGATAGAGGAAGAAATGTAGTTGCTACACATTTTTGGACACTTTTAACTCTCCTCTCTAGGTGACATTTGCTTTCCTTTGCTGGGGTACTAGATAATGGAGAACTGAATGCTCACCTGCCTGTAGGTGTGCAATTGTATCAGGCACAATCTATTTGGTGTACCAGGATGATACAGGAAGTTATTTCTGAACAGAAAAGTTATTTCTATAAAATCCTATTTTTATTTTTTCTGGATGGCAGAGCAGATGGAAGGAAGAAGACCTCCCTTCTTGGTTCCAAGGAAACAAGCTCATGAAAACAGCTCATATCCAACAGCAGAAGGGGTACTGCCATGCTGGGGTGCAGTCATCCACATGTTATGCGGCCGGAGCCTCTGGAGACACAAGAGGAGTATCACATCTGGCTAGCTTGTACCACTTGGTAAGTCCATGAGTCCCCTTTAAGTTTCTTGTTCATCACCATCAAGATCATAGAATCAGAATAATTTAGAAAAGACCCATTGAGTACAACCATAAATCTAACACTGGCAAGTTTACCACTAAATCATGTATCTATGTGCCATGTCTACAGATCTTTTAAATTCCTTCAGGCATTTAATCACAGATCCACAGAATCTTAGAATGGTTAAGATTGGAAGGGATCACTGGACGTGTTATCACTGGAGGTAATCTAGTCCAGTCTCTGTGTTCAAGCAGGATACCCTGGTACTCAGGATTGGTTCTTGAGTATCTTGAGGGAAGGAGACTCCATACCCTCTCTGGTCAGTCTGTTCCAGTGCTTGGTGACCCACACAGTAAAGAAGTTCTTCCTCATATTCAGGGGGAACTTCCTGTGCATCAGTTTCTGTCCGCTGCCTCTTCTCCTATTGCTTGGCACCTCTGAGAAGACCCTGGATCCATCCTCTTGATACCCTCCCTTGAGGTTCTTACATAGATTGATACAATCCCCTCTCAGTCACCTCTTCTTGAGGCTAAACAGGTCCTGGTCTCTCAGCTTTCCCTAATAAGAGTGATGCTCCAGTCCCTTAATCCTTTTGGTTGCCCTCTGCTGAACTCCCTCCGGGAGCTCCATGTCTCTCTTGTCCTGAGGAGCCCAGAATTGCACACAGCACTCCAGGTGAGGCCTCAACAGGGCTAAGCAAAGGGACAGGATCATTTCTTTCAAACCACTTCCTAGGACAGTGTGGTGGTTTGACCCTGGCTGGAGGCCAGGTGCCCACAAAAACCACTCTGTCACTCTTCTCCTCAGCTGGACAGGGGAGAGATTATAGTGAAAGATTCATGAATTGAGATAAGAACAAGTAGAGGTCACTCGCTGATTATTGTCATAGGCAAAACTTGGGAAAATTCATAGAATTTATTACCAGTCACAATCAGAGTAGATAATGAGAAATAAAACAAGTTTAAAAAACACCTTCCCTCCACCTCTCCCCCCTTTCCAGGCTTAGCTTTATTCACTATTCTCTACCTCCTCCCACAAAGCGGTGCAGAGAGATGGGATCCTTTTTTTCCATGGCTTGCTGTCCTTCAGGAACAGGCTCCTCCAGCTTGAGTCGCCCAGCGGGCCACAGGTCCTGCCAGGCCCTTGCTCCAGTGTGGGCTTCCCACAGGGTCACAGCCTCCTTTGAGCATCCACCTGCTCTGGTGTGGGGTTCTGCATGGGCTGCAGGTAGATCTCTGCTCCCCCATGGAGCTCAGTGGGCTGCAGGGGCACAGCTGTCTCACCATGGTCTGTGCCAGGGGCTGCAGGGGTACCTCCTGTCCCTCCTTCTCCACTGACCTCAGTGTCTGCAGAACTGCTTCACTCACATGTTCTCACGCCTTTCTTCTCTGGCTGCAATTACTTCTGCCCAAAAATTTTTTCCCACCTTCTTAAACATGTTGTCACAGAGGTGTTACTGCTATCACTGATGGGCTCAGCCCTGGCCAGTGGCATGTCCATCCTGGAACTGGCTGGCATTGGCTCCGTCACACGTGGGAGAAACTTCCATCAGCTTCTCACAGAAACCACCCCTGCAGCCACCGCCACCCCACTACCAAAACCTTGCCACACAAACTCAATACATTCCACCCCTCACCTCTGTGAATCACATGTTTAAGAAATATCATTGAAATCCACATACATCACACAAACTTCAGTCACATCAACAATGAAAAAGAAATTTGCACACATGAAAATCAAAATAACATCATCACTGCACCATGGAGGACATCTTCAATCTGAATTAAAGCAGAAGAGAAATGGTGTGGAGGGCTTGGTGGTGCAACCTGCTATGTGTAGAAACACAAGTATGAAACGCTTCAGTAGGACAGTACAGAAATCGGGCTTGCTGAAGCTCTTATTGACTGAAATTCTTATTGAATTCAGCTAAATCCAAAGCAACGAAACAGTCAAAGACATTATGGAAGGGATGATGCAGAATTTAAACATGCTACATAATGAATGTTTGCCAAGAACTGTTTGTATTCATTTTATTTAATATCTTTGTTAGTCTGGAGTTGATGAAAGTTACTGGGTTTAAAACAAAACTGGTAGCATCTGTGAAACTGCACAATGGTCAGCAATATATTCTGAGCAATGAGTATTTGCAGTAAACTGAGAATTGAGTTTTGGAAACCATTACACATCATTCATGATGACAAAGGCAAGTTTCTCATGTAAAATCAATTTGTTGATGACAAAACTTTAAAAATCTACTACTACTAAAGCTGGAATGGAAAGCAGCCAATTTCACAGAAACAGATCTCCCAAGAGGCTTCACTGAAATATTTTTACAGTTTAGACAGACCATACCAGTGAAAACTATGAATCAGTCACAGCTTCCCTAACCTTCCATGTTGAACTGAAGCTCCATCACAAACATCTTTCAACTGCATATTTCATTTGCTGCTGGGCTTAAGCTTACCTACAAGATTAGAAAAACCAACAATCTTCTTCATTACTTATTTGCATTAAGTCTCTCTTTTTTTATCATTAAATAGACAAAATACGTGCATTTCATACAAAAAAAGTTTTTCTCGCCGAACAAGGAAGTGTCACCATGATAAATATAATAGCTACTGCAAAACTACCTTTCCAAAAGGACTATTGTAGGTAAACAAAGTTTATGAATATAAAAGTCTTGAAAATGTCATTACATTTTCCCTGCTGATACCAACAGCTGAAACTTCTGACTTTGGCTCATTGGTGATACAGGTATCATTCTGTATCTTTCTCTCTTTTTCTGAAGTATTTCATAGCTTAGATAACAGCAGCTGAGGCTCACCTGTGTGGCCTGCAGCCAGCACAAGCAGGGGGAGCTGGCCAAAAAGGAAATGTTCCCAGTTCTTGTGTGCACCTGGTAAATGAATTCCCAGGAGATAAATACTAAAAATTGAGCTGTTTTGGAATTTCCCTATAAAAGTGTTTATTTTTAAAATCAAACAACATTTTTTTGAGACCAAAACTTTGTGTGAAGTTACATCCCTCTGTTGACAGGCAAGTTATCTGTAAGAGAAATGCATTTTTCCCATGTCCATGTGGCACATGAACCTCCTTCTCCCACAGCCCATTTGTGGCTTGGTTATGAGGCTATAATGTATTTGGTATTGGCATTCTTGCTGTAGTGCCTGCTAGAGGTGTTCCATTTTGTAAAAATATAATTAGTCTGGATGGAGGACTTGATCTTTCTCAATCCATATGACTGCTGTTGAATAATTTTCCCCATTCCAGTGAACACCATCTCTTTTTTTTTTTTTTTTTTAAATTTAAATCACAACCTGTTTCCAATGATCTTGGCTTCTTTCCAAAGGCAGCAGAAAAATTGGACTTGCTCACAGGGTTCATTCACTGACTTTCAGCCACAGGACAGGGGAACGATTTCACAAGCATTCAAAATTTAACTGCAGAGCATTAAGCTGATGGCTGAGATATCCTGATGACAATGCCTTTCAGCAGTTCGTAGCAGGAACCCACAGCATGCATGTAGGGTTTCTCTGAAAAGCTAATGAGGTAGTGTCTATTCTTTCTTTTAAGAGTCACCTGTGCCCTCTTTGTGGTGTGTTTTATCCTACCAGTTAGACAGAGTAAGTGCTAGACCATATGGTAAGCACAAAGAGACATGAAGTTAGTCCTGATGAGATACAAAGGCTGTCTGAGTTCAGGGAGTGAGGTCCAAGGAGAAGAGGATTAGAGTGAAGGCCCATTACTTCCAGGCAGATGGCCTGGGACTACCATCCCCCAGGAGATGGTGGGTGGGAGGAGAAAGCGTACAGCAGGGAGCAGGTCGCAGATTTTGTGTGGAACTGATCCTCACCTGCTTTCAAGGGGAATTCCATTCCTGTGGCAAAGGTACCATATTCCAGCGGGCACTGGTAATCCTTTGGTCCCGCTGCCAGGACACTGATTTACAAACTTAGCTATCTGCATCCTGTTCTGGGTCATTTTTATTCTGAATGCATGTATGAGATCAACAAACTGCACCTCCTTTGTCTGTGAATTTTGCCTGAGCAGATTTTTCTCAGGTTTTTTTCAACTTTTCTCTGATTGATCCATATTGGAGATGTTTCTTCTGACAGAATCAGAAAATGCAGAAAGATGTGAAATATGAAGAGTTAGCAGAAAATGCCAAACCCTTTCCACTTTGAAGACTGACAGTTTCTGTAGATTTGTATTGTATATTAACATTTGCTTTTAATGTTTTACCAAAGTCAGTTAAGAGAGGAAATCAATAATGCTTTTGATATAAAATGTTGTTTTGCTTCTGGGCAGAACAGCTGTCACACATGCTTTCAGAGCAGGGCAAATGGATTACATTTATAGGAGGATATGTGTGCAGTATAGCATATTGTCCTTATCCAACCAATGAAAGTTTTCCCATGAGATATGTAACTGATTCTCAGTGACACCATCACTTCTGCTTATACATCTGTTCTGCTTTTAACTGCAGTATAACTCAATCATTCTGGACAGATCCTCCTTTCAGATATATATTTCCTCTAAACCTATCAAGTCACAGGCATGACAACATCTGAACCTGTGCCAAGGCCTATAATTAATTGGAGACCCATCTCCTCCCTCCCTAAACAGAGCCTTGGCTACTGGAGGTCCGTCACCGTCTTCCCATGGCAGGGCTGAGCTTCACTGGCTGCTCCACCCTGCTGTCACTGGCAGCAACCTGTCAGATGGGGAAAGGCTTGCTTCGTTCTGCCCTCTTAATCAGGGATTTTCACTGGAGGCCTTCAGACTTGCACCAGATAGGCCACTGTTTTCAAATCTGATTTTTTAAGAACACCTAAATCTTATGCTTGTTCAGTTTAGCATTTGGATGGCAGTGCTCTGGAAAGATGTGCACTGCAAAAGGATGATCTCCCCAATTGCTCATTTTCTTAAAGTATGAAATTTTCTTAAGTATGAAACTCATACCTGTCAGCTAAAATGAGTCTTAGTTTTCTCACTTTTAGATGGCTACAGTGTACATGTCTTAGTCTCAAACAGTTACCCTGGGTGCTCTTTACAGTCAGTGGAATGCAATGACTGTCTGTCCTAGGATGGGAAGAAGCCTTCTTGCCTCTCACCATTAAAGGGTGTCTCATCAAAACCTGAACTGTCTGAGAACTGGCACAATCCTCCAAGTGTTGGCTGTATCACGACAAGATAAAAGGCATGTCTGCGTGCATGCAAGCAGGCAAACACACGTTCTCATTCTGGTTACAGGCAGGGTTGGGTGGACTTCAGCCTCTCCGATGTGGGTGGCAGAGAGCATTCACACAGCTGCCTACCTGGCTGCAGACAAAGCCCATGGTCTGGCTCAGTAACAGCAGTTGCCTCAGCGCTGGTTGCAGTGTTGCCCCTGTGACTGTGAAATAATACAAGTACGGCTCTAAGTAAGGGACATCAGATGCCAGAGATGTTTTTAGAGAAATAAAATGTACAGGTTTATTTAAAATTATTAAAGTTGCTGTGTTATAAATGCCATCAGAAATCTGGTCAGTTCGGTTCGGAGAAACAAACTCCCTTCACTTTGTGTGATGAACAAGCAATCTCAAGGTATCTCAGGGTACTCCATAAGGAGGGTGTGGAACAACCTGATCACTAAGATGAGGCAATGAACTACCAAATTCTCTGAAACAAATGCATATCCTTCCTTTATGACAGTAAAAAATTGCAAGAAAGAATAACTAATTCTGTATTTTTAATTAATCTTTAGAACATTGCCCTAACATACTTTTTGTTTAGAGCTCTCTTTTATGATGGCCAGTAATAAACGTTTTAGAAAGCACTGCTTATTTTACATGGTGACAATGTATGTAATGTTTTTAAAAGTGAAGCATTTGGGGCAATGAATAATAATTCTTCCCAGGATGAACAAGCAGTAAAGCTCAGTAATTGATGTACAGCTGTATGTATACTCGCTGATATAAATTCTGCTAACCTTTCTATAATGCATTTTGCATGCAGTATTGCACAGTCTGATTTCAAATGTTTCTTTCTGGCTTAATATTTTGGCAAATTAGTATTCATATACTGCAGATCTGAAGGAGCAATATTGTGACCCACAGAGGTCTGTGGAAATTTTGTCCTTAGTTTCTGTGGATGCAGAATTTCAGGTTAGCAGAAGCCTTATTGTCCTGGTTTAATGGGCTTAGGCTAGAAGTTAAGAGGTTTTTAGCTAGCAAAATGTGACAGTCTTTAACAGAATTTCAAATGACCTGTCAAAGGTTTAAAAAGAACCTTAAATATTTTTAAGGTAGAAATTAACTTGAAAAATAAAATTTGAAATAGTTTTGTATGTTCCCAATTCCAAGCCTAAACAACTTGTCTGAACCCTCAGTACCATTAGGAACAGCAAGCAAAGGGAAAATCAAGGAAAACCACTAAGCATTTGAAATTTCTGTGATTTGTATTATAGGAGCTGCTGCTGAGACAGTCTTCTTGGTGAAGTTAAATTTCCTCTTTCAGTCAGTTCATCCTTTTGAAAGGCATTATTCTTTCTCTCACTTAGATTGCCCAGACTGCTTATGCTCAGGGCTTATCTGTAATGAGCTAATACATTTTGTCAAAAACTGCTAAGACACGTGTTAACAAGATGTTGCCTTCAGCATGGACCAGAATGCTTGTACTTAAACATGTTATCTGGTCAGCCTTGATCCCACAGTCCTCTGGAATTTCACATCTGTAATGTACTGATGGTTATGCATCTCTTCAGTGAGAAAATGTTTTCAGGTGCACAGAAGAAAACCAGTCTGTTAATAATAGACGCGTTCTGTGTTTGCTGCTTTCTTTGTGTCTGCTTGATAGTCTGAGGCTGAAAATTGTAGATAGCAGTGTACAAACGAGCACTGTGTACCTCCTTCTTATCTTAGCATTCCTAAAGACATTTTTAATTGAAAGAAGCATTTATTCTGCCAGGTGTGCGAACACAAGAGTAGCATTGCCACATGCTGAAACAGCTTCCTGAGGGCTGTTGGAGGCTTAGTATGACACACTGGAATGTGTCTTTAAACTGAGCTACTGAGTTGGTGCTTTTATGACTACAGCTAGCTGAAACATGCAATTTTCAAAACTCAGGCCCTGCTGAAGTTTGGAGCTGCTAGAAGTATGTTGTTCAGACTCATTTCTTGAAGGTACTGAGCGCTAAGCTGAACCCAATCTGCACTGCACTTGTCTGGAGGACACGGCTGCTAGTCTCAGGCCTTGAGATTTCTGCATGCCGTGCTCTGGCAAAGGGACCATGTCCGAGAATGGTCCTAAGGTTTACAATTCCTACAGCATGTGAGGTACTGAGATGCCAGCTGCAGGAAAAATGGTTTATTGAAAAGGCTTGTGGGTCTCCTCTGTCTTTACCTGCACACTTCAATGAGAGCACCCCAGGAGTGGTAGGTCTGTGTGCGTGCATGTATCACAGAAACTTTCCTGTTTAGCAGCAGTCATGCAGAGCACAGTCTTGGGAGAGACTCAAGCAGGATTGCCAGTAATGGTGCCTGCTTGTTGTTGCATGGAGATGGATCCTCAGGGCCTGCAGTGGGTTGTTCTGTACAGAGGGGTACTTGCCCCGCCATCCCTGCTCCTGGTAGCACACACTGCAAAACCCTTTCTGTATGAGGTAAATGAGATGAGCAGGTGGTGATGGTAATGGGTACTGCATGTATGCTATGTAGCCACTGCTTCCTAGTGATCAGGATGCACCACCCACCCGGCCAGGTTTTTGTGTCTTTTGAGGCAGCTGAATAGCGCTGGTAACATGATCTGCAATGATACAGCCCTTGTGAAAGCTCTGGGTGAGCACATGCTGCATAAACAGGTTCTTGAAGGAATATTGATGGAATTTCTCAAAGGAATGTAACAGAGGTAAGGGGGAAAAGTCTCTCTTTTATTAGACTAGGGTGTAGCTTGAAAAAAAAAGGACATGGTCTCAGCTCAGTGATGGAGTCCTTAAAAACTTTCAGCCATCAGAGCAGTGGAGGGCATATCTAATGAAATAAAAGAAAAATTATCTGCAATGTTCTTTATTCTTTCCTTAGAAACTAATTTAATTAATAAAATCCAAAACTTTTAGTGTCCTAGTTCCTTGTAGACAAGCATTAATTGTTTACAAATTTTTCCAACAATCAGCTCACAAGCTTCAAAGGGAGCTCATTACCAGGATAGAAATTCTTCAAATCACTTTCCCATCCATCTGAATTATATTCATAATCAGTTTGTAATGAAGTTCAAATCCCATCCTTTAGATCACTAGAGAAGCCTAAAGTGGAAGAGCTGTGATAAAATTATTCAAATCTGGCATGATTATCTTCTGATTATTCTTCCTCAGAACAGCTCACCCACTGACTTAATGAGTTTTTGATTAAAAAAAAAGCAATGAATGATAGAAATAATTAATTTGTCAATAAGGACTAGCTTATCTGATATTCTAATTTGCAGCTTAGTATTTGGTTAGCATTCTTCAAAGTGAACAAACCCCTTCTGTTTTTATTGAACGTCTATATGAATCAACAATGAAACGTTCTCTAAATCCTGTGTAGTGGTTTGATGCTATCTGTAAAGGTGGAATGATTTAGTGAGAAAACAAGTGTGCACTGTTTTGTTTTGGGGGTTTTGAGTTTTGAGTTTTTGTTTGATATCTTTGAAGATGCCAGACATCCATTATTGTGTTGGTGAGTTGGACTTTAGATTTCCTGTTTGTAAGTTGGACTTCCTTGCATGACTCTTTCTCAGTCATGCTGGAAATCACTGATTCATGTGCAGATCTATAGGATAACTAATGGGAAATACATGATTAATTAACTATACATTTGGTAATTTTTAAAAATGTGACAGAAACTTATCTAGTATTTCTGTAACAGCAATAGCGTACTTCCAGAAATAATTTCCTCCTTTCTATTTTCATCCTTCTACAGAATTTAAGAGGTGAATATAACAGCGGGGCTCAGAACTTTGGACAAAAGGGATTCTGCTTCTACATCATCAGAACTGGCTAATCTCACATTTGCTTTCAATGGGTGGTCTCAGGCAGAAATAAGTGAATTTCAGGGATTGTTTCCATTAACTGGGGGCAGACAATCCCTGACAAAGTTACTGTAGCTGTATCTAAAAGCATGGGTGAGTGCCAGAAGAAAAGCAGAAATCTTTTCTTATTCCTACTAGCTTGAATAATCAGAAAAGAGCTATCAGTTTTAATGGGAAATAAATTAACCAATAACCTTGATCTCTGGGTAAAGATATGGTGGTGAAAGAGGTAGTGGAGGTAAAAAATTTCCCTGAAATAACATTTGCAAAATATGGTAATATAAATTGTTTTCCCCTCTTTATAGTAACAAATTACATGTCAACAAGATGTACAAGTCTCACCAGAAATTACTGCTGTGAATTGTCATACCTGTTAGGAATAAAATGGTTTTGCTTCTTAAGCAAGAAATGCAAGTGAGGGAGAAGCATCTCTCTCATCCCCATTCATTTCCTGTAAAATGCTAGGGTAGAAGACAGTATCAACAAGAAGAGATAAGAACTCTGTTTCAGAACAAAGAAATGTCTCATTGTAGACTATACATAAAATATTTCAGTTTGAGTGTGAAGTGAAAGACTTCTCAGTAATTCCCAATAGTCCAATAGCATTCTAGATGTGGGTAATTCTCAATTGTATTCTCCATGTAAGACCCAGAATATTTAAAGTTTTTAGGGGCACAAAGATTCATCGAGTTCTTTATGTCCTTGAAAGTAAGTGAGAATTAAATACTGGCACTTGAAATCTCCTGTTCATTACTTTGGACCTTAGAATCGAGATTTTGAGTTTGGCTTTGTTTTTTTTAAGTAAGACAGTCATTAAAACAATTGTTATAAAATTGTTGGAATAAATCACTTCAAAAGCTTTTAGCCAGGCCAGATGCCCGAGACTGCTGTTAGATAGGATTCCTTCCCACTATTTTGCAAGCAATAAAAAATGGGCATTTTCAAACAACAAACAAGTATTAGATGACCTGTTGCTGGGATTTTGTGTGTGTGTAACAGTGAGCAGGGTGGCAAAACAGGTCTGACTGCATCAGAGGCTCTTTAAGATGTGAACCTAGCCCTATAAGAAGCATGGCTTGGTTTATAGAAATGTATTCTTCCTGCACTCAAATGTTATCACTGAGGTGATTAGGTGGAGTGGGAGTCTAAGATTTCTGACTTTTTATTCTGGAAATCAAAACTGGAACACAATTCTGGAAACTCAGGATAAGTAAGCTCTTCCAAAGCACAGAACTATATGAGTCATTGAAATGGACTCAAGTCCGGACTCTAGCACAGAGCCCTTATATGACCTTGGCAAGTGACCTAATCACCGTGCTATGGTGACTTAGTCTCAATGTCTAGGTTCAGTGTTTGCAAAATGGGAATAACAGCACTGTCTTTGTCTTGTCTGTTCATATTGAAAATTCTTTGGTGCAGGAATCATCTCTGTGTGTTTAGTGAGGCTCTTGGCATTCAGCTGTAGGTGCTATTTTAATAACAGTACATAATTCCTGCTAGTTTTATCCCTAACCTTTTTGGAACAGAGCTGGATTTAGAAAATCCTTTCTTTTAACCCCATCCTCACCTTGGGAGATTCAAGAACTAAAGGACACCTCAGTCAAAGTTATGCTTGCTTTGCAATACAAGACAAATAACTTGCCTTTGGTAACCCTTCATGACCTGGCATTCAGCTCCCTTACAGGCAGAAATCCACCAAATGATCCTGCTTAGCTTGATCCTGCCAGCTTTGAAGCCAGCATACTGCATTGGCTTATCTTCCAGAGACTGGATTTACAGAGTTTGTAGCTAACAATAAATTTTATTAACTGCCTCCATGGAGAAAGCCAAAATATGCCTGCAGTAATAAAGATGGAACAGAATTGCAGAGCATGGGAGGCACTGGAGACACTTCTGGATCCTGAGAGACAGCATTAGAAAGAAGATGGATGACTTCCCAGTGATAGCCTGTTTTACATATTATTGGATTTCACTACAAATGCTCATGGTCATTAAACACGCGTTAATAGATGTTGTCTTTTTAGAGTCAGGGGGAGAATGAGAACTACTCAGCCCTAGAGAGGCCACGTCTGGAGTGCTGTGCCCAGCTCTGGGCTCCTCAGGACAAGAAAGTCAAGGAGCTACTGGAGGGGATCCAGCAGAGGTCACCAAGATGATGAGTCTGGAGCATTTCTTTTATGAGAAGAGACTGAAAGATCTGGGTCTTTTTAGTCCAGAGAAAAGCAGACTGAGAGGGACTCTCATTAAGGCTTATAAATATCTCAAAGGTAGGTGTCAAGAGGATGGTGCCAGACTCTTTTCAGTGGTGGCCAGTGACAAGGAACAATGGCCATGAACTAAAACATGAGAAGTTCCACCTCAGCAAGAGGAAGAACTTATTTACTTTGCAGGGTGGCAGAGTACAGGAACAGGCTGTCCAGGGAGGTTGTGGAGTGTCCCTCTCTGGAGCCATTCAAAATCCGCTTCGATATGTTCCTGTGTCACTTGGACATGTTCCTTTGTCACCTGCTCTGGGTGACCCTGCCTTGGCAGGGGGGTTGGACTGGATGATCTCCAGAGGTCCCTTCCAACCCCTGTGGTTCTGTGACTCTGTGAGAACAAGTGCCAAACTGACCACAGGATTTTCAGATACATGGATCTTGTTAAAAATGTGACACATCAAAGACGCTTTGCTGTTAGGAGGTATGGAATATTCTCAGTTCTTAAATGAAAAGACCAAATGCTTAACATCCTGAAGCATCTCTGTTTGCAGCTGACCTGAAACATTGGCTCTGTTGAAGGCCATGTCAAAATTCCCACTTACTGCATCAAGCAGTTGAGCTAGCTTTCCTAGCTAGCACCATGTAGCATCTAAGATGACTAACAGCCAGTGAGGAAACCAGTGCAATTGCATGCCATGTCCTAATGAATCCTGAAAGGCAATTGTGCAGCTGCATTTTGCGGTGGCTGTGAAAGTAGTTTGCTGATAACTGATTATTAGATGGTTGCAATTACGAGACTCTATATTAATAAGGAGGAGGGAAAGAAATGTTGCCAGAGGAGAGGTACATGTCTTGTACATTTTATCAGTGCAAAGCAAAAAAGTATCAGGACTATGATTCAGTTCTCTTACTGTGTCATGTTTGTTCAAGTCTGATCCTGGAGCCACTGTAAATTGTTGCACTTATTTGGGCAAGCCTAAATATTTCCTCAAACTATTTTGTCCAAGTAGGAAACCCAGAACTGTCCCTTTTTCACATGACACCTTCTTTGTGGCTGTGATCCCCAAAGTACACAGGGAAGACAAATTGTTTAAAAGAGGGTCTTCGGCCAGGTATCTAACTGGGTTTTTGAATTAACTGCTGTTCATTTTTCTAACTAACTGTTCCTTCTTTAATTGTCCTCTACTGGAAAATGCTGATGGTAGAATGAGCAAAATGGGGGTGGAAATAAGCCATTTTGAAGGAATTTTCTGTTTTACACTAACTAGATGGAGGCTCAATAAACATGCACTAGTCCACTCTAAAGAAGACTATTTCTGAATCGATTCCAATTTGCACGGTGCTTATACATGCCATGACATTAAATATCAGAAGAACTTAATAGCATGTGATGCTTATTGTAACCATTTTCCTGGTTAAAATCTCTTTTTCTAAGATTGAAGCAACCTAGTGAAATTAAACACTGTCAAATTACAAAGGAAGAAATGTCTGTGAATCAGGGATGTGGTGGGTTGGATGGGACTGGATAAGTATGATGCTTCCCGAGGATAAATGCTAAGACCCTGCTTAGCCCTTCCTGAAATAAAATCCTGGGGGGTTACAGAGAAAGAAATGTCCATTCATTCTTGGCAGCTTCTCAGATTTCTCTTTTAAACAAACTTTAATTTTGACACTGGAGCTGTCTGGAGATTCACCCAATAAACCCTCTGGCTCAGCACAGAGGTTGTTAGGGAGTCGGGCATTCCGCGTGTGGGCCTGATGCTCTTGTTCTCAACTTCCACCTGTGAAAGGTCTCTGACAGATGACAAGGGCCATGTAATTTTCCCCATCAAGGAAAAACGTGGTGATAGGCACCGTATTAGATCTCTGCCTGATTTCAACACACCCATAAAAATGAAGTGTGGCCCAACAAAACCCAAGATTCACCTGTCCTTTTCTTCTCTGCTTTATTCACCGTGTCGTCCTTTCTTTCTAAAAATCTCTGAGCCTGGGAGCACCTAGAGGTGAAATGAGCAAAATGGGGATGGAAGTAAGCATTTTGAAGGAATTTTCTATTTTAAACTGACTAGATGGAGGCCCAATAAGCATTAGTCCACTCTAAAGAAAACTGGTGATGATCCTTCTCTTAGTTCACTGGCATTTGAAATACATCCAGTTGCAACCTAGTCTACAAAACAGCCTGAGAGCTAAGTCGTCTTCCTGAAGTAAAGCTGTTTGAGAACAGTGTATCTAGTCTAAGTTAATCACTGTCTTTAGAGACCAGTTTAAACACCCATCAAATGCCTGGATCAAAGTAACACCAGACAGTTCTCAAGTTCCACTTCCTAAATGTAACTGCCCTCCTGCAACTGCATTCTTCTCCTTATTTTACTAGTTCTTTGTTTCAAAAACTATGCCAAGGGCTTGGCAAATATTTTAAATTCCTTTTATAATGAGGAAGAAAGCCAGAAGATTATATGCGAACTAGGGAATCTCCCATGCTAGGACAAAAGTGCACTGCAACAAATCAGCCTTTACTGAGCTTTGTACAGGCTGGGTGATCTGCAGCAGAGAGAGAAGGTTTAGTTGAAGTAGTCTTCCCTTTCACACTGAGATCACACACGTGTTTGTCTAACAGATGGTGTGTGCCTATTAGTGCATTTGCTATGCCAGTGCAGCACCTTGCACCTTGTTTTCTGTGAGCTGCTGCTCCCCAGCCTGCACATGGGGCTGCACTTGCTCTGTTCAGTCCCACAGGAGATGTGGGGAGGCTTCACTGATGGCAGACCTGAGGGCTGATGTTTGTATTGTCAGTACAGAGTGTTCCCTGTGAAAACCACTGCCAATTGAGTCTGCTGCTTTTGTTTCACATAGACAATACAGGCAGGTGAAGTAGGTTGTGTTTCATTGTGAGTTCCTTGGAACTGGCAGTACCTCAGAACAGGAAGTGCCTCAGAACTGGCAGTACCTCAGAACTGGCTGTTGCACCAGTCTTTCCTTGCTATTGATTGTGAAGGGCTTTCTTACAGCTGTAATCATAACACTTGCAAGAAAAAAAATACCCGGTCATGTTGTTCCCTAAGCGAGGTTGTTTTATCTGTTTTCTCTGGGTTCTTTTATTTCCAGCCATCTGGACAAGTTCATTCAGACACAGGTAGGAGGGAAGAGCTAGTTTTGGTAGTTTCTTCCACTTGGGCTATCAATGGTACCTTGTCCTTTCGCAAGGATGGGCTTCAGATGTTGGTCATCTACAACTGGAGAGCTGAATCCGCTCGTCTCGGTATCTGCCTGTAATGGGGTGTAATGGGGCTGGCCATCCTTCCTGGCTGGCTGGAGGGTTGTACCGGGTTGTGCTTAAGGTACAGGGAGGCTTTGCTTACTGGTGAAATATTCTGTGTAGCTAGGACCATAACACATCTTCCACTCACAAATGTCTGCAGGTTGTTCCATGGTTGAGAATGCCCTCCCCTCACCTGGTAACCCCTAAACCTACCTTTTTAGACCTCCCATTTCCCATATCTTGTTTCCACTGCATCTTCAAGATCCAGCACGAAGTCAATTAGTCCAGCCAACATATTTCACTTTGACCACTCCAATGCTGGTGTCTAATCGTGTGGTAAACTCAAGAAAATACTTTAGCTTACCCTTAATGCCCTGCTCTCTGTCTTGATGCAATGAGGGTTATGCTTGTATCTGCTCAAAGGAGACTGTATTTTGTAGCTACTATGGCTTTGGTAGCCACTGTTATGTCAGGAGAGATAACAAAACTAGGTAGCAGGCATATTGCAGCTGCTGCCTGTTTAAGAAAAACTCTGTGTTTCTCTCATTTCTTGGGTTTGCCCTGGCAGTCATCCCTTGTCTTCTCTCAAGAAGTGGTATTAAGTGTGGCCACTTTCCACTGAGACCAGTTCTTAGGAATTATTCATTCCAGGATGCAGTCACTTTTCTTTTTCCAAGATAAGTGGGTACCTGCTAGGGAAAAAGTGGGTTTTCATTAATTTCCTAAATTACATTAATCCAAATTCCTGTCTGGGTAATAAAATGTTAATAGTACACAGAAAAGAATTCAAACAGCTCAGAAACCTAAACATAATTGCTTATGAACATGGAGTGTTTATTGCTGTCAAAATTAGTCACTTTTCAACTTCCAGCTGTTAAAATCCTTCTGGCAGATCTCCAAGCAATTTTCCTTCAGTTACTTTTCCCTCAATTAAATATTAGTGCAGTTCTCAGGCTCTTGTTACATAAGCAGAGATTTCAAATTGCACCTCTCTATTATTTTAACCATAAACTGTCAGAAAATTATTCTGCTGCAAGTTTTTTTCTCATCTCAGATTTTACTTGATGTTTATACCAACAAAGGGGGAGCATTAACTTCAGGTGAGCCTAGGCCTTACTTGCAAAGTTTAGATGCAGACTGGCCAAGACTGGCCAGAAATGAGCTTTGAGGCTGGATGCTGCTAGATGCTTGGCAGGTAGGTGAGGTAAATGGAAACTGAGTGCACTTGGCATTCACCAAAACCTTTAATGCTTCAGCAGAAGTAGGATGCTCAGAGGGCTGCAATGGACATAGGGGGTATCCCTGGATGCACCTCTGTCTCACAGATATTACCAAGGACAAAATAGCTAAAATGTAGGCACTGTCAGTTGCACCACAGTAGATAGATTGCTTGGAACCGCCATAAAAAAGCTACAGTACAGAAATGATTTGACCTGGGATTGATATGTGAGCTGTAGTTTGGTTTTATGTACCAGCATTTATCTATAGGCACTCTGGGACAGTAGGGATGCAGACAATTTCTTTGGGAATATAGGGCAGGAAAAAAGCCATGTCAGAGCCCTAGTGGTGTGTATTCAGACAAGGTCCAAGCAGTCAAGGTTTTGTCTGTGTGAAGATAGCGTATTTCTTCATCTGTGTCTCTGCACCTAGAGTCAGGAATCTGTGGCAGAGGAATTTTTCATGTCTGAGCCTTGACTGCATATGTAAGGCCAGTCAGTAGTCTACCAGACTTGAAAACATGATTGAAATACAGTGAAAAAGAACAATACAAGTGTGGACAATACTGTTTACTTACTTTACTTACCACCTAGCAACACCTTTTTTTCAAGTGCAGTTTTGGAGTGTGTATTTAAAGGGGAATAAACTTAATGGTGCAAACAAAGAAAAGTGACTCTTGTAAAATCGACTTCTGGTTCTGCAAACGTGTGTCCATGCCCCAATAAGCAGCCATGGTTTTGGCTGAAACAAGTGTTGCTGTTTTAAAAAAATTATGTATTAATTTAGTCTCTTTTTGAGAAGCAGCAAAGCTAGATATTATTTCAGCAATTAAAAACATCTATGTTTGCATAGTGTGTATTTGTGTGGCATTCCAATTGAGGCAAGCCAAATAATGACACAGGATACTAAAATATGGCTTCATTGCACAGCTGGAAGGTTTCATTAAATGTCTGGTTCTGAGTGAGTGGCATATAGTTGGAGTGTCACAATCCAGATCCACTTGGACACTTGTATGTGTCCAGCCAAGTTTATGCTATATACAGCTTCTACATTTCCTGGGAGCAATATTTTTTAATGCCAACAAGTAAGAGGGTTTTTCTTGTCTTTTTTTTTCATCTGTTGTTCCTTCATCAGTCCTTTTGTTAACACATTCCTGCATCTGGGGTGTATCTCCTGTGCCAGTGATTGCATTTGTGTGTGACGTCAGGTCTGTCAGGAGAAATTACAGATGTAAAGTGGATGGAAGCCATGGGCTGAGCAGTGCATGTGCACATTTTTGATTGCTAGCTGCACCTTTTCCTTTCTAGACCATTGCCTTCAATCTGTGTTGCCCTCTTACCTTTTCCTGACTGCCTCTTTCCCAAGAGAGCAGTAGCAGGGAAGTGAACACATGAGAGTGGAAGCAATGAGAGTGGAAGCAAACTGCAACCCTGTGCCAGCCATACCATGTGATAAGCAAACCATAAACAAACTATTGCTTCATCTCCAAATTCAGCAAAGAGCAATGTAAAGCTTTCTTGAAGATGGTGGGAGGAAGCAGCCTGAATATAAGCAGAAGTTTCAAAACATTACCTTGACAACAGTATCCAATTGAATATCATCTCATGATCTCAGAAATCCCATATTTTCCTGCAGAATTAACCTTCGGTAGAGGAACTGATCACCACACAAACCAATTGACCTTCCAGGGTAAGAAATCTCTTTGTGGGCAGTGCAGGAATTTAAGTGCTTATTTCCAGGCCTAAGCAATTGTATATGCACATGCAATTGTGAACTAATATAATCCCATGCAGGTGCTTGGGTGTATGTACTTGTATATGAAAATTTTTCAACAGATGGATGCGTCAGTTTTAATTTTAAAAAAAAAAAAAAAGAGTGAGAGAAGCAGAAACAATTTACTTTGAACTGATATAATTTCCGACACCACAATTTCTTTTAAAATTTGCTTTATTGATTTAATGGGAGGTAACAAGGAATGGAATTCAAACTTAGCAAAAAAAAAAAAAAACCATCCTAGAGTGAAATAGGAGTATGTTCATTTGCCGGAACATGATAGCTTTGTGTTTACTTTCTCTTAAAAAAACCTCTCAAACAAAATAACTACTGCTTTTCCTGGCAACATTTTTTTTTTTTTTGGTCACATTTCATTGCAGAAAGTAGAAAAAAAATAAACTTAATTGTGCTGATTTGGTTTGGTTTTCAGGTATAGTGTAGACAGTTCCGGTAAGAGCTGAGGTTTCAAAAAGAAGCTCCTCTTGCTGCAGAAGGGAAAGTACCTTTCCTGAGGCATAGGAATTGAGCATCATTTGCTAGATGGAACAAGAGAAGACTTCGAAAAGCAAAATTTTGCTAATATAGCATGCAAAATTGCAGTTTGTTGTCATGTGTAACATAGGCAGCCATACAGCTGTAAAGAGGACCAGAATGACATTGGTGACATTCAGGAACTTGACAGTGTGTAACTGAAGTTGCAGCAAAGCGGGCTCTAAACTGTGCCACACGGTGTGAAGTGGGAGTTGTTACTTCCTTGTCTTCTGTAATTCTTGATTTCTGATAGGGAAAGATAATAAGTGTGCTCAAAATATTTTTCTCCCACCTTCCTCTTTGCCATTGAGTTTGCCTAGGGCAGAATAAACTTGCTGTCAGCTGAGGTAAAAAAAAGAGCAGGTCTGTATCCACTACAAAATGTTTTTGTCTGTGGACCAAGGGGTTGTGGGAGCTGAGAAATTGCTGCCATGCTGCCAGCTGCCTCCTCAAGCATTCTGGCTCAGTGCTGTACTTCCAAGGTGCTGGGAACAGTAGGGTGACACTAAACACAATTGCATGAGATTGACAGTAAACACAATCATTGTGTGGGCAAGCTGCAAGAAAAGGAGACCCCAAGGAGGTTTCTGAAAAATGCCAGATGTTTCATTAAAGCATGAAGAAATCCCTGAACCTTGTGATCACATATTGTTCTCTCTTCCTCCCTACTCCCTCTGAGAAAGAAGAGCATGTTCTCTAAGCCACGGAGTTTGCCCCCGCTGCTGCACTCTGCTTATTTTCAGTTAGACTCCTGCATGACTAAAAGAGCTTCCTGCACGGCATGAAGGTGCCACTGAGGTGCTCTCCACAAGCAGCCAGGGCACCACACAAGAATCAATGGGCAGTCCTAGAGCTGCTTCTCAAGGCTGAGGTGGCAAAGTGCTCCTCAGGAGCTTTCCATCATCGATAATATCTCCCCGTGGCAGGGCAGGGGTCTCTCCCTGTGTTCTCCATGATGACAGCCCATCTGGAGGATGTACACAGTCTGCTGCTCTTTTAGTATACCTTAGAGGTATACTGGGAAAAGAAAGTGAAATGACAGGAGATAAAGAGGGTACAGAGAGCCAGGAAAGCACAAGGAGAGGCTGGATTAGGAAGTAAACTATCATGCAGCATATAGTAGAAGTAGGAGAGTACATAAAGTAAGAAAAACATTAGCGAAAGAGGCATCTAATCCCCCCTAGGCATTAAAGTGCTTTAAAAATGGCATGTTTCAGCTCTCAAGACTGTTAATAAATAGCCATAGTTACAGTACTATACGTGTGCCTCTGCTTTAGCAACTTGCACTTATGACTGGCCATAAAAATTCAGTGTTGCTTGGCAGAAAATTGTCCCCATGAATGTTAGATCAACATGTGGGCAGAGCTGATGTTTTTTAGAAAGACAAGGATAGCTATAGTGCTATTAGTGTCTCAAAAATGAATCTCAGATGTGATAAAGTAAACATAGTTGCACTTTATTCTTGATTTACTCTTGATTCACTTTTTTCTTGAGTGTGGGAAGGGAGATTATCCCTTGCTAGTTTTTGCTTGGAACAAAAGAATATAGGTTTTCTTAGGAATATCCAACACAGTCTTATCCTGTTCTTGCATTCTTACATCATTCTGGGAAATATGACAGAATTTGATCACATTTGTGATTCAGGCCATGAAGAAAAAGAGGCTGATTACTGCTGCAGCCCATCAGAGCCTATGTCACTGGAGCTGGATCTTGCCCTGCCTGTTTATGTCACTTGAAATTCCTTAAATTGCTTTCTTACCATCTCTAGTAAACAGCGGTCTCAGCACAGTGCAAATTGCATGGGTCTTCCTGGCCTCTGGGTCTCCTCAGCAAACAAAACAGTTATTCTTTTTCCTGCATTCCTCCTAGCAGCAAATGCACCAGTGTGCTGGGGGAAAAGCCTGTTGAACAACTGGGTACAAGAAAGGCCCAGTTCTGAAAATTACATGCATTTGATTATTTTCTCTGATTTAACTTCTCTATGGATTTTCTCCTCTTCCTTTTCTCTCCTTAAGGTTAATGCAGATAAACCTGAAGATGTCTGTGGAAATATATCTGAGAAATTCAGACACTGCCAGGACCTGATTGGTTAACGCATGTGTTTGGCCAGGATCTCATTCTCAGTGACCTGCACTTGTGTATCCCAGACATCTTATTGTCACCTCTTCTCTGCCCCAGCTACTGCAGTAAGTGTGAATGCTGCTGGTGGTGTTGCAATGACAGCAAGTATTGCAGCGTGCTGTGGCTGCTCCACTCAACCTTTCAGTGTCCCTGCAGCCAGATCACCTGTGACAACACTGCTAAGTCCCTTCAGGCTCTACTGATGTATGTGTTGAAACAACAGACATGGTTCTGTCTGACTTAATGACATTCTTGTTTTGTGTTACTGCAGCGTCTGTGTTTTTATGGAAATAGGCACCTCATTAAGTGGAAACCTGCTTAGGCCACAGATGCATGTACAAGTTTGGCAAGTCAGTCTGCAAACACATGACGCTACTTTTGAAAGTCATTTAGTCCCAACACTGCCAACTAACACCATAGTCAGTAGGAATGACATTTCCCACGCTTTCAGGTATCTCCCTTTCGATGCTTGGCTTGCTGATGCTTTGAACATTCGTGTGTACTCTCTGCCCATTTGTAAACACAAGCTGAAACGTATTTTTCTCCTGTTTTGCCTTTTGGGAGATGTCTGCTGGCAGCTCTGGAGCCTGGCCTGTTACCTCCTGTGTAATAGTGTAACAGTCTAAGAAGACTTGCTGATTCTAGTTGAAACCAAAAGGTCTTTAAAGTGATTCTGATTCTGAAAATTAAGCAGTTTCTTCAATTCCTTTTAAGAGCAATTTTACCTCAATATGGTCCAACTTTACCAAATGCAGGCTGTTTTAATGACAGTCAACAGGCAGTGTGTACTGTTCCTACTTGGAGTGAGTGTACCTATAGGATACCCATATTGTGAGCACTGCTGTCATGGGCACCTAGGCAGCAAGCTCTGGGTGGATATTACACACAGGAAATAATTTGTGCTCCCTTATAGTCACAACTTTGTGTAAAGAGAAAACTGAGAGATATTGGGGTGTGGACTGTAGTGAATAAAGGTGTCCCATAAGAGACCTTCAGCCTCACTCAGAGGCTCTTTCCTGAGCCCAAGGTGGCAGGTGCTTAAAGTCCACAGCAAAGCCAAACTTTCCCAAGACACAAGCTTTTTGTTAACTGCAGACTGGGCTGTAAACAGGATGGAATTATTTCAGTGTAACTGAAAAGGCCTGTTACAGGCATTTTCCAGAGTCCTGGCTTGGGACAGAGATAGGAAAAAAATCTTGTCAGGCAAAAATCCAGAACAAAATAGCATCCAAAAAATGCTTTTGACAGGAGACCAAGATATTCCCAGTAGTCCTGGGCCCTTACAGCCAAAAATGGGATGCTAGGTCACCTTCAGCTGATGTAACAGTGTTGCACTGTTGCTTTACTGGAATTATTTGTGTCTGGGGTTATGAATGACTAGCATACCCTTACCCAAGGTAGATCCTCATTGTGTGCAAAGCTTTTTTGCAGGAAGGATCTGAGGTATCCCAGTGACCAAACATTAAAGTGACAGGTGAAATCCCATTTTGCACACATGAAGTACTGCCAAAGGGAAAAAACAACATTTAAACAAGTGGTTTACAGCAAGCAAAATAAGTACTTTTTCACACTGTGCCTAATTACACTGTGGAATTGGCTATTACAAGGATCTATGGAGACCAAGAGTGTAAAGAGGTTCAAGTAGTGAGTGAGGAAGTTAAGAGTAGAAAGGAGTAAAAGGAAGGTGGTTTTTTTACTTTGGAGGGCCAAGCTCATACTGATGTTTTCCTGGTTTACATGGAGCATAATGTGAATAGTCACTGAGTCTCATCCCTGCTCATATTCAGGAAATGGTGCCTATTGCCAGAGACACCATGCAAAGTATTAGGAAGATGTCCCAGAACCAGACTTGTGATTTAATAAGATCACAAATCAATCAGTGAATTGACTGTAGCTTAGAGAGGAGTTAAGAGCTCTCTCATAAGGCCTTGCCTCAAATGCGGGCTGGAACATTCCTTCTACTTCGCTATACTCAGGGAGACTTTATTCCAAATCTTGTTATATTAGCCCAATGTCTGAACCTCCTCTGAGTTTGAACATAATCCTAAAAGGTATACAAAATCATGAGAGCCCAATTTTTCAAGAAATTCAGCTGACATCTAGCTATCAAGTGCTGTCCACACTGTAAAAACAGAATTAGTAGGGATTAATCCTTTGCCTAATCAAGATATGTAGTGTGGAAAGGAATTTTTGCATTCCTCCTACCTTTTTTTGTCAAGTGAGGAAAAATTATATGTTTAATAAGCTTATTTGTTGGCCTTTAATGTGCCACTCCTGACAAATACCATCATGTCACCATTTATTTAGTGAATTCTATGTTGAAGACTGTCCCAAGATGAGATTCACTAAGCTACATCCTGTAGTTATATTCTCAATAAAGAAGTAAGAGAATTTGTATAATCATATAATTCCAGTCTGATAGTCCAGTCCTCAGAGGGGATCAAGTATTTACCATTGAACTAGAGAGTCACTGGATGTTAGACAGAAGAGTAGAAGGGCAAATCTTCCCACTGTCCAACCCAGGAGATTCAATCAGGAGAGAATGGAGAAACAGCATGGCTCCAAGAGCATGTCAATCTCAGTTGTAAAATCTCTTCAGTAGATAGAAAGCCTCATTTCCCAGTGTGACTAATCACTTTTGTGCTGGTGCAAATCTCTTGGCTTCATGGGAAACTCTATTTATGGATTTGAGTTGAATTTTTCAGGCTGAACAATTTTTGTTGGGTTCTTTTCCCCCTGCTCTCTGCACTCAAGAAGTAGGGGAGGTGTTGATCCCCCCTGCTTTTCAGCATGCTTGTCTATGATACATGAACCTGGAATTCAAATCTCTACGTTCCCTCATATTTAAGAGGGTGACCTCAGTCCTGGAGCTGTAGGATCTTTCCTCAGACTTTTTCTGTTTCACTCCCAGTCTCTTCTGTGCATGCTTTTACACTCTGCAAAACATGTTCCTCAAAATTAAGATATAAGTCCATATGCTACTTCTCCAAGTTTATAATGAAATTATAAACCATTATTTCCATTTGTTTTCCAAGTATTTAAGTATTTTATAGCAAAATGGAACACCAGTAGGATAAATTCAGAGCAACTCTGTGTACACATCATGTCACCTTCTCTTCTGAATACCATATAAAACAATATTCAGGGAATATACAGAAATTAACTCCCTGCCCTCTGGGTTATTGATTAATTAGAGAAACTTGTTCTACATCATTGGTTTAGTAGATGGGGCCTAAGACTAGCACTTCGTTTTCATTTCAATTGCTTTTTGCTAAATGTGTGGAATAGGATCTGTTTTGTTGTACTTCTTATTCATCAAACTAAACCTTAAATATTTAAATTCCACCTGGATTGATCTGAAACTTCTTTTGGATTTAGCTACCAGCTTAAAATCTCATCTATTTATGTAAACCTGAAAGAAACTGAGACATGTATTATTCACCTAGTTTTTGTTAATATAAAATGATAACCCATATCACCAGCAAGGCTCTTTATTAATATCATTGCCCATAAAATTTGCAACTGTAACTTTTTGACAAAGCTTAGCATTTATTTTTCTTGATGTATAGCTTTTCATTCTGTTTCAGGTAATAGATGGAACTTCAAATGAGTCCTTTTAGTTCAGTAAAGTAAGTGGAAGCTCTGCATAACACTACTCAGTTAAGCATGATTTAATATTTTTCAGTACATGTCTTTGCTGCACCAAAATCTACTTGCATGCTAATGATTTGTCTGCTATATGTTGGCTGCATTCCCTTTTTTCCCCCCAGAGGGGTGAAGTTAACATATTTGCTTCAATCCAAGCAGCCATAAGTGTGTATTCTCAGTGGTCTTTATATGATGCAGTTCTCACTCCACTGCATGTTGCCAATTGCCAGAATGGGATCTTGCTGCACCCCCAGCTGCTGCCAGACTCTCATTTAATGCATGCACCCTGCCCAAAGGCTGCAACCATTACTCTCAAGAGCAACTTTTCTGTATTTTTTCATGGTCTCCTCACTTTGACCGTAGCAGTATTATTGCTGCCTCCTGTAGGGAGGAGCTGTTCCCTGAGCAGCTGTAGCTCTGGCACAACTCTCTGCCAGCCTCCTGAGAGGCACAGGCCACCATGTGCATCTCATACCTTAATCCAGATTTCTGTATTGGCTTCCTTATTGCATTCCAGAGCATCCTGTTGTATTGCAGGGGAACTTGTTAATCAGACTGACTTAGCTGAGTACTGATGAAATTGGAGCTTCTGCTGTTCTTGTGGCTATTGCTGTTGCAAGTGTTTGTTTTCATTCCACGTGTTCTAGAACTGCTGGTTTAACCAATTTTTCAAAAGATTAATTTTCAGGTAAAAGCACAAAAATCTCAGTATCTGTGAAGAAAACGTGCCTGCAATAATAACCACCATTTAAACTCTAGTTAAACTGTGGGGTGATAAGATGCTCAGGTCACTGAGGTCCTACTGTTAGAGACAGGGATCTTCTTCTCATATTGGATGTTTTCACCCTGTCTGTCCCCAAATCTGAATTCTTGTGAATTGATGGCAAGATACTCTCAGAGGAAAGTTCCATTTTTGCCATTTGTTTCACTTGGTAGGTCGTTGGGTCCCAGAGCTCAGATTTGTATCAATTTCATTCCCATTGCAAGGCCATGACAGACTATTGCAATGATGGGAACTACAGAAATTAAACACTTTCAAGAAAATGGCTTCCTGACACAGTCACTAAGAGCAGTGTCTCTCATTGCAAGGTGCTGCAGTTGTTAAGTGTGCCCCTGAAATAATAAGGAAAGTTCAGATTCACATCAGACAATCACAACACAATGGACATGACACTGGAGTCACAAGCACAAAGGGATGCTGTCCCTAGCAAGCTACACTGGTGAGGACCTGGTCACATGAAGATAAGCCTGGCACCCATGACCACAGCTAAGCCAAGCAGAACAAAGTCTGGCTTTGACAATCAGCATTTCGTGCATACAAACCAGCTTCGACCTCTACTTTAGCAGGAAAAATAGGCATTAATTCTACTAATAATTGCAAATCACTGTGTTCACACATTTCAGAAGCAGTATGAGGTCAAGCACTGAGTTAGGCACCCTGGTTTTGTTTTCCCCTTCTTCATATTTCTTGACCCCAGCTAAAGAACAACGGCCTCACTTATTCACCAGATTCCCTGGGAGTAATGTCATATGCTAGCTGTTAAATGGGCTGACACCTACATAAAAGCATCTTGTATTAATATGGGCAAAAGCACTATTGCTGGAAATCAGGCTTAATGTGCCATTTAAGAAACAGGTTGTTTTTTAGCCTCTGTACATTGTCTGCACAGCTCCAAAGCACTCCTACTCTGGCCTGCTTTCATCTCACTGGTGGATTTCTCTCCTGACATTAGGAATATCAAACTCAAGAGGAATAGACTCCTCGAGTTTTCAGGCTGCCCTCTCCTAGCAGAGGCATGTGCTGGCTATGACTCAAACATAGCAGACTGAGCCAGCCTCAGTGAATGCTGGTATTGTTATTTTTGACAAACTTTTCCTAGCTGTCTGAAAGGAGAGAAGGGATGAAGTTGAAATATTGATTTCAACTTTATCAAGTTAATTTCAATTTTAATTGTTTCCAACAAAAGCTGCTAAGGAGAGTTTCTTGGCTTGGCACTTGGGGACATGTACAAGGTTTTGACAAGCATTGCATGTTATTTTGAAATCTCTTGTTGTTTTTTATTTTTTCTTTTCCCCCTCAGATATTGCTTGACAAAAAACAGCCCTCATACAATAAAGAGGTGCAGTCAGAGGAAATAGTGAGAGCCAGGAACTTTCTGCCCATTTTCTGGCACTAATCCCCTCTCTGGTGTTGGCTCATCCCTCTGGTTCAATATCAGGAACTTCTATAATGGGACTGTAAAATGGGAATAAATAGTCTTGGGTAATGGAGATGGTCTTCCTGTTGCAGAGCCATGCTGCCCCAGACTGAGTGTGGCCGTGAGGAGGGCTGCACTTGCAAAGCCCTAGGAGAGGGCAGGTAGCAACTCCTCACCATATGCTGTGGGGAATGGTTCCTGATCCTCACTTTTTGTTTGAGTTGATTGCTGGGGTTTTGCAGAAAATCTATAGATCAGTTTGTGTGTAGGATATGCCGTACTGGAACTTTCAGCCCTTGTGATCCCCACTGGCTATCTGCCATCCAGGAAGAACTTCCTCCTCAGGAGGGTGTGGGTGGCTCAGTTCGAATGGGTGACATACAAGTCCTCAACTATAAATGTCTTGTGGCATCCCCATGGCAGCCTTCAGCTAGTGTATTGAAGCCTGAATGGTCAAAGAACAGGACTCTGGACTTCTCAAAATGGATCGGAGAAGACATTCAGAGCAAGACAAGTGAAGCAAGGTAGGTTGGCAAAGTGCTGTGGGAAATGAGAATTGCTGTGACAGTTGCCCTTTTAGGCAATGACTCTTTTACACCATCCACATGCCTCCCCTGTGACCTTCTGCTAAGTTTTAGTATAACATTTATGCTCTGAAACAATTAAAATATGAACAAATCTTCATTGGGAGATGCTTTATGTTGTTTCTCTCATAGGATTTTGTTTTCCCATAAGCATCACAGGAATTTTGCATGAAATCTGAAAGCAAAGTGAATGGTTCTGCCTTCTTTTGAAGCTGGAGGAATAGAGGCCAAACCCTTTTATCCTTCTTGGCAAGTCAAAATATAAAACCTATGGCAGGGAGCTCACTTGGCCTAGTTTTCAATCCTCTGATGAAACACACACTACAGTTATATAATTAATCTAACTCCCCTCACCTGATTTTGGTCCTCAACACCTCTTCTCAAAGAAAAGCAATCATTGAAGAAGTGAAGATTAATAGTAGTAGAAACATGGCTCAGGATAGAGAACGTGCTTGATATATTACATCAGTTCTAGCTGAAGAAGCAAAATTTGATGCCCTGACACACAGCATCCATAAAACCCCCTTGTAGCTACCTCCATAGTAATGACCATTTTTATTAGCACGCAGGGATGTTTCTTCTTATATCCTCTGTGTCATCCCATTCTCAGCCAGCTGTGGAAGCAAGTGCTTCTGTTGAAAAAATAGTGGTGAGGACTGCTCATGGCCTTTAAGTTAAGCACATACTTAAGCTGTTGCACGGCTTTTCAGTGCATACTACCCTACAAGATCCGTCCTCTAGCTGCTCTGTTTTTCTTCACATTATTGGTCTTCTGTGGGCTGCTGGAAAACTAAAAAGCTCTGCATGTGATTCACTGACAGAGTGATTTGCCTGAGTGTCTGGTTAAAAATAATAAACCTTTTCCTTTCAAACATCACCCTTGTCCTTTCAACGCAAGAAGAAACTAAGCTGACATCCTTGACTTTACCTCATACTGAGGTTTTAATAAGGCTGGAGATGTGTGAGTATCAGATTACTTCCCGGTGAGAACCAAATCGCTATTTCCTGAGGGCACTTGACCTACTTCCAACCAGAGAAAGTAATGTGGTTTTCAGATGACAAAACTAAGTATTATCCTTTATGCTTTAACAGTTCTGTTACGGACAGGTCTCATCCTCTTTTACCCGGTTACACTAATTACTTAATATTCAAAGAACTTCTTGGAATGGCTGTGATAATTAGTGACAAAGATGCTTTTATTTAGAAACCAGTTTTCTTTGAAGCTACGAAGCCATTGTTTTGGAATGGAAATATTTGCAACATGGAACAAACAGCTGAAGCTGGAATTTACTTATTTAATCCTGACTGCTCTGTTGGAAAGTGTGTATACCTCAAGGCCTGTACTGAAACTATTTTACACCTAGGAGCCAATTTTCCTTAGGCCATTGACCAGTTCAGTATTAACATCACATAGGTGCATATGACTCAATGTGAGGAAGGCAGAAGTTATTTCTGGAGAGAGATAGTGCTGTCTCCCACCTCACACCCCAGCTCTGCCACACACCACATCTGATGCCTGGAAATTACAAGAAACTAAAAGTATTTGATATCAGTAGCACTTCCAGTGATCTTGCTGCACTAGTTTGTCTTGCTTTGTGGCATGCATGTCTCAAATGGTATTCAGCAGATGGAGTAACAGAGCCCATGAATAAACAAAAGTTCTTACTGATGGTGCATCCCTGTGGTAAGCCCTCAAAATGTGTCACAGGTTATCTGTGATTCTGTTATTTTTCAATCAGCAACTGCATTCAGCTTGACTCTGCAGGATTTGTGCTGGTGTTTCACTGCACAGCCTTGGCATGTCTAGAAAGCCTTCCTTCCCATGCAGGGAATGAACAGAGTAAGAGTGTGCTTGCTGGTACTTGGTGTGCTTCTTTACATGTTACCTGCTTGGGAGGAAGTGGTTGACTATCTCCTTCCTTCATCTTAGAGACAGGATCCACTTTGGTCCACACGAACTATGGAGGAACTCATCCACTGAAGGGCTGAAGCTCTCACTGCCTTGTGTGGCTGGTGTATCAGGTTCCACATTACTAATTTTACTGGATGTATTGGGGGGAACAGCAGGCTGCAGTTTTTTGATTGTTGCTACAAGTTCCTCCAGTCAGTAAATTTCACTCAGCTGTGGAAGGTATTTTAAGAGAGTGGTTGTGCAATGAGCTCTGGGGAACGAAGTTTTGGTTTGTGTGTCTATGAAATTTATTACTAAAAATGTTAGTTCTCACAGTTTCCTCCAGGTTTCTCTTTTCATGATGTAGCCTGAGATTTCTTGCTAGTTTCCTTTTCCAGACACAAGTTTCTTAAGGCATTACCTCTTCCATTTATTATTTGGTCCAGCATCCTTTTAAGCAATGCACTACTTGTTCCTTGTTAGTGGTTAGACATGTGTTTGAGAATGGAGAAATACACCCCAGGAAGCAGAAAGATTCATCATCTGCAGGGACAATTCGCATTAGACCATTTATCTCGGCATAACACTGGTGACTGAAGACAGACAAAGTTTAGCCAGTGCTCATTTTCATACATGGCTTAAGTGGTGGGACTGATGCAGATGACCATGTTGTGTAGCTAAATGCTTTTAAACAGCAGTCTTCATTCTTTCATAGCACACCACAAGGTTTACACTCCAAGCACAGGGATTTGCTTGGCTTTGACCAGCTTTGACATCAGTGATTTCTATGAAAATTATTTTTATGTTGGGAAAAACCCAAGGAAACATATCTGTGATGTAAAATCTACTACTCCCACTCCAGCCCACCTTCCAGCTCCCTCCTGCCAGAGATAAGCTTTCTTTGCCTGGGAAACTCCCCAGCACAGGCAGTAATTCTGGTGCCATAGGGCTGGTCCTGTATCTTGTGTTAACTCTTATCACTTGGTCAGGATAACGGGGAGGCTCAGTAGGCAAGAACTGTCCGTCAGTAGAACTGTGGTATCCTTATGTCCTGCTTTCTTCTGAGCAATGTATTGCACCATTAACTCTTGTATGTGCTTCTTTTCTCTATGGACTGATCTAAGCCTTGCTTATAAGAAGTACTGTGCCTTGAGAAAAGACACAGGGGCAAAGAAAGGTCCCAAAGGGCCCACAAAGGTGCTGGCTGTACTAGCTGAATCAAGATAGGGAATATTTGTCTTCCTCTCTGAGGACAGCAGCTCTTTTGGCTGTGCTTCTGCCTTCAGCATCAAGCTAAGATCAATACTTGGTTGCAGAGGCTTTTGCTCCTGCCCCCAGCAAAGTTTTACATTGTCATTTAGATCAGTTCCTACCCCCGCCCCCCCCCGGTAAGATCCTCTTGGGAGTGGAGCAAGGGAGGAGTTTGCTGTCTTTTGAGCCTTGGAGGGCTTTGGGATATTCAACACCGCAGAAGCAATTTAGCACCCCAGAAGATCAAATTTCACTGTAGAAAAATTCAAAAGTAAATGAAGCTCTGGCTTTAATTTCTACAGAATAAATGGATTGATAATGAAGGCAGTATTTCCAGCAAATAGTCTGGGCATGGGCACATAACAGGATGTAACTGAGATCTGTCATACCATCCTCTGCCTCTGTAGCTGACCACCCCATGCTCTAGTCCACTCATGGTGGCGTAAGAAGTTCTTACTCCCCTTCATTTGAATTTCACCCATTTTTGTGCTTGCAAAATAACTATATAGAGGTTTAAAAACATCTAATAGTCCAGACTACACAGTGAGTGTTTGTTACAGGTTCATTTTAGCCATCCATAGGCAATTGGCCAAGCCTGTTTGGCACATTACTGGTTGTTCATTTTCAGTGTGGGATGTTGGGCACTGAAGAAACATGGTATCACTTTTGATGATGAACTGGCTGCCTCTGAAACCAGCACTCTTCAATGGAAGTGATTCTGCAAACATTTATGACCTGAGTTAACTCAGAAACCTTTCTGGAAATATTTTTGTGAATTAGATCTTGCTAGTGCAAACAGAACAGAAAGCAAGCAGAGATTGTAAAAACCATTAAAGCAAGCTTGTGGTAACACAGTCAGTTTGGATGCATGCTAATGAAAATGACTGTTTTTATTATAATTTTAACTCTAATTCACACTTTAGCCACATTCAACAGAAGAGTAGTTATACAGGTCTGTCAAACAAACATCTTTGAAACTTCCTTTATTTAGTTAAACAGACACTTTTGAGACCTAGCCATATGGTTTGTTGCTGTTGGCTAAATTCTTTGTGTACCTAAGTTAATTTATTCTGTACGATTATGGAAATCTATTGGAACATGCTGAGTATTTCACTGGAAAGTTACCGTTTTTCTACAGCTGTTGTAAAAAAATGAAGGCACATTTCTGGAGTTTTGAGAGTATTTTTGTTACTGACCTGTGGCTTTCGTTACTGATCTGTGGCTCACAAAAAAATCACACAAGACTGAAATCTCATTTTGTGCAGTGAAATTTGTAATAAGAATTGTGCAGGGAAGTCAAAGTAGTAGCTGGAATTGGTTTGGGGTTTTGGGGATCTTTTTTGGTAAGCTGATGGCTCCCATTGTGAAACAATCATTGTACAAAGATTTGAGAACGGATGCTGATCTTTCAGTTTTTACATTTTTGTCATTGGAGGAATGAATCTGAATAATCATGGAAGCATTGAAATAACACTTGAAAAAACCATTATGTTGTGTACAGTGAAGTGATTATGAAGGCCTTATATACATCCAAGAAATCCATCACAACCATGTATCAAGAGCTCTGAAGCTGGTGGGAGTTTTGTAGTGTGTAAAAGTTGTAGCAAGATTAGTGCTTTCTTTGGGTCTAATTCCAAGTTTATTGCTCGAGAGGATGGAAACTAATGACTTAATTCTAAAAGCAATTCAAACTAGTTTCCACTGTTTCTCAGAGGGGCTGGCTGATGAACTCTGATTAACTGCAGCTGAAAAGGTGTAGGTTTGCTCAGCTGCAGTCCTAGAGTGAAGCTTGGTTTGATCAGACAGTGGACAGATCAGGGGGAACCATACATTCCTGAGCTGAGGTGATTGGGCAGGGTGAGATAGGAATTATTTCAGCTCTCTACTGTGGAATTATGCAGGGTGCCCAACTTGCTTGGGTGAGACCTGCACTTGTTCTTACCAATAACCACAGTATCCATTGTATTTTAAGAGGGATGGGCAGGGAAAGGTTGTAATTTGAACGTTTGATGTAAAAGTTTCATTGGGCATCTAAATCAACTGCAGTAGCAGGTCAGTTGAATGGAGGATCCATATGCTGTGGCAGAGGGAAGCAGAATGCCTACTAAAGCTCAGTGCTGGCCACATAAGCCCAATTGTGGCTCCAAAAAAATTGCCATGGTGAAAGCTGTGAAGCAAGTGTGAAGGGAAAGGCCATCTAGTGAAGATGAGGTCCAAGTGTAAATAGCTGAAAATACAACCAAAGCTAATAGACCAGCTGCAGGCATCGTGCAAACTGTGGTCTGCTGGGGCTGTGAATTTCAGCTCAGAAAAATCCTTTTACATGAAGGCAAGGTTTCCTTTTTTTTTTTCACTTTCCCCTGGGCGTGACAAAGTACTTGGAAACTGTAAAGATAAGACACTTTAGGAAAACCTTCTGTTTCAAGAAGAGTACAAGGTATTTTTTGAGCTAAATGGCAAGCTACTCCTTCTGTGCTCTGCACACATGCATGTTTTGCAGGATGAACCATACCTATTTTTTACCAGCAAAACAAGCAGTGAGATGATAGTTAATTTGATTTCAAGGCCACCTTCTGCATGAATGGAAAGTGGAGTGTTGGCCACTCACCCTTGTTTGAGGTAATCCATGAAGTGACTCCATGCAGATGATCTCTAAGTCCAATATATGGATCAAGCCAATGTCTTTTCCTAAGAGCTACCTGCCTATTGGGCCAGGTATTGGGGACAGTATGTGTGCTTACATAGGTTTGTCTTTCTGCTGATATTCTGTGTATTCTGAAGATGAATGAAAATATTTTTTAGCTTCCAAACACTGTGATAATGAGAATACTACATATAGTGCACCCAGGCATGCTGTTGGGAAAATATCAGGAAGTAGAACAGTGTCTAAGGTATCTGCAGCTGATGCAACATGGGATGAGAGCTGAGGGGTAGCTGATGGGGAATGGCACAGGAAGAGGAAAAGGTGGCTTCACTAGAATGGTAGTGTCACCTAACAAAGAGACCAATTTGCAGATGGATTTGTTGAGTTTCCACTGTTCTCAGTGCAGTGTCTCCTCAGGGAGAGAGCTCCACTTTTTTTGGGGAAAGCCTGGGGTTCAGGCAATCTGCATTCAGTAGACAGTGGGAAGTATATTCATAATATCTGCTGTTCTTGCTCCTATCTGCTACTCATGACTTGCACTGATTTAGGTTGCTAGTTGTCACTCAGGAAAGATTCTGCATGGAAATTTACTCTCTTTCCATATAGAAACTGGGTGTCTGATAGTAGCTATTTATGGGTGTAGCAGGGAGGATAAAATACCCAGGGACCCCAGGAGAATGCCCTGAGCTGAGATGTCTTGAAATATTTAAGTCCACTCTGTATGGCAATGCATGTTTCACCTGTCTGCTAGATACCTGCATTAAACCAGGTAAGAAGTTCTGCAACAGTTCTTTAGACTTTAAAAACAGCAACAATGGCCACAAGCACAGAGAAAAACCTCATCATCGCCCTCTTCAATGGAAATGGAAATTCTTTTATGGAAAGAGAGGTAGTGACAAATCTATGGGGTGACTTCCACCCCTCCCACTCTCAACACTGAGAGTAAGTGTTGAGCTGTCTTACATTTTCACCTTTTCCTTCTTGACCTTCTGTGCTGCAAGCAGGGGTGTGACCTTTTCCTTCATATGGTTCATTGATTTCTACGCTTGATAATGCAGGCCTTTCCTCTCCCCTTAGACACCAAATTAAACTTTAATTCCGCTGAAGGTGGAAGGACTGCTGAGTGGGGGTTCTGCTGAACACTCAGTGAGATCTTCTGGGACTTAATTATGCCTCAGGTCTCTTGTCCTCTTATCTCATTAAATCCCATCCCCCTCCCTGACCTGACATTTCCTTCGAAAGGCAGCTCCTTTTTCCCAAGCGGCTTCCGTCTTTTCTAGGTAGTAACTGCAGCTTGCCTGCTTCTTTTGCTTTTTATACAGGGAATGTCTTTAGCTGATAGCAGCTTGATTTGCATGGTGTCAGAAAACCTTATCAGCATTGCCATGGAGGACAGGAAAACAAACTGGTCATTCAGTCACGTACAGCTCGTTTTGATTGCTGTGATCAGTTATTAACATAAGTAAACAGAAATTCACTTCAAAGTTAGTACTTTGAGAAGGCAAAATGAACATCCTATAAGCACTTTGGGGCAAATACAGAGATCAGTGGCAGGCATGTAATTTATCACAGCAATTAAATGGGTTTAAATACTGTACTAATCTCAAGACTGCTCATGAAGTTCTTCTGATTTTTTAATATCAGAGGGTGAAAAAGCAGACAGTGAGAGATAGTCTTTCTATCTCCAGAAAGTGAGACTGGAAGTGTTTCATCAGCTCACTTTCTCCACGGTATTTTCATTATATGCTCTCATCTCACCCCACCCACCTACCTGCTGAAGCACTCTATGCAAGGAACAAAATTACCCTAGGTCAGCATCTTCTCACTACACTGCTCAAGTGAACACTGCCACAAGGGCCCTTGCTCTCAAAAGCGGAGGACAATGATTCTTGCTCTATTTCCAGCCTCATTAAATCTCAAGTGACCTTTCTGAGTCACAGCAGCAACTTTGATGCAAACACAGGACTCCTAAATATTGGAGGTGAGCCTGCATTTACTGATTCCCTTCTGGACCTTGCATTAGACTTTGGTTTTCACAGCTTGACGGGTTTGTTTGCTCATGCTCTTGAGATGGAAGAACTCCAGCAACACATTTCCAAAATGGATTTTGTTCAATTTTATTCTCTGTGGAGTATTGCTGATCATACGTATCAGACAACCACAAGTCCACCTTTGAAAAATCGTGAGACTCACTTGAAAATCTTGACATTCCTTATTGGCTTAAAAATGTTCTGAGGTCTTTACTTGTCTTCTAGGAAATCGGTTGTCTTTCATGGCAACATTTGCCAGACTGTTTTTCCACAACTTTATATTGCAAACAAAACCTGAAATTCTCCCCAAATCGCTTCAGGAACCATTAAAAAAGGTCATACTCATGAGGAAAGACTTGGTGAAGAGGAAGCTATAAAATGCAGTGCTTTATGAGTAATCCTCTTAGGGAGTTATTGCAAACCTGCATTTATAAATACAATATGTCATCCATTTTAAAGAAGATCCTAAAGAGGACAGTTGATGCCATGGATACCATTCCAAGTTTAGCCCTTTTTACCAAATTAACAGGATCCGTCTTTTTTCAGCTTTTATAGTACCTAACAGCTCCATGCCCCAAACCTGCTAGGTGCTCTGTAGTAGCTCTCCGGATGCTGCTGTTTTATGCATATCATTGAATATTCTGGGTAGGAAGTGATGTCGGGAGGTCTTTAGTCTCCCTTCTGAAATCAGAGCAGGCTGCAATGTTATATGAAGTTGCTCAGGATGTTTTCCTGTCAAATTTTGAAAATGTCCAGGGATGGAGAATGGGGATTCCATGATGTCTCTGGACAGTCTGTCACAGTGCTTAATCACTGTCATAGAGAAGAGCATTTTCCTTATGACCAGTTTGAACTTCCTTTCCTGCAAACTGTGATCACTATCCATTGTTCCTTGGCTGTGCATCTCTAAGAAGAGGCAAGATTTGTGTTCTCTACAACTCTCTTCTCTATAGCCCTGACTAGATGGCTGAAGAGAGTTATTAGAATTTTTTTACTTACTCCCTACTTCCCTTATCCTCTCAAAGGTCGTATGCTCCAGCTCCTCACCATCTTAGTGACCTCCCTCTGGACTCACTATTAGAACTGAAGACTGCTCCAGATGCTGCATCACAAGTGCCAAGTAGAAGTGAATCATCATTTCCTTTGACCTACTTTTGATACTTTTGCATTGCTGCAAGAGCTTACTGCTGATTCAAATTGACTTCTTTCCTACCAAGACCTCAAGATCCTTTCCTGCAGAGTCTCCAGCCCGTACCAACACATGGAGTTCACTTCCATGTGTAGCATTTTGCATTTCTTAAATCTAAGTCCATAGTAACCCTTTTGGCCCATTCATTCATTTTGGAAGGTAGACCTGCCCCTCCTGCATTTTGGCTCCTCATACAGTTTTGTCAGATCTGGTGATAATGGAAAGTGCTAGTAGCAATCCTATTATTTCTTGCAAAGATACCAAATATTTCGTGCCTTATTGATACCTTCTTGAAATTTGTGGATCCCCAGATCCGCTACCATCGTCCTCCTCTGTAGAGCAAAACAGCTGAAGAAAGAGTTGATACCCACAGCACTCTGTTGTACAAAGAAACAATATCTTCCTCTCGGTCTCTCAGCGTATTTTGTGATACCATCCATGCCTCCCCAAATGTAGCTTGCCGTAGCTCTTCTGTGCTGTTCAAGTGGCAAAGACTGAGGTTTGATGCCTGGTTTTGTGCACATGCTGAAGGCACACATTGTCCAGTCAGAAAGCAGTCAAACAGCAGGCAGTGATTTCATGTTAATGGATACACTGGGAAGGGCCACCTTCACACCTCTTTAGCAGCTTTAACAAAATCATTGGCTTTAATTAAGTATCTTTTTTCATGGAAATGTTAGCTCAGAATCAGATGTCCCTTCCTATGATTTTCTATCACTGAGAAGTGTTCATTACAGATAGGTGTGAGAACTGCTTAAACTGCAAAAATAAAAAAACCCCTATACTTTTTATTGAGTCCGCTCCTGACTCACATAGTATCTGCTTTGTTCTGTAGGTGGTAATAAGGTGTTGAAGAGCAGGTTCCTAGGAGCAGTGAACAAAAGAACTCACTTTTCTAACAGACACAGTTCCCTTCTTGCCCTAATTTTATCCTGGAGCTGAATCTGTGCTGTTGTGTCTTCAGCTGAAACTCTGTAGACCCCTCTGCTCAGAGGAAACTAGCATCATTCCAGCTTCATGTGCACATGGGTGGCTCCTCTCCCTTTGGACTGGGGTGCAGTCCAAATCAAAACTGAGCCTCAGAAAGGAGCACCTTCAAATTATAGAGACATTACAGTTTGGATCATGATAATTATACAGTACTCCTGGATAAGAAGACAGGTAATGGCCAATCGGTAGCTCTTTTTCTTTTCCCCTTGACTGGCAAAGTCAGCTGGTGAGGGAGAATTCAGAAGCAGATATCTTTCTACACTGAGATTTTTTAACATAATTTTCAGCCTTTAGCTTTAAAGTCCAAGGGAAGGCTACCATGCATGGGTAGCAATATCACAGAAAGGAGAGGAGTCATTCATCCTACAAAAACCAAATGGTTGTTTTTAATCCTTTTGTTTTTTCCTCCTTGACACTTGGCTATTTCTTACCCTTTACCCTATAGCTAGGAAGAGAGACAAGAAGTTGCTTGTTTAAATGTCAGAATATTGCTCCTTGGATAGCTAGAGAGAGTTGATCATGCATGGGAATCACTCTCACTATCCAGGGAATGATTAAAGGCAAATCAATTTAGTCCCCTGCATCCACAATCCATCACTGTTTGTGTTCCTCTTCCACAAACACCATCACACAGCAGCAGCTGCAAGAAAATCATTAAAAGAGCTAAACTGAAAAGAATTACATAAAAAGCATGTTAGAGATTACCCTTTTCAAAAAAAGACTAGATTTCTTTTGGCTTCACTAATAATTAAGCAGGACCAGCTGTCACCAGGGCTATAGAAATGATCATGCTCTTTGCATTCTGACTGCTTCATACACTATCTCCATGGTCCCATAAAGGAAGAAGTAGAGACAGGCTTGAAGACCATCTATACTGAACTCTAGTTACCCTAGCAGCAGCGAAGCTTCAGCTGGGGTAGTAGCTACAAGAGATGTAGCAGGGTAAGCAAGAACCACTCGTTTCACACCAGTACTGTTGAGCAGTGGGAATAACTGCTGTCCTGTGAAGTATTCATCATGCAGTTCAGGAGCACTGTTAGGAGGACAATGAACTCTGGGTCTCCTGTGGGCTGGCACTGGGCAGAACTTGGCTTTCCTGTACCCTTCAAGTCTTGTCAGATCTGAGATGAGGAGAGAAAGCCTATTTCTCCATAGTATGGTCAAGCATGTCTCTGACTAACAGAGGGACAAACATTCAAGAAAGGAGTGAAAGCACTATAAGTAGGGATGTAGCAAGGCAGAGGGCTTATCTGCATAGTACAGTGCTCATGAAGCAGGATTACTGTGAAATAAGAGTATCTAAATGAGTCATCAAGCAGCCTCATAGAACATCAAGGCTAGCCATGGTCCATAAAGTCCCTTGCAATGCTCTTTGATTCTCTGTAAATCCTGGAAAAAGAAAAAAAGAAGCCCAGTAAGCCATCTGAGCACACAGTCTCAAGAGCTATACAGATTGTTCAAACAAGCCACAGTCCAAAGGGTTGTGCACACAGCAGGAGCCTGGGGATCTGGGTCTCTCTGTGCTGTCTAAGGATGTGGAGGAAGCTCTCAAGGCACCTTCAACTTAGTTGTTCAGCTAAGTGAGTTTTGAGGTGAAGAGTTACTCTGGGCTCCTTGCCATGGACTGACATGCTGCCTTTTACCCTCTGTATTCTGCCAGGGTGGCTGTAGAAGCATTACAACATCAATGCTGAAACAGAACCTGAACAGTGTGAGGTGATAAAGAGAGAAAACAAAGAAGAGAGAAAAGGATTTGGAAAGAAATGGAGAAGATGGAGAAATGGAAAAAGGTACAGAAGGGATATTTGAAATTGAGAGGATTGTGAATCTTGGAGAACATGGAGTCCTGAAAGAAGCGGGAGAAAGGATAAGATAGGTCATAATTACAGAAATGAGAAAAAGAAGAATCTGGGGTACCTATGGAAAGAAGACAATAGGAGAAACAAGGCCAAACAAGAGAAAAGAAAATGGAAGCCAACTGGGAAACAGTGAGGGAAAATAGTTGGAGTGGAAAAGTAACGCAGTGCGTGGGGTCAATGGACTGGTGCCGCGCTTCTCCCACAGAGTCCCTCGCAGAGACGCTGTGACGGTGCTCTGTCAGCACCTACACGAGCACCCAGCCTCACCCTTGCTGGTGGATGCAAGCAGCCACTCACACATAGTTCTGCGCATTACGGAGATGAAGAGGCAAGAGGGATTCTTTGTGTGCAGTTCCGAGGTGTTTATTGGGGTGCACACAGACCGCGAACAAACCACCCCGAAAGAAGGCAGAGACAGAGAACCTCGAACAAACCCACGAGGGCAGTTTTTACCCTGAAGGGTCCCAGGGGTGGGCAGAACATCAGTAACCAATAATCTGAGGGCGGGGGGGNAGGAGAGAAAAGTCTGTAGTTGGGTTGTGGCTGGAGATATTTGAGGGAAAAAAGAAAAGGAAGAGGGTGGCACAGCACAAATGCAAGACCGTGGTTCTGGAGAGGACAAAAAATTAGTCAGATGGCAAGAGAGCTTGCACTAATTTGAAAGCAAACTAGTGAGAGACTGGAAATCAGAACTACAATCTAATAGGAAAAAAAAAAAAATGCAGTAGTACAGAAGCGCTGACAGTCAGAATACAACCTGACACCCTGTTAGTCAGCATTCTGGTAGCAGTCTGATTAAATGGTGGCTGCAGTCCTCTTTGAAGTGATAAATTTGGTTCTGTTGAAGTGGTGATCCTGTAGAAGGGTCTGGTCTTCCTCTGAAGGTCCAGTGGTGGTTATGTAGCTCTTGTCCCCTGGGTATTCAGTAGATAAGGCCACTCCAGTGTTCCAAACCTCAGATTATATCCAGGTAGGAATGCTTGGTTCCTCCCCCTGGGCGGAGCATCTCACAATGGGATGATGTAATTTTATGGATCATGCAGTGGGGCTGGATGGCCCTTTAACAGAAGAGATCCCTCTGGAGGCAGTTATCAGGGATGTGTCATGGAAGAGATAAAGAGCACTGCCCCACCTGGTTTTAACAGATGGTGATAGAATATATACTTTTGGTTACATTTTATATTGTAACCTGAGGCAGAGCTCAAGAGAACATTGTGCAGGAAGGCATGAGGAAATGGACGACAGGGGAAGAGATAGCAAAAAAGAGCATGAGAGATGGAATTAAAGAGTGATGAGAGAAGAGAAATTAGGAAGAGAAAAAACACCAGTGATGAGAATGCTTATCAGCTTTTATCTTGTTTCCACTGTCCTTGTAGCCTGTGTTTAGCCAGAGATCTCAAGAATGAGATTTATATATTTTAAATTTTTAACTGTCTTTTTCAACACTATTTTCTGTTTCTCTCTGGTTTGTTACGATGAGAACACACTGTGCCTCTGGTTGCTTCTGGGATTATCTCTAAATTTTCTTTAGAAGAAGCAGTCTAGATTTTTCAAATCCTGGGGGAATACGTTCAATTAAAAAACCTAAATATATTTTCAAGAAGAATGCAGTCATTAGTACTTACTATTTAATTGCACTACTTAGGGTGGAGGAAATGCTGAATGTATTATCTCCACTGATGGGTGGTAATAAAATCTGCATGTAACTTAGGGAAACAATACAAACATTAGCTTTCTAATTTGTTCAGGGATTTAATCTGACACTTTAAACAGAAAAGTTGTGGTTGGAATGTAATTTACTTGTATAAATACATCACTTGAAATGTATTTTTCCATTGTACTGACAAAAGCCCAGGTGGAAATGGAGCTACTTTTTGGTTTCTGACAGGTTTATACTGGAAAAGACTAATCTGATTGAATTTGACACTCTTACAAAAAAGGAATTAAATTTAAGACAAATAGTAAAATTGAAACTCAGCAGGGCTCCAGACAACAATTAGCCAAGTCCTTAAGTTCAGGTTGTGACAATCAATCTTCCTGAGAAAGGCCCAATTCTAAGATGAAACTTGCAAGTCTGTGGTAAAGTTCAAAGTGGAGCTATCAATTGTGCCACTACTCCCGGTAGCGAATCCACGTATACTTTCGGAGACAGCACAGCTGATAGAATCTGATGTGATATACGCCAAGGTGAATCTGCAGAGAAATGGCCCCAAATAACTCAGTCATTTGTGATTTCAAGAGAGTGCTTAAAATGTTTTAGTTCCTAATGTCTGATGGAGTCCAACTTTGTATTTTTTCTAGATGGAAACAGTGTGCAACATCCATAGACTTTATCCCATGTGCTTTCGGGTAGAGACTGCTGCTAGTTCAAGAACCTGCTTTGTCTTTCTGTTGCTTAGAGTAGATGCCCTAAAACTGACTGCCTTAGGGAAACGCATCCCTGTGAGTACCTAATGGCTAATAAGGTGATGTTATGACTATACCTAACCATCTTCAAGTCAATCTTAAGAATGCTTTTTAAATCCCATGATAAACAAGATAGCAGTTCTCCCAAGGTGGGTGAAGCTCTGATAAATATCATGAAAGAGAGTTAGGGTACAAAAATACTTTCATAATTCTCTGATTCAGCTATGATTAGTTTCTACCTTCTTTGCATCCTAGGAAACTAGTGAGTCAGCTATTTAATATCAAATCAGACCAAATTCTGCTCAGAATTAATAGCTGGCTGCCTTTTGGCAGCTTGCCCTCTGCATCTGATTGACTCTTTCCTCTTGCAAATGTATTTTCAGACCTGCTATTGATGACAAGTAGATTGAATTATAAATCAAAGCCATGCTCTTGAACTGTCAGTAATCTAATCAGAGACAAAATGTGCAATAAAGGTGACTTTTGATGAGTGAAGATACTGATTTTGGAATTTGCTCTGGTGGTATTTGTGATTACTTCTAACTGAAATATTCCCTGCTTTTTTAGTGGCTTGTTATCCTTGCACTTTCTTGTCTTTCAACGTGCCTTTGAATCCAGACATTTCCCTAGCAGCATGGGGAAGAGACTTCCAGTTCTTCTTGCTGTCCAAAGCTGTCTCATTTTGTGACAATTTCATCTTTGAACAGTGTGCGAGCTGCCACAGAATGGGAGATCAGAAAACCTCAGCAACAAAGCAGAGTGCCGGGAAGATTCAGATCTGCTCCTGTGAAAGTCAGTGGCAAAAACCCTGTTCATCAATGGCCCGTCCAGCCTGGTTCACCAGTTGTGTGCAGACACATTTATCACATAATCAGCTAGAACTATATAAACAAGACAGCTGATTGCAAAGGATGAGTAAATACCATCTACAAATTCTTAATTCTTTTGTTAGTTAATTCCTATATAAAATCAGGAATGGTTTACTTAGTAGTGGTCAATGGCTCAATTTCCAGATCAATGACAAGTGGTGTCCCTCAGGAGTCTGTGCTGGGACTGGTCTTTAATGTCTTCATCAGTGACACAGACAGAGGGATTGAGTGCACTGTCATCAAGTTTGCAGATAGCTGTGATAGGAGGGCTGGCACCCCTGAGGATCAGCATGTCATCCAAAAGGCCATGGACAAGCTCTGAGAGGGGACTTACTGGGATCTCATGGGCTTCAGCAAAGCCAAATCCCAACCTCACCTGGGTTGAAGCAACCCCCAGTATCAACATAGGCTGGGGGACAAAGGCTGCAGAAAGTAGCCCTGCCAAGAAGTACTTGGGGGTACTGGTGGATTAAAAGATAGGCATGACCCAGCAATGTGCCCTTGCAGCCCAGAAACCAACTCCACCCTGGGCTGCATTCAAAGAAGTGTGGCCAGCAGGGTGAGGGAGGTGATTCTGCCCCTGTACTTTGCACTGGTGTGACCGCTGGTCCAGAGGAGGGCTGCAAAGACAATCGAAGGGTTTGAACACCTCTTCTATGAGGACAGACTCAGAGATCTGGGCTTGTTTTGCCTGTAGTGATAGGACAAAGGTAGTGGTTTTAAACTAAAGAGGGTAGATTCAGAGTAGGTGCAAGAAAAGAAATTTTTTTTGTTGATGGTGGTAAAACACCGGGACAAGTTGCCCAGAGAGGTGGTATGTTTCCCATTCCTGGAAACATTCAAGGTCAGATTGGACAGGGCTCTGGGAAACCTGATCCAGTTGAAGATGTTCCTACTCATTGCAGGGGCTTAGATTTAGGTGGCCTTTACAGGTCTATTCCACCCAACCTATCCTATGATTTTGCCAACTTGCTTATCTGTGAATAGTTTTGCAGGTGGGCTCTTACTAGAACCTGCACAGAGATCCTTATGGATACTGATATCGGCAAGATATTTCCTATAGACACGCGTACATCAAACACATGCGCACATCAAACACACACATACATCAACGTTGCTTAGGTGTGAGAGTTTAGAAACTCTATGTTGTCTATGTTGAGATGTCCCAGTCCCAAATCCCAAGTGTAATTACATTTGTAATAAAAGAGACACATTTTTTTCTCCTGCCCTTACAGTGGTGAAGCCTGGAGATGACAGGCAAGTCCTTCAGTTGCTTTGCTCCATTAGGTAGATGTTCTTCTTTCAGCCATTTCTTCACCTGAGCTCATCCACTGACAGTCCCCTCTTCTGGGTTTTCACTTGAGCATAGTTGAGTGAAAGGTAATGTCACTTCCTTCATCCTTGGGAGATCCAATGGCATTACCTGTGACATTGTCTAGTTTTGCCCTTGAAGGGATTCCCAGAAGCTCAGCAAAGCAGCTGTGAAAGAATCATTTGGCTTTCAGTCCCTCCCTCCAAACAGAAGTGTTCTCTGCCTGTCCTCCAGGAAATCACACAGAGATAAACTCTCTTGTTCTTGAGTTCTTAAAATTCTGCAAAACCATGTAAACAATTTCAAACTGGCATTTATTAAGACTTCCAGTGCATGTTGGGCTGTTCTCAAGCCTGGGTTCCACACCTTGTCTGTGTGGCTATAGATGTTACAATCCCAGGCCTGACCACAACCAAATCCAAGTAGAGAAGTCTACTGCTTAATTTATAGAGGCCTTTGCCAGTCAATTCAGTGCTGACTTCTATGAATTTATGAATAGTCATTTATGCTGACTTCTGTCCAACATTTCTCCCATGAAACAAGATTGCGCGTACTCAGTAACACTTTCTAGGATGGGGTAAGATGCATAACCAGTGATAGCAAAGACAAAGCTCTTGATTGAGATGTGGAGAACAGAAGACCAAACTGGCTGAGATAACACCAAGTTGTTGGGGAGGATGAAACAGGAAAGCCTTGTGAATAAGATTAAGTTTGGAGAATATGAAACCTATAAGTGAAATAGAATTAAGGGCAGAGGTCGATATCTGAAATGCCAAACCCCAGTTACTGAACAACTGGAAAACAATGGTATGGCCGCTGGAGGTAACCCCCTTCTTGACTGAACAATACCCTCTGCTTGCAGACAGGTCCAAGGGTCAGAGCAGACCCCGCCAACCTGGCAGGGGATCCAGAAAGCAGTTTTTAGAGTTTGAAATACAAGACAGAATGGTAATGTAAGGATTCTCATAGGCTGTATGTAAATGCTATAGGACTCTGTATCTTGTACTAGATTGGTCAAGTAGACTAGAATATTCAGTAGAAAGAGAGATAAAAGGGTCGGGAAATTCCGGTCCGGCCTCTTTTGTCTTCTCTTCTCTACCGGCACCTCTTCGCCTGCTCCTCTTCGCCACCTCTTCTTCTTATCAGCTCTCTACCTCGGCCCTGCCCAGAGCTGCGGCTGGCAGCTCTCTGCAGGGCCTCTTCACCCACGCCCTAGCAATAAATTGCTTGCTTCAAGACAACTTTTGACTCCAGAGATCTCTCATCGTTTGTCCCGACCGTCCGACCCACGTGGTCCTACACCAACTGTTGAATTTGGGTTACTAATTCTATAAAGAAAACAATCTGTTAAAGGTTTTTAAGTGAGAAAAGCTTCTTGAAGCAACAAATACATGTCCCAAACAGCTTTGAGTTGTATTTTTAGTAAAATGAGAAATAAAACTTCAAACACCTGTGAGTGACAATGATATTCTTTTCACTCTTGTGTTGGGAAGTTATACTATATCCTTTTCTTTGCTCCCCTGTGAGTGCTGTCTTCTCCAACAGCAAGGACAACTGTGATGTACAGAATGGGCTGTTCTGGCCGTTACCATATTCAAGAAATCTTCCTACTGACTCTGATAGTTATTGTTTATAGTATCTATTTGTAGGACCACAGGCAATAGGCATTTTAAAGGCTTACAATTAGATGAAGGGATTAATTTACATACAATTAGCCTATGCTGTCCAAATACTCTTTGGCCTAAAAAGACTACTGTCTTTATCCCTAAATGCTATTTTCTCAACTGATTCATTTGCAATTTTTTTTTTTAATGAACAAAGCCTCTTGATATTGCTCATTTGGACAAGCAAACTTCAGGTTTAAGTTTTGATCAGAGTTTCAAAACTGTAGCAATACAAAAGGATGTCAGCAGGATAGCTGGGTTTGTCTGAAGTTAGAATCTGAGCCTCAGACAGTTAAAAATCACCATATAAGAGTGAATCCAAGTCAGATTGTGGTTATACACTGTACCTGTCACACTGGTGTCACTCTCTCCAACATAACAGCTGATTATTCAGTGAGTATTGAGATTGAAACACTTTTCAGCCCCTGGAGAGAGTAATCCTGTCAGGTCAGGAGGATGTGCAGGATTTAATACCTAGCTTCATGGCCTGGATGTTAATACTATTTATCACAAGTTCTGGCTCACACTCCTCATAAATGTTTCTCTTTTTTTTTTGGGTCCTGTGGTGCTACTTTACTGGTAAGAAAAGCACTATATGTTAGCAAGACCATAACCAAAGGAATATAAATGCAAAAGTGAAAGGTTTTTGTTTCATCTTTCAAAGATAGAACAAGTACTTTAATCAAAGGACAGGTGTTTGTGACATTTCAGATGCCCTGTTAATACCTATAACTGATTTCCCAATATGATCCTTACGGTTAGTCATCTTAGAAGCATGTTTATACCTATTCTAATTATTTTTCTTTTTTCAAATAGGCCAAATATGATTCCAGTGTCAAAGAAAGATTGTCTAAATATAGCCCTGTAGGTGTGTTTTTACTTTTTCTCGGCAGAACTTCTTATAAGTATTAATTAGGAGTGTCAGAAGAAAGAGGCCACTCAAGAATCCCATGGCCACCCTGTATGCACAAACACAAAGTACTCGCATGTCTTCAAATTATGTGTAATAGCATCCTGTACTGGAACAACAGCCACCTTTCCTGTTTTCCTGGCAAACCTCCAGACTGCACCTTGTCAGCCAGCATTGAGCAAATGCTAAGTCAAAGTGACAGTTTTAATAGTTACTGACTTTGATGATTTGGTGTTACCCATTGTCAGGAGTGTTGCTACACTGTTCTCTCCATGGAAGAGATGTACTTGTGTCCATTCCCTCTGAAGCTTGACACTTGATAATGCCAGTCTTCGGGCTGACCTTGTCCTTACTGGTGAGACTCTCCCTGCTCTTTGCTGGCACAGAGAATTTCATGGGCATTCACCGGGTTTGAGAAAGTAATACAGTCTGTGATCATTAGATTCCTAGAGTTCACAAGTCTGTTAAGACCTGACATGAAAGAAAACAATGTTCTCTTGACTGGCCAAAGTGTTAGGATACAATTGCAAACCAGCTTAGAATAAAAGAGTGTATCAAAAGCAGAATTTCTATTTGTTTGATTTTCTCAATGTCACTGGATGTCTCAGCTGGCAAGCCAGGGAAGTGACTGAACACCACTGGCCTCCTGAATGCCTCCTCTCTGAGCTGACCTTCAGCTTCATCTTGGGAGCTGTTTCCACCACCTGCCCTGAGGAGCCTTCTGGGACACATCTTTCTTTTCTCTTCTTTCCTCAAGGGCAGACCAAGGCCTTGCCTTTTTTTATTCCTGTTCTAATTCAAAATTCTTTCTGTTTACTTTATTCAATAGAAACATAGATTTGAGCTTGCACAGGTGTTTTATACAATATAGTTTCAAAAATTAAACATTCATCCTTCAAATAAATGTATTACCTTTGTGTTGAAAAAGCCACCTGTTGATCCAGCACTTTGAAAACTGTGATTATGTATTTGGCAATACATATCCTAAGAAAGTAACTGTAAGACATAAGACAATGTGTATCATCAAAAATTCTACCTGGGTATGAATCATATCAAAGTGATGTCTGTAATTCACTTTCAGCTATCTGTAAAAGTCACACAAAATAGTAAAAACGGGTTTAGAAACCAGAGTGGTATTTTCTTTGCACCAGCTTTTTGCAGTTCCAGGGGCTCTTGCTCTCACATGAGTTCATCTTGTGAACTCCCTCCCTTGTTCCTGCTAATGTAATAAGCTTTCTCATTCACTTTATGTCAGAAGCAGTTTTTCTTTACAGAACCCATTCAGTTAAAGAGCAAGCAATAAGGATGCTAGAGAAAAAGACTGTAAGTTGAATTGCAAATCTCATCCTTTCAACAGAAGGTGACAAAGAATTAAATAGGGAGTCATCTACTGCAGTGTATCACAGTATTTAGCATTTCCTTGAGACAGCAGGGAACTGCATATTTGACGTGTCAATAAAAGCATGAGGCACTTGTAACATTATATCATTGCTAAGGTGTCAGAAAATAATGGAAAACTTTCACAGAAGGTTGATTGCTTTTTTCCCTGAGAATTCCTTTCTCCTGTGCATAGACTATCAATGTCGGTTTTCAAGTAGACCTTTGGTTTTGAGGAAAGTGGGAAGATGACAAAGTTCAACTTTGCTGCAGTGATGAATACACACTGAAGTAAGTGCTACAATTCTTGAAGAGTTTTGAAATGATGCTTGCAGGGAGTTCATGTTGCGTCTGCTCAAGGTGACCATCTGAGTCGTGCTCTGTGCACCAAGTGTCCCTGATGCTACACAATTAGATATGCAAAGGCGTAATTTAAAGAGAACTACAAAGGATGGCTCCACCCAGAAAAGATCTTGAACCCACACCCATCTAAGCCTCTTTATGGTGTTGACTTTCAACCATTTGACCAAGCAACCAAACCACATGCCAAGTATATTTCCATGGTGGCAGAGTATAGAACTTTGTGAAGGAAGCATGTCAGAAATGTGGATGTACCGATTTTTGTTTGTACTGGCACATCATGTTCACTTCAGGTTGCAATCCCTGCTCCATCATTTCAAGCATGTACAAACTATGTCATCTTCTTGACTTGTTGGGACTTGGGAGACTCAGCTTTTGTTTGTGTCATATTATCTGTTTATTTATAGCACTTAGGTATTTCTTAAGCACATCCAAAATGAAAAAAATTAATTTTATATGACAACAAAGCCTGTGGGCAGGAAGGGGAGAAGGGGGCTCATTCTCATAATGTTCATTAGAGCTATTTGGAATGAATGATTGACAAAGCAAATTAATATGATGGTGGGTGCAGGCTCTCCACTTGGTTTATGTAAGAAATAATACTTAGCAGAGCTGTCTTGGGCACTTTCAGAACACACACATTTCTTAGAAATGTGCTGCTCTGATGAAACACCGTGTTTCTTAGAACTGCTGCAATATTGATAAGAGGATTTTTGAGATTTAGGGCTGTTTCACTGTTCATTTGTAGAGGAGGAAATTAAAAGGTATCCCTTTAGTCAAACAACAGTCATTAGGCAATCCCATTGTTGGATCATGCTCAGAAAGCTTTTTTTTTCACTTAGAATGAAACAAACCAAATCTCAAAGCTGAAGAGCCACTGCTAAATAGAACTGATGACTTCTGATCATCACTGTGGGAGGCCCTAGACCCTTACTGCTGAAGGAAGTATAAAGAATATTTGTCTGAAAAATAAATTTAGTTTTCTCAATAGCTTTGACTTGCATTGTTCAAGTATTTTAAAGGCCTTGGGTTTAGTGATAAAATAAGTTTGCACCTGTTCTTATTTATCTTGTCTGCGATATCTGCATGCAAATTATTCTCTTCAGTTAATGAATATTTCAATAGGAACACACTATTAGGCTCAGTACTGAGGCTGTAAAATGTCACAATAACTTTTAAAACCTGTTATTATGATCAGTTTGTGGCTCTAGCTCAGTGACAGCAGTGGTTCTGCTCCTTATTTACCTAGGTTTGAGAGAGAGTATGAGCAAGCTGTCAAAATCACTTTTTGTAAGTGAAATTAAAAAAAACACTTGGGGGATGAAGCTCAGAAATCTTAAATGTTGTTCCTCTTTAAGTATCTAGAAAAAAGATGAATAAGGGAAGGCAGAATAACAGTGAGAAAAGTGAATCCTGGTATTTCCTGAAGCTCCAATACTGTTTACTTGCCATCTGCTCTGTCCTACATTTCTATTGCTAGAAATGTAGACTTGTATCCTTGATTTTACTGGTCCTCACCTCTGTGTCCTTGCTTACCTGCAAAGTTGTCCCAGCTAAAGCCCAAAAATATGTTTGGCAAACTGTCCCACCCCTGGAAGTAGGAAACATCCAATGCTTAGGAAAAGAAATAAGGCACGGAGCAGGCACTGAGGAATGCTGCCCTTTTTGCATCTGTCCAAACTTACTGCAATCTGTGGTTTAGAGTCTTCCTGAGTCAGAGGGTCACCAAATGGTAGGTGTATGCTAGCTTCTGACTGATTTTTTGCATAAATATGTCCAATTACTTTTTGAACCCATTTGTAATTTTGGTCTCCTGTGACAATGAGACCTACAGCTCATTAATGACTGGAGTATTGCATCCAGCTCTGGGGTCCTCAGTACAGGAAAAACACAGATCTGATAGAGCAGGTCCAGAGGAGGGATGATGAAAGGGCTGTAGCACCTGTCCTATAAAGAAAGGTTGAGGGAGTTGGGGTTGTTCAGTCTGGAGAAGGCTCCAGAGAGACCTTATTGGGGCCTTTCAGTACTTAAAGGGGGCTCATAAAAAAGATGGGGACAGACTTTTTTAATAGGGCTTGTTGCAACAGGACAAGAGGTAATGATTTTGAACTAAAATAGGGTAGATTCAGACTAAATATGAGGAAGAAATATTTTACAATGAGACTGCAGAAACACTGGAACAGGTTGCCAGAAAGGTGGTAGATGCTCCATTCCTGGAAACATCGGAGTTCAGTCTTTATGGAACTGTAAGCTCAACCATCAGCCTGATCTAGTTGAAGATGTCCCTGGCCATGGCAGGGGTCTTGGACTAGGTGACCCTATAAGATCCCTTCCAACCCAAACTGTTCTGTGGCTCAGCAGTGGTTCCCAAACCACTTGCAGCTGGCTATCTCACTGACTTGGAGTCACGCTGTATATGAAACATTAGCATATTGACAGACTTCTGAATTACATCCATCTGGTTATTTAAGTCAGTAATTGTGTGGGTATGAGAACAGGTCCAGACTGGCTGCTTGTGGATGTAAGGTGAGGAGGGCAAGTTTCTGTTGTTTTCAAAATGGGCCAGGGCCCCAACACGGTATATCTCAGAGAGTCTGAGCTCTGTTTGTGAGTATTAGAGGAAAATATCAAATTGCCTTTTTACTTCAAAGGTATAAGTTGAGACCACTGGGGATTAAATACTTTGACAAATGTTGTTTGGAATGAGTTTTGTTTGTGTAGATAAAGTGTGGTAATTTATATATATATTATCAAATCAGTTCACTTTATTTTGTAATCCTGGTGACAAGCTTTCTTCTCTTTCTGTTAATTTCCGTGGTAAAACAACTTTGGTTTTCATTGCAAGACTGCTATTTGACCAACAATGGTAAGGTCAAGTATTGTTCAGGAAATGGCTTCTGAGTTAGTTTCCCTTCTGTTGTCTGTCAGTCGTTGTAATTCTTTACTATGAATTAATACCTAATAATCTCTCTAAATTAAGAGCCCCTTCTTTAGAATGAAGAGTGACTGAATCTACTCCACACCCCTTACCCTCTGGGAAAAGGGAGAGAGAAGAAGCACTTGCAGAGTAGATAATAGAGCTCTGTATATTGTAAAGAAGTTATTGCCCTTCTTTATTACAGAGCATTATCCAATTGAAGCACCCCTTGCAAAACAGTTTATTCAACTGTGTGCATATAAAGTATTTGTTTAGATAAAATGTCATGTCTTCTCTATTGCCACTTTTGTACTAATGCAATAGGAAGGCTCATCCAATGACCTTGAGCTACTCTCTTCCTGTTTCTTCACATAAAATATTTATACTCTCTATAAATATAGTGACTCTTAATTGATCTTTCAGCACATATTATTATAATATACTGTAACCATTATGCCTTATTTATTTATTCCAGATATTATAGTGCAGATACTTTTATCACCCATAATTCAATCATCAAAATGTATAGTACACTTACAGTTGGGCTTTGTTTTTCATTTTATTTGATTTGATGTGCCTAAAGTTTACACAAAAACCTGTGATGAATAATTATGGTGTTTGAAATTTGAAAAGCTGGTCACCTTGGGACTGAAAAGTGTCCTAATTTCATAAAAGCAGCTAAGGGATTTCAGCATCCCCTCCAAAAACATGTTCCAAGATTTATCTAAGTTTGTTCTCTTCCATGTGCCAGTGCCTTGGTGTGAACCTAGTTCTTAGTGGGTGGAAGGACATGAATGGGAAGTTTCCATTAAATAAGTTTTCTCCCCAAAACAATTCACATCTTATTAATGGTTGTATAAACCTCATCCTGGCACACTGGCTTCCTTACCTTTATAGACCATACAGCTGATCCTGATTAGAAAATATTTCTGTCTCCCAGTGGGTCTAAATTTCACACTGTGTGGATGATTATATGCTGTATTTTATTTAGTCAGAAGTGATACGTGAAATCTGAAGTCACACCTGGTTCTGAATATGAGAGAATCTCTAAAAGAGAGTTATTCTAGGTAATTCAGATTCAGAATTTGTTTCAATTTTTTTTCGTTTAACCCCAGCTGTTAGCTGATCCCCATACAGCCATTCACTCACTCCCCACTGGTGGGATGGGGGAGAGAATTGGAAGGGTAAAAGTGAAAAAACTTGTGGGTTGTGATAAAGACAGTGTAATAGGGAAAGCAAAAGCCATGCACATAAGCCAAGCAAAACAAGGAATTCATTCAGTGCTTCCCATGGGCAGGCAGGTGTTCAGCCATTTCCCGGGGAGCAGGGCCCTATCACATGCAGCACTAGTGGGAAAGACAAAGGCCATCACTTTGAGCATCACTTTTTTCCTTCTCTTTCCCCCAGCTTTATATGCTGAGAAATGTGCCATACAGTATGAAATACTCCTGTGGCCAGTTGGGGTCAGCTGTCCCATCTATGTCCCCTCGCCACTGCTTGTGCATCCACAGCCTCCTTATTGCTGGGTTGGGACGAGGAGCAGAAAAGGTCCAAGAGTTGTTCAGCAATAACCAAAGTATCCCTGCGTTATCAACATTGCTTTTAACACAAATCCAAACACAGCCACATGCTAGCTATTGTGAAGAAAATAAACTCCGTGAAAACCAGCACACAGATCTATCTTGTAACCTGGGGACACTGTCTTTGGCTGGGATGGAACAACATTCCTCTACTACTGTAACTCATTACATCCTTTTCTAAATTCACATGTCTTATAACTCCTTCCCTGTAGTCCTTTTTAATGTGTTTGTAGGAACAATTTTATCTGTAATAGATCATGTTTTTCCAGCTGCTCTGGGAAGTAATCTACAGAAAATAGTTATACATTTCAAATGATGGGGCTTTTATCAGAGCATAATCTTTCTGCACAGGTCTTTGCATTTTAAAAACAAATCAATTACTATGATGTCAGCATGTTTATCATTTCAGTCCTGGGAACATTTTCCTGGCATCTGGGTTTGATCTACTAGGTATGTCTAATTCTTACAAAGCCATAGCTGTGTGAATTGGATTTCCTAGGAAAGTCTGCCGTATCTCTGTATTTCAATGAAATACAACTTCTGTCTCATTTCTCACCTTTGAATTGTTCTGAAGTCCAGAGCATTTTTACAACTGAATTATAAGTTTCATACAAGAACGTAAAGCAACACCTCCTACAATCTTAAAGATCAAAATTTTTCCTTTCGGATTGTAGCAGAAGAACAAAGACAGTTCAAACTTCATCTCGTTATATAAGCCCTGGAGCATGTTTACAGAGTACATTAAATTTAAAAAAAAAAACAAAACCAACCAAACAAAAAACCAAACAAAAAACCACAAGCAAACAAACATACAAACAAGGAAAAACAAAAACCCAAACCAACAAAAAACCCCAACAACAACAAAAAACTCCTGAACCCCTTCCTTTCCTGTTTTGCATATAAAGTGATAGTTTTACCTTTAGATATTTAGATATGAGTGTTAGAGTGAAGGACAGCACTGCAAACTCAATGTTTTGTTGTCATTTGGAGTTTTACTTAGGTTTTACTTGGGGGTGGGGTAGCTGTCATAGAGAAATCTACTTTTCTCAGAAACTGCTATTTCCAGCTGTATTTTTAATGTTTCATTTTTTTGAAAAATTTTTCATCATTTTTAAAATTTTGATAATAAGCTGCCATTTTGAGATTACAACAATATGCATACAGCCACTCCTGCTTTATATAAAAGCAATACCTGTCTGCATTACGTAAGTATTGAGTATTAAAAGCATTTTTATTTCAGTAAGGTTTCAGTGTGTAACATCCAACATTATTTTGATTTCCAGGTCAAAATGCCAAGTAGTTTCATTTAGACCAATAGGCCTTCCATTACGAGGAGCAGTGTGAGGACCCTTTGTTCAAATGACTTTAAGCCATCTTGAGGGATAACAGCCTACAACAACATGATCAGAAAGGCAGAGATGTTTTCTATACAATCTCATGTATGATGGTGACAGAAGGAGTTTGGCCGTTGAAATTTTTCCATGAAACCTCTCAACCCAGATTAAAGCATATTGGGCTGGCATGAGATGGAGTGAGGATCAGAGGATATGGGGGTGTATCATTTTGTGGGATGCTTTTCTGCAGAATTAGATATGTTCCTCTCTACTGTAGCCAAATCTGCCTGTATGTTTTTGGCTCTTTCTGTTCAAAGATTCTCCCTGCAGTTGTGAGAGAAGCAGTCTCACTGAGCTCCTGGATTTCTGCTGGTGTCTTGGTGTCCCTGTAACCCAGAACCATCACCCACTAGGGTAGTTCAATCCAACTAAGTAGCTTCTGCAATGGAGGTGTCTAGTCAGAAACAATTAGTGACATGTTGAAAGGTCCAGAACCTCAATCTAAGGCCAGTGACCACTCATGCAGACCTTGTCTCCTCATGAGATCCCTTTGCCCTCAGGTGGTCTGCTATTTGAGCTTTCCTACCATCAAGGTGTGACAAGAACATTTTGGTTGACATTACTGTAAGCTTGTCAGAGGGCAAGCCAGCAGAAATCAATCTCCAGTTAATGAAACCAAGTTTAATGTAGCAGAATTTATTAATCTATGAAGTGGGAGATATGAGATCTCTGTAGGATGTGGAACGAAATAACCAGCTTCTGCTCTCTGATTTGGATCTCTGAGGAGTTGAAGTTTCTCACTGCATCCCATAGGAACATTTTTTAATTTCCTTTCAGTTTTTCTTCTGATACATACACCCATAAATTGTGCTGGGGATCTTTCAGCAGGAGCTGATGCTATATGACAGCAGTGGGCTGTGTGAATCCTCTCATGTAGCCAAGCTCTTCATCAAACGGAGCACAGTGTCATTTGCTCAGGAGCTAGGAGAGTGAGGAAGTGGTGTTTAGCCTGGTGGAAGGAGCACTGTGCTGGGGTGGCCATGGACTGCTTGTGAGCTGTTGTGCTGCCCTTCCTTTTGCTAGGCCAGAGTTGTCTGAGCCTAGACGACTTGGGAAGTGAGCCTCAGCTCTTAGGTGCTCGCCCAGCCTAGCCCTGCATTGCAATGGGAAATGTTATCTGTTGTCTGTGATTCATCCCTGAAGGGCCCCCAACCCCCTTCCAGCTCTCTTGATCAGATAACACGTCCCTTGAGCTTCTGAGCCATTTTGAGTTTTATGACATACAGACTGCCCCTGGCTTAGACCAGCCAGAGAGATCATTAGTAGGCACATCACTCACACCAAAGCTGAGACGAATTCTATTATAGACTGCTCCAAGTGCTGCTCAGCCAATAGCTCTCTCTCTGTACAGCTGAGGCATCAGGCCATTGTAAGGAGCAGCTTGTACCTCTTTTGTGACTTTGTGTCATGGCCCACAGTTATAAATGCACCTGAATACAATGAGGCTTCTGTACAAGACATGTTATGGCTGGAGAAGGCGTTGCATTATCCTCCTGTTTCCGTTTGTCCTCGAATGGAGAGGAAGCCATCCATCCAGCTGCACTTGTCACACCAAGTGTTTTCCAGTGAAGTGCATTCAGAGTACATAGTTACATTTTAGTCTTCAAAGACTGTGTTTCATTCTTATTACAGGGACTGTAAAAACTATGAGAAATCAGCTGGTTAGGTAGAGATGACGCTTTCTCCACTCCAGTAAAAATACATCAGTTTGAGCAGAACTGAGAAGCTTTAAGATGGGAAAAAGGGTGAAAAAATGGTGTTGGCTAGGCTGCCATTGACACCCAACAGGATGCTGACCTCACCTCTGTGCTTGTGCTGCTACTGGCCTGTATTATTCACCAATCCACAGTTCCCAAGAAAGAAGCCCTCTGAGCATCAAACCAGAAGCATGGAAAATCCATGAGTTACTCTAAAGCTTGCCAAAGAACTGAGGAAGAGACCAGCTGTGCCCAGGACAAAACTCATTGGTCAGTTAAGATGGCCTGTGCTTGAATCCTAGCTGCGCTGGTTCTGTGGCTTCTCAGGTCAGTGGACCTGCAGCAGAGATGAACTCACCCTGCTATTTGTTGTGTGTTATCCCCACTACCATTTGAAAGCTCCAAAAAAAAAAAAACCAACCAAAACCAAACACAAACTAGGATTCACATGCTGGCAACTCAGCCAGAGACTAACTGTTATTTAAACTGTGACAGGAAGAACACTTAATATAGGAAGTTTATTGAGGTTGGATGGAGGAGAGAAAAGAACATTAGAGATACTGTCTTTTAAGATACTTTGCAAGCTCTCTAGCCTTTTAATTTCCTTTGATTGTAGCAGGAGTCATGCAGCTAAATCTTTCCACAGTGCTTTATAAAGAACTCTACTGGATTTAGACAGAGTGTTCCACAGCTTTTCTGACATTAGCTGATACTTGTCCTAAACTTTTTTTTTTCTACAGGAAGCTTCAATCACCTTCTTCTGGGTACTTCTTTTCTATATGTTTTGGTTTTTTTAATTTTGGGGTTGATACTGTAGTGATTAATACTTTGGTAAAAGCCTTCCTTGACTGACTTTTTCTGATATTGTTAGCTATTGTTGGCTCTTTAATCTGTTCAGTTCATGTCCTGCAAACCCAGGAGAGATTTCCAGCTTCACTTTGTCTCATTATAGAAGGAAGATTAGTATTACATTATAGAGCTGTTGATAGAGCAGGTCAGGAATCACTACAGAAAAACACAAAGGAGTAGGAAGGGAAACCAGGCTGTGTTATTTAGACATTAAGAACTTAGAATACACTGGGTGATGCTAGAAGCATAAGAAAACCAAGCTACCATTTAATAGGAAATACGTATTGTACATGTTTCCAGAGCAGAGGATCCTACAGTTCTGGTCAGAGTAATGAGAAATTCTGCAATCTCTTTAACTATTTTATTGACAGGCTAAGAGATGGAGGGGAGGCAGGTATAAGGGGATTTCTAGCTGTTTCAGGTTTCTTCTTTCCTGTTTTCCTAATTACCATAGGAATTAGGGTCTGCAGTTACTGCTTATATCTCATACTGATGTTAATAACTTATTTTAAAATTAAGAGTCTTCTGCTGATTCTCTCTCTCTGAAAGGTAACTGCATTTAAGTCCCGTGAATACGTCAAAATAGCTCCCAGCATAACTTAGTAATCTAGATAGATAAAGCCATCCTTTATCTATAGGTATAAATGTCAGGACTCACATGCCTGGATTAGCACTTGCTAGTGACATGGACAACACAGTAATCATCCTAGAAATAACTTGACATCTCTGGAATAACTGGTAAACTCTTAGCTGTTCATATTTTGCTGAAATAAGGTTTGGTAATAAGCAGAACATGTAAGAGGACACAGCTGACAGCAGTCTGGTTTGGCAATAGATGTAGTCAGCTAATTAGAGAAAAAAGTTAATGATGTTGGTTATAGCAGGCTGGGAGAAGATTGGAAAACTAATAGTGACACTTGGTGTGTTTTGACTTATAGGTAATAGATTGGAGACAGAGTCGAAAAGACATTGTTTAAAATTGCTTGATGACAATCAGAGGTTTTTAATGGTCCTGTGAAGCAAAATAAATTTTAAAAATCAAGATAAATAAGACATCCATTTCATTTTATATAAAATGAAGTACACTCAGAGCAAGAGTTAGAGAAATTCAACTTCCAGCACAGGAAGAGTTAATATGAGACCTTAAGTGATGGCTATCTCCTGGTCAAGTGTCATGAAATAAAGAGATCTTCAATTTATCCCAACAGAGACAAATACTTCCACACGTGAGTTGAATGTCTTGTTTTGTGCATAACCATATCCAAACTCGCATTTATAGATCTAAATCCCTAGTGACTCTTAATTTAGGATCCTAAAAAAGAGGTAGACACCTGCCAAGTTTCAGGTCTGGGGTCACTGTGATCTATCCACACTCAAAACCAGTATTTAACTGAAACAGAGAATGGATGTAGAAAAGGGAGGGTATATATATTGTACACATGTATGTACATGCATGTGGCCAGCCCACCTTACTTCAGGCCTCAGCTGAGGCATCTTTCTATCTCTATGTTTCAGCACCTGAGCTTTTATTCACAGGGTCAAATTTCTCAGCATCAGTAAAGAATTTTAGTGATGCAGGTAGAAGCATGAGGGAGGACACAAGAAGCCATCAAAAAAGAGAAGAGGATCTGGCAGTTACTGTCATTGCAATGGCAGGCAGAGAGGAAGACGTGTCTAACCACAGAGCAAAGCTCAAGCCAACTGTCTTGCTCTTGAATGACTGTTACAGTGAAAGAAGACCCAACAATAAATGATGCCATCACAAAATTTTCTTCAGAATAGTTTCAGGCAGATTTGGAGGCAAATACTGAAAAAGAGAAAGGCAGGTGCCGTTGTGGAAGTAAATAAATTACTTTTATTTTGCTGCATTTTTTGCCTTACAGTAGTTCCATTTTTGCTTGGCACAGGAGTGTAAATGTTGCTATATTGGGCTTGAACAAAGGCCTGTCTTATCCAGCATCCCTTCTCTGCTGACAGTGGTCAGTGTATGTTCAGTGTCTGCAAAAGGCGCATGCAGGGAATACCGTCCCCTGATGCATTCTTACAGCTTCCAGCAGCCAGGGGCTCAGATTTTTTCTCAACGTTGTTGGCCTCCACAGACATTTGATTGACTGTTTGCAGTGTTTTGGTCCAGAGTTTGCTTCCTTTGAGGGGAAAGACTGGGGCCCCCTTTGTTCCGATGGGCATTTTCTTTTGTTTCAGAATAAGAGAAGAAACAATCTGGGCTCTGAGCTTCTGCCCAGGTGCCTTGCCAGTTGAAATCTCAGTTTGCTTGTCATTTTCAGTTGTGTAGATGATTTGATGATGGATGTATGGGGAAGTTCAAGCTTGGCTTTTTTTAGTGTGGTAAATAAAATGGAATATATTCCACATGAACTATATCATTATCACTTACTATAGAGTATTGATAAATTGAAAAAACAACTGGTTAAAACTTGAACTCATATCTGTGTCAAGCCTTCTGATCAACTTTTGACACATCATTTTTTCTAACATTATGAAGCTGAATATCATGAGTAGACTTCTTGAATAAATGAAGATAAATTATAAATAAATCTGAATGTATTTGTATGCATACATGCATATGTATCTCTGTAAAGAGACAGAGAATGTACTCTTCTAGTTTGGAATTTTTAGTATTTTAATATTCAGGAGCAGTGTAAAAATGAGCAAGACCTAGTTTAGGGTTTGAGATTTCAACCTGATTGAAGTATCATCCTTTTCGTTTTTAAGAATCACGGATGAGTGACCTGCAGTACAGTAGCAGCTAGGTTTGACTGGTTAGAAATCATTAGCTACGTTACGTCTGTAATTATTGACATGAAAAAAACCGTATATTTTACCCTGCAGTATCACTCCTCAAGAAAATGGTTTCCTCAAAAAAAATTATGGTATTAATTTACTTAAAATAAAGTACCAGTCTTCCCTTTTTGTTTGTGATCACTCTATAGCAGTCCCTATCAGTTTGAGACAAATGGGATGGCTTCTGTACAAACTGAAACAGGAGTACATCCTTTGCCATCATTTGTCTCCCTAGAACTGGCCTTCATTCAGTAGGCTCAATATTCTATGATTTAATGCGAAAGCTGTACAAGTTGGCCAGATCCTGAAGCCTTGTTGGTTTCTCAGGCATTATTAATAGCTTTCTTTGTAGGTTGTTATCCACATGACTTGCTTTTAATGAACTTCAGATACCCATTCTGCTCATGTCAGTCTCCCTGGCTAAAGAAATACTAGAGTTCCAGCTACAGAGACTCTTCCAGAAAAAAAAGGAATGAAACTGAAGGAGATTTTTTAAAAACACTCTGAAGAAAGTAGATTGATGAGTTTGGCACTGGGGAACAAAAGGAGGACCTTGGAATACTACTGTTACACATTAGCCCTAGAGCTATGTTCTAGGGTCTGCAAAGCTTAAAGCTGCAGACATTTATTTCACCATTCCTTACTATGGTAAGGGTTCACTTAATGGTCAAAAAGACTCTGAGGAAAAACTGATGTTAAAAATAGACCCCTGTACATTTTTTCCATCAGGCAGAGAAGACATCTTTCTAGCCACAGACATGACTGTATCTGTCAGTCTTACAGATACAGAACTGACAATGCCACTTTACTCGTCATTCATATTCAGGGTCACAGGTCTCCTTGACCAGAGAGATTCGTACTCATACTCACATAGCTACAGGTACAGAATTAGGCTTAAAATTGCATGTATGAGGCTGAATTCCAGATGTTGTGTAATTTACCAAGAATGGTACCTTACATGTGCAATTGTAATTCACAATGCTTAATTTGACTTCATATATTACTTGAGTTGAGCCAAAAGGATTGTCTAACAATAGTTTGGCTATTTGGGAGTCAGTCACCATTGAAACTAGATAAATTTCCTTCAATGTGTTGCTCAGAGATTGTCTGGATGTTCTCTATTATTATGAAGGCCATCTTTGGTCGTTGTCTTTGTAAAGAAAATGGCTGTGAAAAGAGTGTCTGTAGTTTTCTCAGTAGTTTAAATAATGTCACTTGCCATGCTTTACATGCCTCTTTCTTCCAGCATTATGTGATTAGTTACTTTGTTAGATGATTCTGGAAATTCTTGAAAAGCTCTATCATCTCCATGCCATAGTCGAGCAGTGTGAAGTTTAGGGGGAGCATGGCATTTGGGCTAAGGAAGTCCCTAGATTCAGACAGAGGGCAAGAACTCCTGTGAAAACAGGAGGAGTCTCTCCTACATATTCACGGTCTTGATGTGTTGCACTGACCACTATGCCGTCCAGAGGCCTGGCAGGTGACACTTGCACGGTGTCCCGACCAGGGGAACCATTTCTGCAAGCAGTGATGGAATATGGCTCTCTGCAAGAGCTTTCTGCCCTCTGGCTCTCTAAGGAGCAGACTGCAGTCCAAGGTGTAGCAATGCAACAGCAGGAGACAAAGGACGAGAGAGGACCACTTGACGCAACAGTATCAGGTTTATTCAGCCCAAGGAAAGTGCACCCAGAGTGACAAAGAGATAGACTTGCAGGATGCTTTTAAAGGGTGGGGTGGCTCAGGGGTGGGCTCAGGGAACAGACCAATAAGGGAATGACAAGGGGTGACAGGTGACCAATGAGGGGGAACAGAGGGAGGAACATATTTGAACAGACTAATGGGGATAACAGCTGGCAAGAACCTTCTAGAAAGTAATTGCTTATTAAACAGAGGTCATACATAAACATAGCTAAACTAACCAATGGGGAATACATAAACTTGGAGGGTTCTGGAACGGGGGAGGAGATGTCCAGGAGAGTGCCATCCAGGGGGCTGAGCCCTGAGATAGCTGTGCTGCCTGCAGCACTGCCCTCAAGACCACTGTCCTGGGTGGGGAAATTCATCCATTGGATGCTATGCTCTCTGCGACTGGGCTCAATCACCTCAACATTGATGTTGATTCCTTCTCTGTCAATATCCAGCTCCTGCTAGTCTTGTCCTGGGACATATAAAGCTAAGAGCAGCCTTGCCTGGTGGAGCTGCCATGGCCTGTGACACTGTGCTGGGCCATGTGCACTGGGCTGGCAAACTCCAGGCCAGTCTGTCCTACACCAGCACTGACCCTCTCTTGATATATCTGTCTCTCTCCCTTCATCTCTCTGGTCAAGCGTTTCACCATAGTTTCTGCTGCTTCTCCCCTCTTGTAATGCATTTACCTCTTCTGCAGATAATCTCAGTCTTGTTCTTTTTTTACTCCATTGAAAATGCAATGGCTAAAATAATTTTCTTTGCTTGTGGCTTTCACTTAGTCATTACTCTTTGAATTGGCATCTTCTAGATAAGATTTCAGGTTAGACTCCTCACTTTCAAGGTCTCTGCCCAGTCTCAGCTTTCATTACCCAAGTCTCTTCTACTCCACAGTTCTTCTGACTGTTTCAATCTAGCTCTGGTCATGTGTTCCCCCATGAAGTCCTACACTATCAGTAACTAAAGGCAATGAAGCCATGGTTTCCCTGCCATTCACTGAATCTGAAGATCTGGCATTTGATCTGCCAGGAGTTTGCTGTAACTCAGCTAGGTGAGAAAAAGAAATCTGCTTTTGCTAGTCCTCACGGGCAATGGCAGAACTGACAGGCCATTATGCTCTTTTCAGGAGTTAATGTCTTTGATCACTCCCTTGTGGCTACCATCCCGAGTAAAACTGATAGATTCTTTGAAAAGCAAGGAGCAGAAAATCTGGCTACAGTTTGCCCAATTTAATCCAAAGCACTGGGACTATGATGGGACCACAACTCTACTAAAAAGAAAGGAAAATTACTGCAACATATGATAAGGTTTTCAGAGTGTGAGAAAATGCAGGAGGAAGTATGGAAATAGGCCAGTAATTTACGCATCCATATTTCCTGTAAGAGATGAGACATAGAAAATAGTTTTAAATAATCTGTACTTTTTTTACTTCTCTGACGTCTTATGCACCTTTCCTTCTATTTTTAATGGCTGGTTTCAGGGTTTAATCTCTATTAGGGTGCAATTGAGGATCTCTCAATTTATCGCTCTTTTAACTCATGACTACAAGCAGTGAAGAAACACCATGGAAAAGTCCATACCAATTGGTAATGATATTGTGCAGTAAGTGGTAAGTGGTAAAACATAGGGTAATCCTCTTCAAAAAATAAATCTCTGCCATAAACATATACATAAAATTAGTGATGGCCTCCTCTTGCTACTTCTGTTGTCCTGCAGGAAAAAAAGTTTTGTTCAAAACTGGTCATAAACAGCCTGCAAAAGAAGTACTTTTGCACGCATATGTCTGCATGTATGTGTGTCTCTGTGTCCAAATATACCTTTAATCATTGAGCTGTTCATTGTGTTTACCATGAAAGAGCCTGAGCTCATTATTTAATTAAAATACCTTTTTCTTCCTCCATCAAAACCACATGGATCTTATTTGCATGAGGCTTTTTACTCCCCACCCTGGATGTTTCTGTAAGAGTAGCTGTGGAAAAGAATTTCTGTCATTTTGTATTGATGACTAAAGGGTTAGCAGTAGGGGAAGAAAGGGGGGGGGAATTATCTTGATAGGCTTACACTAGTCAGTTGACATAACAGCTACTTGGGTGGTATAAGGTTTCTGGGATGTATACAACCGTTTAATGCTTTCTCTTGCCAAAACATCTGGAATCAAAAATGCAGTTGTTAGACAGCCACACATGTTAACAAAACAACCGGACAGAGAAAACAGGCTGAAGGAAAAAAAAACTATGATAAGACATCGTTGTTATCACTAGGAAATTAGACATTTAAGGTTGTACTTCAAAGCAAGTATTTTTATTATAGCATACTTGAATGATTTGATTTATTGTGCATCAGAGCAAGACTGTAGCAGATCCCCTTGCCTAACAGGGGAAAATGCGTTCATTGTCCAAGAAAGCTGTATGCTAAGTGATTTCAAAAGCAGTGTGCAGATAAGAAGAGAATCTTGTTCCTCCCTGCAGCACCTCTCATTACACACACAAAGCACCAGGAGAGCCTGCTTTTAGGACCACAAAGTATGATTTCTGCTGATATTATAACATTTTGGACTTGAAAGCAAGTAAAAGATACCATGGTTTTCACTGCAGGGCTGTAAAAATGAGTGCAAAAGATAATGCCTCTGGCATCCACAGGGGTGATTTTACCCAAAGAGGTAAGCAGAAAAGATGACTTTCTCTCCCATTAGTACTGACCCATATTGTATGTAGATGGATAATCACAGACCCAGCCTTCACCACATCATAACAGACTGGCTTTGTGAGGACCCCAACACATGTTCTGTATCCAGTCAGCCCTGGCACTCCTGAAATGACTGGCAAACTCAGTGACTGCGTTTCACACAGAGCTTCCATCTCCAAACCTTTGCTGAAATGAGGGAAAATGCGGAGAGTGGGCTTTGAAGAGATGGGGATCTAGAATCTTGCCTTCACTGCTTTCAAAATCTCATCACTTGGCAACTTTAGTGCTTTAAGCGTAATCTTAAAAAATGTTTGGAAAATGTTCTTAAACATGTTTCTGAATCCCTTTGTATAGTGGAAACATTTTAATAAGATTAAATGTGGGGAAAGCTGGCACAAAAATTGTTTGAACAAGTGTGCTTATGATTTCCTAAGGTAAGTACACGTAAGATTAGGAGACTTAACAACTGTGCTGGTGAGTTCTGGTTGTTGTTTGTTTGCGAATATGAATGTGCTGCTTGCAAAGCCAGAAACTTTGGAAGATTGAAAAACCGGGATCTGAGATAAAATGAACTGAGAGAAATTTTAAAAAATAAGAGGTGCCATAGAGGAAACCTGAGGCAGAGCACATTTTCTGAAGGCTAGCACAGGAGAGCTGGGATGCTCCGCTTCGTTCTCTCCTTCCGCTCTGACACCCTCTGACCTTTGGATGAATCAATTAGCTTCTCTCTCCTCACTTAACATTTTTTTAAGAGGTGACTTCCTGTTTCACAGCAGGAACAGGAGAGAAAAGGAAGTGGAAAATGAGCTTTAATTATTTTTGAAAGAAACAAAACCAGATCCTTGCAGAAAAATGTCTTTGTTTGAAAAGCATTATTATAATACTAGGGAAAATGAAAGATAGCTTAGAATATTAATTTTTATCTCAAATTAGAATAGAGCAAAAAAGCCCCTTGCTCCAAACCCTGCCCAGAAAGATGTTCCTCTGCATATGCTTCTATCTCTGCAGAGAGGGTGAGAGAGCAAACAGCACATGGAAGTTTAGCGTGGCTGGTGCTCGTGGTGCTCAGGGAGACTCGGAGACTACTTCAGCAGCCCTGATGAGAGAGAGCCTGTCCAGGAAGAAAGAACAGAGAGCTCCACACTTCGAAACACACAGAGCTGGGAGGACAAAGACAAGTGCTTTTTCTTTTTTGAAAGCTAGTAATTTTTTCAACTTCCACCTTGTCAGAAGTATCAGAAGGTCACAAGCATATCTCATGTTACTGCGGAGGGATAGATGGGGACTGATCAGCTTTGGGGTGGTATGTTTATAAAATCTGACCTTCAGTTTCAAAAATCAAAGGCATTCCTCTCAGTCCATGCATCAGAGAGAGATTTCCTTGGAGTCAAAAGTTCCATCCTATGCCAAGAGGACCTGTGAGGGACTGTTTTATTGCAAGGAGGACGGGGAGAAAAAGCAGGTGATTTATTTAAGTATCAGGCAGTCAGTCTCCCAGAAGAGAGAGCCTATCTTAGCCTCCACATTCTCAGCTAATGAATGAGCCTGGGAAACTGGAGCAAGATCAAAGTTTCTTTACGACAAAATTGCTGACATTCCTGAAATAGCTGAGTTCCTCTGTTCACACTAAGTATGAATCAAGTTCACTGACACACAAAGCGCTCACAATGGGACCGTCAGCTGCATTGTTACCTTGACTCTCAGCTTATCACCCTGCCTGACCTCTGCCTAAAGCAGTTAAGAAATTACTGGTCCTTTACCCATTGTTCTCTTCCACATGAAGATGTCAAAGTTCAAGATGTGTAGCCACAAAAAAAGAGAAAACTTTCAAAATGCCATCTTAAGAATACGGGGTACAATGTTTAGGTTGCTGTAGCATGACAGGGTAAATGATCTTAAAAGAAAAAAATAGTCACGGAGGACTTCGAAATCAAATGTGTTCTTCAACACAGGTGGGTCAGCAAAGTGAGGTTAATTTCTGAAAGGGATTGATATTCATCTTAAATCCTTTTTGTGTAAGAAGCTGGAAGGTGATACATGACCCCCTTTGAAAGAGGAAACTGTCCCAGGTCCCAGTCAGTGGTCCTATAGCTTGACATGTTAATGGGGTTCAACCTAAGATCTAGGTGAATGGATCAAAGATCTAACTAAGGCTTTAAAACATGTCACACATGTAAAAGAGTAAAAGAGGTATGGCCAACTACAGTATATTTGCATAATTCCTTCTATTGCTTTTTGAAAATAATTCTGGAAAATATATTCTATTTAAAAGTAATTAAAGTATAAATTTGACTGTTGATAATAAACAGTTGAATTTCCTGATGTTTAGGGATTATAAAAGTTTTGCAAAACAGAAATAGAGAAAAATTGCACCTAACTGAAGGGCTTTCCAATGTGCTGATAGTCTAGGAATATGATTCTGAGCTAGTCTGTCCCAGGCTGGCAAGGCTTGCAGGATAGCACACTTGGTTGATATTAGGACTTTATCCAACAATGACGCATGCCTTAATGACTCAGAAAATTAGCAATTAATTTTAATAGGTCTCTTGAGAGTGGTAGCAGCAGCACAACTGGCCCAATTCTCTTCTGGATCTCAGAGGCAGCAAGTGTGAGCAGGACATACCTTTCTAGCTGCTGAAGAACTTCCTCCTCAGCACACCTGATTCTTCCTCAATAGGGGGAACAAAACTTTGCAAATTTAATCTGAGCAAATTTACCTCCAGCTCACAGCTGACTTATTATCTATGTGTAAAAATGACTATTTTAATTAAACAGGTGCTAAAGTGCTTAGTATTTTCAAGGGATACATTCTCATTAGAAAAAATTACACACTGCAAATCTGCTGCAGGAACAAACTTGCAAATTTGGACCTCAGAAGTTGTGACTAGTTTCACAAGTGCTCTCTCAATCTGCCTCCTGTTTGTCTTTCTCTTTGCACCTGTCACATAAGGAAAGTTAAACTGTATTAAAAGCATCTTGCCAGTCCAAATCCAACTGAAAAAAGAGGAGACTTTCCTTTTATTTCCAGGCATTGCTCACAGACAATTTCTTCCAAGACCTTTGCTGAATATTGTGGATGGGAGACCTTTCTTACACTCAGTCATGTTCCATGCAGTGTGCAACTATTTCAAAAGTTCTGTTGAGTTTGTAACTCATTAAACCTCCAGAGGTGAATGGAGTGGCTGTCAACGTGTGGTGCTCTGCGTTTGTACAGGCATAAATAACAATCTTATCGCTAACGCCCTGTACCTGGCCTCAGACTTCATTGTTAGGAAGTATTACTTACCTGCTGCACTCCAAGGTCTGGTAAATATAACCCACATTGTTTGTTCCACATCGTGGCGGGTTTCTTAATGCTGAGACAGAGTGCTGTGGAAAATCTACTGTTACAGTTTTTACCTGTGTTCCTATAGTAGCACTTTGTGGCACAACTAATGTAGATAACAACGGTGTTAGCTTTCATCCTTTTATCATTATCCTATGATGACTTTATGTATTTCCTATTGACATGGGCAGCAAGGCATATCCCAGGACAGTTAGAAAAATACTAATAAGTGCCTTAAGTGACTTGAAGATGGCTGTGAGGTATACCTTTGAGAGACTGAAATCTCACTCAGCAAAAGACCCACAAGAGGAATTCTGATCTTGCCTTGAAAGAAAGTTACCTGCTGTGTGCTGCACAGCATCTGCATGCACCATGGGTAAGGTCCTGAGCCCTGTCTGGCAAGAGTACAGATGCTGGCAGGGTAGATCATCCACTAGGTGAATTACTCATTTCTACACAGCATATTAATGAGCAATGGTGCAGAGGTACTGGCCTCCCTGTTGGCTATGAACCCGCAATATCGGCCTCCTGAGATTCATCTTTTTAGAGGCAATGCCTGAGTCTTCGCACTGATAGAGGTGGCTGCAAGGGGAGTGAAATGACAGGCAGTTACTGCTCACTGATCTGTTGTCATAGCAGTGAAACTAACATAGTGCTTGTTTTTTCTCCTTGCACTTTTGATCAATAACCCGTGCAGCCTAGGAGGTTTTAGGGGTGATAAATCCCTTCCTGCCATGTGCTTTGCCACACTAATGCATGGAAACAGGAACACCTCAGAGCTAGTAGTTAGTGGTGTCAGCATTTGCTGTGTCACATTAAATTCCTCACTTTGGAAAGGGTTTTGGTGCTGAGCTGTATTGAACAGTTGAGATGATGAGGAGGTTGGGGATTATTTGTGGCAGGGTCCTACAGAAGGCATCAAAAATATGTACGATGGAAAGATTTCCTGTTTGTTTTGTCTTTTCTGTGAGTATCCTCTTAAGGAATAGGGTCCTCATACATTTCTCTGTACAGCAGCCATCCCAAAGACATCCTACTCATTTCTGAGACCTCTGTGAGTGCCTGTCCTACAAACATAGAAGCAAGAGTTTCAGAAATACGAGGAAGGTGAGAGCTGTAAATCACGCATGCTACTTTCTAGGTAGGTGCCAATATTTTCACATGCCCTGAGTGTTGCAGTAGTGATTTCATAAGTCATTATCTTGAAGATCTGCTGCACGAATAGTAAAAGAAAATTTGTTGTCAATGCAGCAGGACTTTCAAAATCTTTGGTGCTGGAAGGAAATTCTCAGCCTGTGAAATCTGAGCAGGATAGACAGCAATTTCCATTTTAGAGAGCTAGGTGACACTAATTGTTTCAGCAAAGAATAATTTTCTTCCCAGCGATTGATACAGGTTAGAATGATATGCTCTGTGGCAGCTATGGTATGTTACTCCATTATCACAGGAATTTTCTACAGTGAAATATGTAGTGGTGGGATGCAGATGGGTCTATTTGGAATAGTCTTTATGAGAAGACTTGTGTTCAGATCCCAATCCAAACAGCCCCACTGCCTGGGAGAGCCTCTCAGTGTGCTGCTGAATGGCACCTCACAGTACACAGGGTATAAGCAGACCAAAGGCTTTGTGTACTTCAGCGAGGCATATTTGTTGGAGGAGAGTAATCTGTGATTCATAAGATGCTGTGTGTGGGGTGTCATGCTGATCCTACATATAATGGCTTTCATGACTTTTGTGAGAGACTCATTACAAGTGTCTTTTCTTATAATGGAAGCATATGCTTTTGAAATGACAGCTATTTCCATAGAGAAACCCTCTACTGAGTCCTTCCCAAAGCCTCCCCAGCTGTGCAGTGCAAACAGTGGTGTTCAGCTGCATTGATGGCCTCTGATGCCCCACTAGGCCTCCAAGTGAAGCATACTGTGATCACTCTCCCATGGCAAGATACAACATGGGACTTCGAGGGCTCCTCTATGGAAGAAAACATTTTTCAAGTGTTGAAAGACACTTGGGAGGATATGCAAAACAATCCTAGCACTGTCTTGAAATTCATATCCCACTGCACTGCATCAGTCTTTCAAAGAATGGTATCATTTTTACTTTTTCAGGTCGAAATAAATCAATGGTGTAATTCAGAGTCTGATCTAAAGTTCATTGAGGTGAAGACTGTTGCTTTTTCATAACCTCAGTAGGCTTTTCGCTCCTACTCAGATGCCATTTTCTCCTTATAGTGGCTCTGTATGTGTCTCAGTGTCAATTTGCCTTCACAGACCTTTGCATCAATCCCTCTTCTGTCACAAACATGGCCCTGCACTGGAAAAGGAGAATTACCTCTCTTTATATTCTGATTCCATTTTTTTAACTTATGTTTCAATCCCACGATTAGCTTTATGTAGGCAGACCTTTGCATCACTAATTCTACGGATGAAAAGAAGAGATTTGCCTGCTAGGAAATCTACCAAGGCTTTTCCTACACTTTCTATACTTAGCTAGGGCAAGCAGTGTGGACTTTGATACTGGACACAATTTTGCATGTGAATAATTCCACCTATATCAAAAGTTTAACTGATTTTAATGGTGCAACTGCTAGGTAAAGCCCTTCTACAAATGTTCTTCATGGACAGAGCTCCATGGGTCTTAACACATGCTATGGAAAATGATGAGAGTCTTCCTTTAAGAACAAGTATGTAGAACTGCATCTTTTTTGTGCTCGTGTTTGCAGAGACTAGGGCCTCGCTGAAATATAGTTTTGGAGTTTTTTAATGAGCTGAATTCCAGAGCAGAAATTTAGATGTAAATGTATCAATTTACATGTGAACCTTAGGGATAAACTGCTGCTTGTTCAGTGCTGTTGAGCATTCAGAGATGCAAGGAGATGGAGCAGCTGGAGCTGCTGGAGCCCAGCCTGCCAGGAAGAGGGCTGTACTCCCTATCTGGACTTGTACTGGAGTCAGTAGTAGTGTCTCCCTGGTGCTCTGCTTCAAGAACAGTGCACATCCAAGCATGGGATTATTGAACAGGACTGTGGAGATGTTGTTCTTTTCTGTGGAACAGAAGGCTGTGTCAAATTTGGTGGCTTCATTTCAGGACAGCACTGGAAATTTAGAAGTGGATCACAAAAGAAAAGATGCCTTAAGGTCTGGCAGGCTTGCATGTGGAAAAAAATGTAGGAAGGTCTACTTAGTATATCAAGCAGAGGGAGAAGATTAAGAGATGACTTATTGCAGTTGATGCAAACCTACACAAAAAACCAATTTTCAGACAGGAGAGAGAGAGGCCTTTAATCTAGTCTTCTGTCATCTAGACAATGACAGAACAAAATTTGATGGCAGGTGGCTGCTGCTGGACAAATTCACAGAGATACCCATGAGAGCAGTTGACTGCTTGTCCTGTTTATCTCGGAACATGAGCTACTTCAAAGCTGTTAATTGAAGAACACATTGCATTGCAGAAATTACGTTGTATTTCAGCCACAAGATATGGACTTGGCAGAAGAATTATTCTTGAAAAGGAAGTATTCTTGGACTACACTGAGCAGACCAAGCAGGATAATCTTGTCTTTTCCTGGACTGAAATCCTCTAAATTTATGAAAATGGATAAGGAGTGTAATAAAGGCGTTTTTTAACCTTTCCATTTGACAGATCCACTAGTGTGGTACAGAGCACTAGATTCCACTGTGCTGGATGGCAAATATTTTCTATTCTATCAGCTTCAGTAAAGACTTACTGAAACAAAACACAGCCCCTTGAACACGAAAACTGCTGACATTTTCTGTTAGCTCACCTTATGGAACTAGCACGGCATTTTCCCTGCAGCTTTTTCCCGCATTGCCCACTTATTAGAAAGAGACACTAGCACTTCTTACAGCCTTTCTCTCAATTATCATTTTGCTTGAGGCAAAGCTTGTAACCCGGGCTCTGTTCTCCTGTGGGACAGATGCAAAATTGGGGACTATGGTGCAAGTTATTTTGAGATACTGTATGATACATCTGCATAAACAGGGCAGAAAATCCACAAATTAAAAATGCCTTTAGATTAGTTCTGAAGCAACCGATTGAGAGGTAATTGAAGTTTTGAGGCAAGAATTTTCATGGTAGTTATATTATATTTGTTACTTAAGTGTTGATCATGTCTGAGTCTGCCAGAATGCTTCAAAGAGACATCTGCTGCTGCCTGTTATGGCTGCTTGGGTCATCTCAGTTAACTTGCTCCATAGGTAAAGGATGTGCCTGTGATCTAGCTCAATGAAATTTTTCTATTTTATAGGGAGAAAAAAAGTTATAAATATGTCTGTATGTATGTATAAATATCTATATGTGTGTGTGTGTATATATCTATATATATGTGTGTATGTATGTATGTATGTATTTTCCATGCTGCTTTTTACCAGGTGTAGATGTAGGAAATCAATTGTGGGGGAAGGAACCGTGTGATTTTTGAAGGCCTACCCACTGATCCATCTTTCCTTCTGCACTTCTGTTGCTATGCACAAATGACAGGAAAATACACATGGCTTATGGGACACTACTGGGGAAAGACAAAGAGAAAGGAAATTTATGCAGCTCTGTCCTGGCAGAATGTATACTGGTAAAAGAGAGTGAGGGTGATGAGTAACTTAAACTGGTGTGTCTGAACTAGCATTTCACAGAATGTGTATTCAGCTGTGAGACACCTGCCTCTGTAGGAATGTGTGTAGAACGTGGCATTTTTGTCTGGTTCAGTATAAGATAAGAGAATACATGCTTTAATTTGCAGGGAAACGGCATGTTGTTCTCTTGTTACCTTTACTATTTATCTCTAGGACGAGTTATTGATACAATTATGACAGTGTTTTAAGTGTTGTAATTAGTGGGAAAAAAAGTATTGCTATTGAAACAAGAAATAAGCATTTGCAAATACATAGCAGGCTTTGCCTCCAAGTAAAGAAATATAAAATATATTGGATGGGAGGTCACCAGGTTCTTGTAGCACACAGATTTCTCACCACAGTACAGTGGAGGAAAAACGTCCTCCAAAACTAGTTTTCTTCCTGATACACCTGTAAGGTTAAACATTTTCAGACTGAGTGGCCAGGTATTGTGATGACATAGCTTCTCTGGAGTGCTGAGGATGTGGAACCTTTTCTTACCATGGAGTTAAAATAACCATTTTCAAAATGAACCACTGAGTAGGGAGGGACAGTCTCAGCAGAAGGCTCCACTGCCTGATTCCAGTTAAGAAGAACATGATTAAAGTAAGTGTGGGAGACCTGGGGCTCCTTGGCTATGAGGAAACTGTGAACAAACCATGTTGCCAGAAGTAAAATAAACAAAGGAAATCCCCTGAATAGAGAACAATGCTCCTAACAAATAGAGCAAGAAATTTCTTGCTGGAAATTTCAAGGCAAGCTGGCTAGGGGTGCTTTACTCTATGTTTGTAATAAAAACAACAGAAAAAAGAATATAGTAGGGCATAAGGAAGTGTCAGGCCTTGGTGTCATAAAGAAAATATACTTGCTGAATAGTAGCGATCAAAACACCAGAGGAAGAATATGAGGATGTTTTCAGAGAAATATTCTATGATTCATGCACTAGCAACTCTCATTCTTAAGCAAAGCTGAAAATCCTCATTATTCTTTTAACTTTTATTGTATTTTCAGTATTATACTGCATAACTGGGGGTATTTTTTTTAAGAATGTGACACATTTTTAGCAAGTGTTTTGCCAAGTGATGACAACCTCAGCAGATTTATAGAAAATAAAGATTGGAAATCATTATGCTAATTATTGCCACTTTTATAAGCTCTATAATACAACAACTTGCAAGAAATGTTAAGATAGAATCAAACTGTTTTGTAGGTCTGAATGGGCCTATTTTTTGCAAGCCTAGTTTTCCTTCCTTTTCCCTGAAACAATAACATGAAAACACACTGTGAAGATTATCTGAGAGTGATTCTTCACATTCTTTGAGTTGCTCAAAATGTCCTTATGTCTCTTTTGCTTCCATTTGCAAGGCCTCTTGTAGCCAATAAAAGTAGTTTCAAAACTACTTGCCCGTAGAGCAAAATTTAAGCAAGTATTGTAGATTTAAAGTATGAAGTAGAAATCCAGTTCCAGATTATGCGTATCTGCAGAAGAAAGCTTATTGGAGAAGTTCTGTTTATCTAGTCAGAGCACAGAAACAAACAATGTGGCCTAGGAAACTGAGCCCTTAATATATTCAGTGTTCATGTCTATCAGCTTGCTTACCCTGAAGGGTGAGATTCACCTGACAGAATTGTTCTGAAAGTATTTTCAAGCAGTGTCTAAATTCTAGAAGTCCATGACTAAAAGAGACTTTTAAAATCACATTATTATTTACTTGTTCAGCTCTGGAAATAGCAAGATCCCTGATAATGAATTATGCAAAGTAAATATCCAAGGTTCCTTGTTGTTTCAGTTGGCTCTATAACATTCAGGTTTAGAGAAATAGCATCTGTAATCTTCCATTACATCTGTCCTGGGATCACGAATTTCTAATCTGAGCTGTCATACTGAGATGAGTCCCTTTTCCAGGTCTCTGGAAATATGTCCCTAGTATTCACATTATAGGAACTACAACCTTTGTTAGAACTACTAATTGAAAGCAAAGGTAACCACCTATTAGTGTCTTGGAAGGAAAGCCATTTTTAACATAACTGTCTGCTTGGAAGTGGTAGAAAAAGGTTTCTCTAAGCTATTCAAAAGAAAGAAATCTCTGCAAATCCAGAGGAGGAACAGATTTGTTATTGGTAGAGGCAGCATTAGGCATTGGCTATGTGTGTGGTCATCTGGAATACCACACAAAAGAAATATATCAGTATTAGGAGGCATGTGTTTACTCAGTAAGGGCCCTAATGAGTCACTGGTCTTTGCTTTTAGATATATTTGCTGTTATTTCACTATGCAATGTAATGGAATTTTGAAAAATCTGTCTAAAAGTGGAAATGGAATAGAGAGGGAACTGAATAGATGGCTCAGCAAAGTCTGAGGCATGGCGTTATTAATTAGGATTTTAAATAACTCCTTAAACTCATTCCACACATGGATGACTTCTAAATCAAAAGATCGAAGCCCTTGTATGTCTTGAATTAGTTTAATTTCTCTGGGATATAGGTCTTTTTGTGGGCAACCCAGCTAGGTCTTGCTCTACCATCTGCCAGCTTCTTTTCCCATGGATTTCTCTGCCAGAATGAACCCCCTCTACTGTGAAGTCCTGCTGCTCCCAGGGTCTGCTTCTTCAAGATGTGTATCCCTTAAGCACTTACAGATCTGGTCTCTCAGGACCAGTAGAGCCAGTGCCCCAGGCATTGCTGAAAACTGATTACAATTTGCTCTAAACAAACTCTTTCAGGGCTGGATCAAAATAGTAAGACACTTATAAACAAGGCAGTTAGTTATGAGAGGTAGTGCTTTTTGGTCATGGAAAACAGATAAGCTTGGAGGCACATTAACCTTTCTGCATATTTGCCTTCTTCTGGCACCACCTACTTTCCATGTGGAGACCTAGGCAGGTGAGGCATACCCAAGGTCATCCCACAAAGCGTATTTTGTTTCTCAGTCTCCCAGCTGTTGACAGCCCTTCTTTCTTTTTCTTTCCGTAAACACATGCACACAAGATCCATGTCTCATTAAACCTTTTGAACGAGGCGAAACCAGACTCTGTGAGCCTTGCCAGAGGGTGAAACTTCAAAAAGGTTGTTATTTGCTTCATTTCATTATTAGAGACTGAAATTAAGTACCACCAGTGCCTTCAGTTCTTATGGGAAGATTTATCATGTACCAGGAATAAAAGCAAGAACAAACTTATGTCGATAATAGAACAAAACTGTTGTCTTGGATTATTCTCATTATTATTAAGTGTATTGCTGCAGCTTTATCATAGAAAGTGTGAATAACTTAAACAAAATAATAAGCACTCAGAAAAGAATGCAAAATAACCCATGAATGACACAATGTGGTTTCAATAGGAGGCAAAGGGTGGGTTTTAACTACAGAGTTGCAGACTTGGAGATGAAAGCTGGAGCTGTGAGATGCTGCATCAGCATGGTCTTGGCTGCCCCACACTCTTATGAGCCCCTTCTAGAAATCACAATGCTGCTTTGTCAGGGGATGTCCAAAGCCAGCATCACATCCACCAAAGTAAGGGTGTCATCAGACAGACCTGGTAAAAACCTACTGTTTGCAGTCCTAAGCATTTTCAATGAGTTTTCCCAGTCTCCTATTTTGTTCTCGTTGGTTGCTACCCAGTGGGGCAGAGACATCTGTATTTTCATGGTGCTTACCATCTGTACTTTATACCAAGCCCTGAGAACCATGGTGGGGGAGGGCAGGCTACAAAAACGGGAACAGCTATTGCTAACAGCAGCAGCAGCAAAGAGTTATATGCCCAGATGTGTTACTGCTGGTTAAATTTCTGCTTTATTCCCTTGCAGTTACTTCATAAACTCTTGAGGTGTTTTAGTAGTTACTGTTACACATTAACATCAGCACAGCCGACATAGGCTGTAGCCAGTGCAGTGCAAAGCCTGAATGTCCCTCACTGTGTCAGAGACAGGTGCATTGTAAGCAACTGGAGAAAAACAGACTGTAGGTAATTATGAACTGCTATTAAGCAAATCCAAAAATTATGGCATTGCACAGATTGATTACCATTCTCAAACCAGACCTGGAGTCAGCCAAAAACAAGTATGTCTTGTATGTGCAAGGTGTGTGCAGGTTCATGAGCATAAGTTTTGCTGTTGAAATGGATCTTATTTTTCATCCAGACCATGATCCTGTAACTGAATATTTGCTAATAACTTTGAATAACAATTTCACTTGTATGAGCTTCTAGGTAGGAATGGTAGCCAAAGCACGAAGATCCTGGCTTATAGTTCAGCTGGTCCTCTGGGACACCTTGGAAAAAAAGAGCTTTTGCAGAAAACCCCAAGATAATAAAGACATCCTGGGTCCACTTCTTAACATCTGCAAGGTCAATAAGTGAAGTGACTGGAAAGTGAACCCAGTGTTTTTTAAAAAGACTGAGTAGTTTCAAAGATGAGCTAGCAAGAAGCTGAAAAGCCTTTCAGAAAGGTTTTTTTATTTTTCTTTGAGTTTTCTGTGGGAACCAAGCTGGAATTTGAGAAATGAGGTCTGTGTGAGAAGAGGAGCACAACCAGTCACACTTAGCCTTCTTGCTGTATTGCCCTGCAGTGCAAATGGGAGAACATCTGGCTGCATTAACAGGCACTGGGAGCCCAGCATTTGTTTTTCTTCCTAGTAAATAAGAGATTATGTTTAGGTTTGCAAGACAAGATGGAAAATTATTATGTGGGATGGGTGAGGAAAGAAACATGTACTGAGGCTGAATGCACTATGACTGTTGGATGATTTAAGAAGAACATTTACACAAACTCACCCCTGTGGTGTAGAGCAGAACCTCAAAGAGGTTTTTAATGACAGCATTTCTCACAGCATTCTCCTGGAGAAACTGCCTGCTCACAGCTTGGATGGGTATGCTCTTCTCTGGACAAAAAATGGATGTCTGGGTCCAGAGAGTCATGGTGAATGGAGTTACTCCTGGGTGGCCATCAGTCGAAAGTGCTGTTCCCCAGGATTCAGTACAAAGGCCAGCCCTGTTTATTGTCTTTGTCAGCAGTCTGAATGAGGGGATTGAGTGCACCCTCAGGCAGTTTGCTGGGTGGGAGTGTTGCCCTGCGGGAGGGTAGGAAGGCTCTGCAGAGGGATCTGGACAGGCTGGAGCATGGGCTGAGGCCAGTGGTGTGAGGTTCAACAAGGCCCAGTGCTGGGTCCTGCCCTTGGGTCACAACAACCCCAGGCAGTGCCACAGGCTGGGGCAGAGTGGCTGCAAAGCTGCCCACAGGAAAAGGACCTGGGGGTGCTGGTGACAGCGGCTGACCATGATCCAGGGTGTGCCCAGGTGGCCAAGAAGGCCGATGGCATCCTGGTCTGGATCAGCAATGGTGTGGCCAGCAGGACCAGGGCAAGGATTGTCCCCCTGTACTCAGCACTGGGGAGGCCACACCTTGAATCCTGTGTTCAGTTTTGGGCCCCTCACTACAAACATTGAAAAACATTGAGGTGCTGGAGAATGTCCAGAGAGGGTCAACAGAGCTGGTGAAGGGTCTGGATCACAAGTTTCGTGAGCATCAACTGAAGGTGTTTAACCTGGAGAGAAGGAGGCTCTGGGGGACCTTACCACTCTCTAAAACTGCCAGAAAGGAGGTTGTACCCAGGTGGGGGTCGGTTGCTTCTCCCGAGTAATAAGTGACAGGACAAGAGGAAATAGCCTCACGTTGCACCAGGGGAGGGTTAGTTTCGATATTAGAAAAAGTTTGTTCACTTAAAAGGTTGTTAAGCATTGCAACAGGCTGCCCAGGGTAGATGTTGAGTCACCAACCTTGGAGGGATTAACGAAGCAGTAGATGTGCCTCTTATGGTTTAGTGGTGAGCTTGGCAGTGCTGGGTTAATGGTTGGCTTTAATGATCCTAAGCATGTTTTCCACGTAAACTATTCTATGTTTCTGTAAACATGCTGTCTCATGAGAGGAAGGGCTAGAGTTTTGTTGTGAATGAGTGTTTTAAGATCACTGAAAGAAGCTCTGGCAAAGTTATCAGTAAAAACAGGTTTCATATAAAAGCAACAGCACAACGGAGTTCATTGGCAAGATTCACTCTACTACTTACTAGATGGTTAAGACACACTGAGGAAAAGCAAAACAACCCAAAACAGTGTCAATCAATCCAAACCAAAATAAACCCAAAATTAAATGCAGAATTATCTATGTGGAGGTAGAGGGACGGGAGGTGGGATCATGCTGTTTATAGGACTGTAAGAGAGTGGATTTTTGTCATAACAGTATTTCATCCAGGCTGCACTTTGGGTCAGAAACTTCTTTGAAAGTTTGAGAACAAAAATATTCCACTTGCTTTGTTATTCGCACAAAAAGTGTCCAAGGGTGTTTGTTTAAAAAAAAAAGTAGGACCTCGCTAGATAGCACAATTTCCTGGGATCAAGCAGTGTTTGTCAGAAACTCAGGAGGAGCTCAGCCTAAGGCTGAGTCCTGATCAGCATTTTTCAGATCACAGTGCAGCCTGAAGGATGGGGGAATGCAGCATCTCAAGTTTGCTTTCGTCAGCAGTCATTTTCTTAAGACCATTGATGATGCCAGCTCTCCTAATCCTCTGGGGACATTCTACCCTTATTCCCCCAGGTGGCATTTGCCCCTGGGAGACATCAGTGACACAGGCTTAAACACTCTTCCTGACTGATCAGGATGATAAGGACAAGCAATACTCCACTTACTACCTTGGTATCTGTTTCTACAAGCAGAGAGTCTTGTCAAAGGTGGAAACATTTTTCCCCACCTCCTCTGTTGAAATAATTTTTTTTTTGAATTGTGATATACCTGAGAAAGTTACTAGCTAAAGCAAGAAATATGCATATTTGTGTAATAAAGAGCGGATCACAATCTGCAGTCATCTGATGGTGCAAATGTTTGGTGGACCTGATCATATGCTTTTCTTTCTGTTTTCTTCCTTCTCAAACCATTTACTTTTCCCTAACATGATGTGGTTTTCCTCTTTCTTTGCTTACACAGTTAAATAATTTGGCACTTTAAATGAAGCTGCTAATCTGAGGTTCATGGCATGATCCCCAGTAACTGAGTTCCAACATCCACGCATGCTTTCTATGGTATTGTGGTCTTCCCACGTCTCTGGACTCTTGGTCCAGAGTACAGCTTCTCTGCATGCCTCTATTACGTAAAAAAAATAACCTGAATTATAAACAATTTTATTCTACGTGTTTCCAATTCTTCCCACAAACATCACAGTTAAGTTCATTCTCACAAATAAACATACAAATGATCAATAATTCTTTGCCTTTTTGCAAACACAGTCTTAGAAGTTTATAATTGAAAGAGCAATAATTTAAGACATTTCTGAGACTATGTCAAATCTTACAATCACTAGAATTTCTGTATCAATGAGTAAATGCCTTTTGCAATCTCCATCAAATTAGTGTCCTAGGTTACAATGTAGGATGTGCCCAAAAGCATGTATTCTATCAGCATCTTCACAAGCTGTTAAAACAGGTGGGGCAGTGTTCGTTATCTGCTACCATGACTCACCCTTGATAACTCCCTCCGGGTGCTATCTCTGTTTAATGGGCAATCAAGGACCCTGCCACGTGACTCATAGATAACCCCTACCGACTGTCTCCTGTTAATGGGCCCATCAATGCCGTGCCTCGTGACTCACCATCCCATTGTGAGAGGCTCCGCCCAGGAGGAGGAACTGAGAGTTCCCATCTGTATATAATCAGAGGTTTGGAATAGCACAGGAGCCCTTACCTATGGGACTTCTGGAGGACTAGAGCTACACCACTGGACCTTCAGGTGAAGACCAGACTCTTTCCTACAGGATTACTGCTTCAACAGGACCACTTCATCCAGACTGCTACCAACACCCTGACCAACAGGGTGTCAGGTTGTGGTCTGACTCTGTCAGTGGTGGGTTTTTTTGCACCATTGCATTTATTTTACTTTTTCCTATTAAACTGTATTTCTGACTTGGAGTCTCTCACTGGTTTGCTTTCAAACCTGCACAATTAGATTATTCATATTGTTACAGTGCATCAAGGGTATATGTTTTGCAAAGAAATAATGGATGTGGTGTTGTCCATAGAGTAGCAGCACAAAGGGCTCCAGGGTCTGTGACTGGGACTCCTGTGAATGTCTCCAAAGCAGTATCCATGGTAAATCACAGGCTTCAGCTTAGCTTCAGTGAAGGCTGAGCTGACGTTTCAAAATAGTTCACTGGCACAGAAGTGTGCGTTAGTGTCTGGATATACAGGAGAAAATAGCTGATGAATGGTCTTTCTCTAATAGAATTTAGTCTGGGGACTCTGTGAAGATGTCAACTGAAACTTACATTCCTGGTATTAAAGTGCACTAAAAAGAAAGGTTTTTGTCACATAGTCAAGGTAAAGAGGGAATAGACAGGATAAATTAAATAAGAATATGATGTTATATAATGTTAAGATGGTGGTCTGTGTTAATAAAAAGCAGATGGGAAGACTTCAGCTTGATATTCTAGTGTGAATTTACTTTCCTTCTCAGTTACTGTCATTACCTCATGATGTATTTTTATAAAATACTTCATTATGATGGCAGGTGAGGACATATAGAAGAGAAAAAAATAGCACATTGTAAGGACTGTTTTCCCTTGAGAAAATATTTAGAGTCTTCCTTAGAAAGCTTACCAACTGTGAGCTGAATTACCTGAGCGTAAATCTTCAGTAACACTTTTGAAATCAGTGTAATTAAAATGGATTTATAGGAGTATAATCTGCCTTTTACAGATTATTTACCTGATAAATGATAATGACTCCTTGGAGGTGAAAGTGGAGGGAATTTGGGATTCTACCCAAGGAATACAAAATGGGACTCTAGTGTATAAATATCTCTTAATTTTGGAACTGTTGCCAGAAAATAAATTCTTCCCAAGAAAATACTAGCAAAAATCTTTTCTGAATTTTATATGTTAACAGTATAAATGAAGGAAAGCTCTACAGTGTTCTCAAGTTGCACCAAAGACAACTTCGGCCCACACTGAATACAAAAAAATGTTGCATCTCTTTTTAATATTTTCTCATTTCTTCGTGACAGTCACGTGGAGGATTTGAGGCACAAGAGTGCACACGCTGCCTGCTTACCACAGCACTGCAATGCCGCCTGGGATTCCTCTCACTCAGCTCAGGGCTGAAGCAGTCTCAAGCCTCCTGCTAGCCTCTCACGTGCAAAAGTTGTTAAATTTCATTTTATTACTGTTTCCTGCGGATGGCCACAAATCCATTTCCCTAAACTATTAATATGAGACCCAGGAGACCTGTAAGATTATAACAAAGCTTGCTCCACTTTGCCATCAGTTTTGTGTGTTGGTTCATGTGTTAATGAATGGCAGCAATGCCCTATCTTATTTTAGGTTAAAAATCTTTATCTATGAGTGAACTAAGTGTAGAACAGTAAGAAGGTAAGGACAGTACATCCATTCTCTACATACCTTTCTAGAAAACTCAGAAATTACTTTCACCAGATCAGCTGCATTATACAAAACACAATTCTGTGTTTATCAATTAGTGTAATGAATCCATATTTTAGGGTTTTAAATTGATTACCTCTAAAAAATACTTTAGGAAAAAAATATCTTTATTAAAGAAGAGGTAGCCTGACAAATGCAGAGGAAATAATAAAACTCCAGAGAAAGGAAATACAACAAATGGAGTCTGTTTCATCTTCTGTAAGCTCAAACAGGCACATACAAAAATTAAAAATCCTTTAAGCTTAACTTTCAGTATGAAATAAATCTTATCTAAGCATTTTGCAGCTTCATGATAACAAAACAACTAGGTAACTTCGTATCTTAAACATTTCCTTCCCTTCACACTCACAAAAATAAAACGAGAGGCAGAGAATCCAGCCCTCTCTGAAGACATATTCCCCCATTGTTTATTCAAGAGGCAGCTTTTATCAAGAACTCTCTCTGTGTGTGATGGCATCCTTATCAGGAATAGTGACCTGCTGATAGCCTCTGTTACCGGGCAGAACACCCACTGGGTAAGAGAAGGGTGTGCTCAGCCATTTGCCAAACCAGCCCTGAGTCTGCAAGGTCTCCCCATGCAACCACTGAAGTTGCTCCATGCTGCCCACTCACAACAGGGTGTATGGGATCAGGCTTCAAATGAACCCTGCAATGTTCCCACTGATGTTTAGAGGGAATTTTCATCTGATTTCCGTATATTTGGAAATACGAAATGCCAGGTTTGTACTTCAAGGAAAAGGAAAAAACAAAGAGGAAAAAAACCACAAGATACGTTGCCATGCCCAAGAGTTTAAAGAGGAGGTGTGTGTGTTCCTTATATTTGCCATCAGACCTAATATTTTCTAATTTTTTTTCTTTGGTGAGGATTACTAGTCCATTTTAAATGTGAAAACATTTAAATGTTTGAGTAATGACAGGATTTTAGGAGCAACAATGGTAAAAATCATTATGTTTGCTAGCCAGGAATTAACTGACATCTTCAGAAAGAATCCCTTAAGGACTGTCTTCACTGGGCATGGTACCTGATGTAGAAATTGTCAGCAAGTTTTTAAATGGCTTTTCCATCTCAGCAAATACTCCTATGTAGATGCAGCTAGAGCTGTCATAATGTATTCTTCTGGTTTTCTGTAGGATGCTTGTATTTGTTGTTCAGCAGTGTCACCAGTACTCTGCATGTGTCTGTAACAGTACAGAAATTTCCTACATGGCAAGCATTTAGGGATCAGTGATAAACAGAGTTTGGAGCTCTGTCCACCACTACCCTGAGTGTGAACCACCAGCCCAGCGCAGCAGGAGCCTCTCTGCAAAAGAGCATGATCCAGCTTGCCTTTGCAAGAGACCAGTTCCCCCCAGATTCTACACTGGCACTAAGTGGGGATCAGTCTGACCGCTCCAGTTTTTTATTTCACAGACATCACTGTGTTCTTCTGACACTTTTCCATTAGTCTTGAAAGTCTGAAAGTACAAGGGATTAGTAGTGATAAACCTAAGCTTGTATTTCAGTGCAAACTGCTTTCAGCGATACCTACTGCACTGTGGACTGTCATCAGATATTATTGTGCTTGGTACATCATGTTTAGTTAAAAAGAATATGGAGTATATGTCTGGCTGTTTGATTGTAGGAACTTCTAGGAAGTTGGGCAAGGAATTGTAAAAATAGAAACAATTACAACAACAATACAATAATAGGATGTTTTATTTATTATTAATGTAATAAATATAAATCACAAAAAGACCCACAGATACTTCTTTTTCTTTTGCCATCTTCCTGATTTCTTTTGGAGGGAGTTGTCCTGCACTGCTAGCATAAACAAAGTTTTTAGATAATATTGACTTGTTTTAATATAACTGTATAACTCTCCACAGTGTCTGGTCTCTCTTTTAAAATGGCTGTCAAATACTTCTTTTTAATACATTCAGTATTCTCCATTCAGGCTCTTTTCAAAATCCACATGTACTGTTCAGGCCTCACTGCCAGGGTACAATAAGGGGCTACAATATGGCACTAACAGCTTTATGCCAAAGCCTGCATTACCTTTCCCATTAGCTCAGACTTGTTGGTGATACAGGCAATCATGGTCTACATTTTGCCTGCAAGTGGAGAGGGTTGTTTGGGGGGTTTTTTTAGGAGGCTTGGCACATCCATTATCAACATCTGGAATTTCTGTAAAATGATTGTGAATTTGCCTGCAACCACCAAATCTCACCCAGGCTTACTGAATTTGTAAAACATACATTATTAACTGAAAAAACAATCTCTGTTCTCTCCAGGAGATGTTTATCAGGCCTATCTTGGCAATAGCAGTACGTGGTTTATGGTCAGTTTCAGCTAACAGTGGTGTCCTATAAATAAAGGAATTTTTTTTACAGCCATGGCTTAAGGCCAAAGTCTCCTTCTTTCTTTCAGCATATATACATTCAGTTTTTGTTAGTGGCCGTGATGCATTAGCCACTTGTCTCAAGCTTCAACTGTGCTATTGAAAGAATATTGTGCCAATATTCTCCTGAGATGCACCCATGAACAAGTTACTTTTGTGCTTATTGTCATAGTATTTCAGGACTAGGGCCTCTTTAATTAAATCCTTCAGTTTCTCAAGCGCTCTCTTAAGGGTTGCATCTGTTGTTGTTCTTTGAGTGTTTTCAAGCAGTCATGCTCTATGACTGCTGGTTCAGACACTCATGTTAGTCATAAACTTCCCTATGTAAAGCACAATTCCAAGAAATCATCAGACCCCTTCTTTGTTCAAGCAATTACTCAGTGATGTCCATAGTGTTGTGATGTTCCCTTCCATCCCTCTTTGCATGACACGCTCTTATCATCTGCATTCATTTAGCTTTACCCTCACAGCACCAAATCTTTCCAAAGCTGCCCAGTGCCTGCGATCATGGTCTTCTGTTTTGCTCTGCTTCTGGGACTGTGCTTGATTTATTGCTCATGTGGAGCCTGACAGAGGGATGCTTCACTCAAAATGAGATTTCATTACCCTGACACTGGCCTCTGCATAACAGAAATCTGTGTAACCAGCTCTTCTATGAAGGTTTCAAGGATACATGTACTAGAGAAGTTTAGCCACAGAGCTTCACTGCATATCTACCTCGTCCTAACATAAACCCATCTTCAGACTTTAATAATGTACATAGTAGTGATTCATTTGTTGAGAGTAGGAACTTTCTGAAATTCAAATGCATGTACATTAACATTCATGCAGACCTTATGTCTTGTATCTCTATTTTTCTTTTAGGAGTATGTTAAAATCTGGGCTGAACTACACTCCCAATATAGTGAAATACAAACTAAATTTGAAAAGCTGCTTACTTTTACCTGAAAAACTGTTTTTCATAGTGGAAAATGCTTGTTCTATGAGACCAGAACATTCTAGGTCTGGGAAGGTTTTTTAAATTTTTTTAGCTAATGGCAAAGGAGCCTCACTCTGTATAAATAGCAAGCCTTTTATGTGAAGTTCTCGAAACTTTGATCAAAGTTTTAACCTCACTAGATAAACTACGCACTGTAATTACTGGTATAATACCATCGACAAAAAGCTTCAGTTCAGTGCCCTGAATACAGGCAGGCAGTCCAAGACACCTCAAGGTATAGTCTTTCAGGATTCAGACTCTTTTTTTGGGTCTTAAGTCAGGAAAATTTCTCACTGATTTCACAGCATGCTTTCCAGCATGAAATCATCACAATTTGGTTTATTTAGTGTGATAATTGTTCTTTCTCAAACACCTCTAGAGACAGAAGATATAAAAAGCCTAACAAACCAATTCTTTAAATATACTGGAAAATGTAGTTTATGGATCAGAGCTGGGAAATTTTCCAGTGCATTATGCAGTGTCATCTAGCTCCTGGCCCATGACTCAGTCTTGGCACTGGGGCAAAGAAGCCAGGTAGCTTCTTTGCCTTTGCAAAGTAGCCTGTCTTTCAGTGTAAGGGATGTCAAAACGTGCTACAGCCAAAGTGTGCTGTAGCAAAGGTCTACAGCACTAGCTCCCTTCTGCCCACCTGTCTCCTCATCTTTCTGGACAGCAAAAGATAATGTTGACAAAGGAGGAATTTAGTGGGTTTGCCGAAATGTGAAAAGCTGCCACCCTCTCCCCTTCCTTTCTATGCCACAGCAGTCCTCACCACTGCCTGTGTCATCTCCACAACAAGCCAACAGGATCTATCCACATGCCCCTCAGTCCTCTCACCCATGAGCCAAAAAGGATTACTTTACTTTCCAGTGAAGTATCCATATTCCCACGGCCTACAGGATGGCAGGATAATTTTCCTCCAGGATGCCAGGAGAATTTTAACCGATCTTTCCACTAGACTGAACAAGTGCCCTGATGTTGGTATCTAATCCCCAGCATCAGAAAGGCTGAAGCTCCAGCTTGGACTTTTGAGGGAGTTGATTGTGAAACACTGAACAACTGGAAGTCATTAACTTCCCTTTGAACAAATAAACACAAGCTTTGTTGTGTCTATGTGCCTTCAACTTCTCACTCTAAACAGTGTTCATATTCTTAGGACTTGTTGCAGAAAATAGTTTATTCCAAGTAAATACAGGAAATTCCTTTTTGGTATTCCAATATGTCTGGAAAAACCCACTGCTGCTGTGGGTTGAGACATGTGTGCTCAGATCAGTGATCTAATAACCTCCCTTCATTAAAGAATAACCAAATACATTCATTTTTTTTCTGAAACCAGATGAGAGAAGCAACAGCATGGTTGTATTGAAAGCCCAAATAACTGTCTCTGCTCAAAACAAAGGAACCTGCAACACATGTGTGGGCATTCTGGCTTTGTTAGGTATTTTGGTGAAAGACAAGATTAGACAGTCTGCTTATCATTGTGAGTGTATCAGAAGAAACAGCTGGAGTGGGCCTGAACTGCTTCCAGTTGGTCTATTATGTTGCTGGAATCAAATTTAAGAAGACTTTTCCATGTACTGGAAACCCAGGTTGCTGTCAGACACCAGAAGGGTTGAGAGGGTGAAGTCGGTCCATGACACTGACTACAATCATCTCCAGCTGCTTTGACTCCTGACAGTGACCGTAAAACTGCCTGTTGAGGGAAGGAAAGAGCAGTCAAGACAAGTGGTGTTCTGCTGTACACAGGAATTTATTTGCATTGAAATGTATTGCTTTGGGGTCAGTGTTTGATTGTTTATGTCTACCCTACTGCATTTTAGCTGGATGTTTTCAGTTTTTCCAGCCCAAATCTTATTTTGAACTGTTAGAAATTGGAAGCAGTAGCCTGGAAGTTAACGAAGCTACATAAACATATCCCAGCAGAAAAAAGAATCAGGCTCTTTCAAGAAATATACTTTGTGCTAGGGACCTTACCATGAACTCAGATGGTGAACTACTTGCGTGTTGATCTGTTCAAAAGCTGAAAGATCTTTTTGTAAACTACCTCTATTATACATGAGGGCTTTATTATATACCAACGTGTATTTAATTTTTGTCTTTGGAATGGTTCACATTAGTGTTCCTCAGTGCACATCCAATTTAGATTTAATAAGATAGCACTCCTCCATTAATAAAATAACAATAATTAAAAACATATTTCTTGCCATTCAAATTTTATGCAATCAATATATTTTCTTTACCTCTTAAAACCTGTTTTTAATGATCAGTTGGAATTACTTTATGTAGGAAAACTGTTTTTAATAAATGAAAATTAGAAATACTTTTATAAACTTTAATTATTTAAGAGAAAAGGGGCTAAACAAACTCTGCAAAGTTAAAGAATATGCAACAAAGTACAAGCAGATAAAAAATTCAAATGCTAAATGTGAAAAATAATTTATTGGCCGAGTTAAAGACGGTCCTTTTAAAATATCTCTGTTTTCATCTATTTCAGTGTATGAGATTATTTATTTCTCTTTCACATAGCCCAGTTAAAGTTCTAAAAGGAAGGCATTTCTACTGATTTCAAAAGCCCTTTTACACCCAGCCCACAGAAATGAGAGACTGAAACTCTTGGTTCTAGCCTTGGAGCCCCAGTCTGCCTGTGTGTCAGGGACCCACAAAGCCCAGTGTGGGATGTTCTCCTCTTTGGCCGTTCACCACCTATCCCTGATGGAGTTTGGAAGTGATCTGTGGGTCATCTTCTCAATCTGCTACCTTTCTTCTCGGGGTGTAACACCCCAGCACAGGTGTCAGGCCAGGATGAAAATGGAGCTGGGGAGTTTGGAGGCAAAGGCATCAATGTGATATACCTCCTGTTTCTTCTGTCTGAGAGGCCAGGAGGAGAACTGGTGGCACAAATTTTGTAAGTTATCCAGCAGAAATGTCCAGGGCTGCCCTGAAGAACTTTAATTTTTATGACCCTTGACAGAGAGTCATATTGGAAGCTCAGCTGGGGATGAAGGATGTGGCTAAGATACTTAATTTTTGGAAGTAATTCCAGCTTCATCCAGCTATGAACCTGTCCTGAAAGGAAAAGGATCTAGTCACCAGCCCAATTTATCAGGGGCTAGGGATCCAAAAATCATGGAAAGAGGTAGTGTATGGCCCTTCCTTCCCTGCACAATAAAGCTTTTTCTCTGTTCCCAGCAGAGTGTACCCATAAACTGATGATCAAGACATTGTCTTGCAGATATTTTGAAACTAATAAGAAATGATGACTATGTCAAGCAAAGTACTTGCAAGGAGGTTTTGTTATGGGGGGATCAAAGGACAGATAAAAGAGGCTTTTATTTATAAACCACTTCTATTCTTTAACCCACTGGGAGCTGTCATAATATAAAAGACAACCCTTTCTTTGACCTTTCTGTGCAGCTTTATAAAAAAATAAGCATGAGACAAGTTTATGAAAGCATTACTTGAATTCTAGAAATAAAACAGTCATTGTACTCATACCCATAAAGCTACAAGCATGATTAGCATCATGCGCAAAATGCAAAAATAACTTACCAATTAGTTTATCTTAAAACTATTAAGAGGTTCACTATATTGTAATCTGCTCACAGAAAGGGTATAAAATATGTAAAAAATTTTATCTCTTTTGCCCAACCTACGTTTTAATGCAAACTAATTTCTTTTTTTGGTGTCAAGTTTCCCATTTTTTTCTGACCATCCAAAAATACCCATATTTGTACTTCTACTGTACTTCTCACTTTACAAGACATCCTTTTTTATTGCTGCTCTAAAACATGCGCTTTGTGTTTTTGCTAATGCCTACAGTGGCATCACCAGTATAATTAAAATATAATTCAAAAAATATTTGCAGTCCATTAACATTTCTTTGACTATACATAGTTTCTAAATCCTACTCTGAATTGAAAGCACCTTTCTTCTAATGTAGGTCTGATATACAGATTTAAATTAATCTCTTTCTAGGCACCAGTAGCTACATTCACAAAGACTGACACTTTAATTGTCTGTGTCCAAAATTTTGATCCTTCAGCCTCCTGTTCAGTTGCTGCCCAACTTGAAAGGAAGCCAGATTTCCTCTGCTCTTTAATTCCCTCCAGTGAAACCTGCTGGGCACTTACATGTTTGCCACACACTGAGTGTATGTGCAATCCCAGTCCTGCCCAGGAGCCCCTAACATATCCTACTCTTGTGCTGACTGCCAGACATCCTCCCTGCCTTGGTCAGTGTCTCTGGAACTTGCCTACTAGGCTGTCTCTTGTACAAAATAACCAGGCTCACTGCTCACGCAGAACAGAAAATGCAGCTGAGTGGGATGGAGAAACCAGGGTCCATATTCCTACCTTGCGTAGGCAGAGTAGGATTTCAGCTGAGTTCCCCAGAGCAACCAGGAAAGCCGGCAGCAGTAGTGGGACTCCAGCCAAGGCTTTTCCTGCGTGTGTTTACTGGAAAGCAATGATCTGGATCAGACTCCAGCTCTCATCTCTGAATCCAAATGGAAGAGGATGGTACTGATTGCTTTTGAGGCCAATGCCTCAATGGCCCCAGTTCTGCGCCTTGCTATTTCCTGTTTACCTCAGGAGCTCCCTAAGCTATGGAGCTGAAAGTCTACAAATGATAAGTGGCTTGGAAATAAGCACCAATATGCAGAAGCCAGGCTCCTTTAGTCTGTAGAGTACTATATCTTGCTTAATAGTTGTAATAATTTCTCTCTATTTTGTTACCTTGTCCTCCTCTGCCTGAAACCTCCAGTCATGATTATGACTTAGGTTACATCCTGTTTGAAATCAGAAGCCTGTACCAGAGAAGTCCTATCTCTGCTCCTGACTGACTGAAGATGTCCAGGCCTGAAGGAACAACTGATAAGATCAGGCATTTATGCTTCAGTCTTGTAAACAGCTTTTACTAAATAAAGTCTTGAGTTCAATGGGTTGTCCTGACTGTGTAAAATAAGACAGGCAATTCTGATTTCACACCTCTTGTAACTTGGAGAGTTGAGACGAGCTTCTTCATTTTAGCACCTCTGGGCATCTTTGCTGTTTTGGAGATGGACAGTGGAAATACTGAACTGTATTAAGTTCAGTAGACATATAAGTAGACAATTCTTTTACTATATTTCTTCCAGGCTGCTGCCAAAACATATTCATACAAACTTCATCTCCTGAGATTTCTACCCCAGTCTGGCAATCTGTGCATTCCAAAGTCAGAAGAAATCGGTACTTTGCCTGCTAGTCTGAGCTAGACAAAACCTCTGGGACTCACATAGTGTGTCTCCAGGCTATAAGATAGGGTCAACACTATACTCAGGTCATCTCACTGAACTGAACTGATATTGCATTTAGGGTGTGTCTTGAGATGCATTTGTTAACACTGACAAAAATAAATGAACACTTCTGCTGATAAGTCCATTTATTGAAGACCTGAATTAGTGAGGGTCATGCATAGCTGATGTGACAGGCATGACTCCCTTGGTATTCCTGGGCTTAATGTGAGTGATTTTGCATCAGGATGCATATATTCAGAATTAAAGCCTTTCTGCTTCAAGATAAATTTCTACTGAAATCAATATAATTTACCTGAACAAGGACTAAATAGGACTGAGCCAACATACCATATAGGTCTAAGATAGAATTTTGTGTAACAGGAACAGAAGATTATAATCAATGCCAAATAAGACAAAAAATTATGTCAGTGTTCTGTGTTTTCATCTTAGATTTCATAACAGTCCAAGTGAACTAGTTCTACCATGCCCTTAGCACTCTAAGTCTCATTCAGCCACCAGAGATGTAACTGCCATATATCAGCATTCAAAAGCATTGCTCTGGAAATTCAGGTTGCCCATGGCAATTAGTACCAGAATTAGTCCTTGCAAGTCTGATCAAACATATCACTTTTCCATTACTTTACTCTATTTTGAGTATACCTTTCATGCTTTCTTACACTAAACAGTTTTTCTCATTTTATACTGGAAAAGAAGCTGTAGACTTTTTACAGCAAATGCCTCAGGTATGAGTTAATCATTTGCAATGCTTATTAAGGTCAAAATCTTCCGCTCACTTCCAATTCCAGTGAGAATGAACAATACTATAAAAGGGCTGGTGACTCAAAACCTGTGATTTTTGAGTTCTCAGATGTATCTGCTGGCTTCATATAAATCATCACTGCTTCCCATAGGCTTTGCCTGCCAATAATATATAACAGTCACTGGACAGGTCTCATGGTGCTTTGCAAGAGAAGGGGGAGTGGATGGCCACCAAGTCAGTCAGGGGCAAAGACAGGCCTCCTGAGTCCAGGCTCCTTCGGTGCTGTGGCTGTCCCAAGTCTGCTCTAAACCAGAGGACACTTTTGGTAATAGTATCCTTACTGGCTTTGATCAGAAGCAGACTTTTCTCGGTGGAATCCAGTGAAAGGGCAAAACCAACAGGCACTAACTGAAACACAGGAAATTCCATTTCAGTGTAAGAAAAGAATTTTACTTTTTTTAATGGTCAGAGTGGTCAAACACTGTAACAGGTTGTCCAGAGAAGCTGTGGAGTCTCAGTCCTCAGAAACAGTCAAAACCCAACTGGACACAGCCATGAGTAACCTGTTGTGATCGAGTTTTGAGCAGGGGGATTGGATGAGTCAATCTACAAAGGTCCTTCCAATCCGAATTATTCTTCAGTTCATAATTTCTCCCTTTACCTAACTGAACAAAGTCTCCTCATTAGTGGTTGTGCATCTGAAGCAGATTGTTTTTAGTTTGGATTCTGAGGAAACTGCACACCTGGAAAAAGGCTGTTTCTTACAACCACTAGGTCCACATCTGATCTTGGGATAACTAGAATCCAGCACTGACTCTTGAGCAAGTAGGAGTATCTTAATCTGTTGACTTTCCTTAGTTGAAAAAAACCATGAATGGATGATTTGAGTGTAGTTATATAGTCTGAGATATATACAGAATTCAGCTTGTGGTTAATCTTGCAAACCTCACATGTCTGTTGGAAAGTGCACTGTCCCCTCAGCTGGGCTACCTCCTGGCTTCATGGCACAAATAACTACATTTCTCAATGATTTCTGAACAAATTTTCTTCCTGTTTAGATACAAGACTTACATCCACCAAGCAGCTGGAGGTTGCATTAATTTTTCATGGAAGACCCAAATAGTTCTCACTATTTTATGGTGGAACCAAATAGAAATAGAGTTAGAAAACATGGTGCTGGGGGCTGAACTTGATTTTCCTGTGTTACAGGTCTGAGGGAGAGGAAGAAAGAGGAGAAAGCTGCCTTTACTGTGTAGCCCAGGGTCTGTGTCTCACTGTGACCATATGCATCTCTCCTATCATGCTGCTCCTGCTACAGACACTGGCAGATGGATTAGATAATTTCCAGGTAAATCCTCAGTTAAATCCAGAAAAGATGGTCAGTCAAAGACTCTGTGTTCATGAGAGACTTTAACTGAGCTTGAACAAAGTACTAGTTCGAACCATCATTTTTCAAACTGAACCTGAACTGAAAATTATTCAGCACAAACCCCAGCCTGACTTGCATACAGGTACCATTTCAAAGAGTAAGCATCTTGGCTTGGAAACTTCAGGCTGTGCCTGCACATTGCAGACCAGAGTTGAGCAAAGAGGGTGCGGACAAGCCAGGCTCAGCATGGAGGACAGAGAGAAGGAACCAGCCTCAGCCCAGTGTCATGTAAATGCACTGTAGTGCTTGAGGGAGCATCCTGGCCTGGCACTGAGTCAGATAAATGAGGTGGCGTGCATGGAAATGTGTGACAGGCTCTGCACTGAACCAGGTGAGCCTGCCCTAGGAGGGGTGTTTCTGTGCTAATCACCCTTGCTGTCAAAAATGTTTATCGTTCATCATTTGCAACCATGATGAATTTCCCACTCTGAAATCATGTTCTGTCTTCTTCTGCTTCCCTAAAGAATCATCTGCTATTAGCAGACTTTTCCCTTTTGATTTTTTTTTCAGATAAAGCAGATAGATTGGGTGTATCAAGTTTCCCACCACCAGGCATGTTTTATGGATCATTCATTCACTGAGTCATGTAGCTCTTTTGAACTATTCCCCATTTTTCAACATCAGCTTTAAGTGGGAACACCAGATTTGGACACACTACTGCATTTGTTCATGTCAAGTTACAACAATAACCGGGCTAGCTTGAGTGGCTTAGAGATAAAATATCTGCTTTTTCCCTATGTTCATGTTCAGCCTAATCAAAATAACGACCTCAGCTGAAAGAGTAAGACTGTTATTGCTATTTAATTTACTTATTTTTATTTACCAAAGATCTTGTCCAACTTCTAGACACCTGTATAAATAAGACTTGAGAAAAAGATAAATGTTCTGGTTTAATTTGTTCTGGTTCAAAAAGCCTCATTCTTCATTGAGAAAAAAATGTAAATGAGTGTTTTAGTTTGCTCTGCAAATCCGGAAATCTTAATTGGAGAGGCGAGGTCAGAGACACAGGATCTTCCGTGGTGACTTTCCCTTTTAGTGCTGCTTGAAGAATTCTCTTTTCAAGTGGAAGGAATTACTGCCCTCAGAGCTTGCTTTCATCCCTAACATCCTAGCATGGCAAAGGAGAAAGTGAATGATCTGTTATGACTGGCGGAAGGGACTGAACTGTTGGGCATCAGAGAGTCACCTGAATTTCCCATGTCAATGGAGGAAGACCAATTAATGTAGTTATTTGAGTCACTGAGACCCGGAGGGAGGCCTACACTGATACATTTGCCTTCAGTTTTCTGCTGCTATAGTGTCTCATGGTACTTGACTCTTGCAGAGACATCCCTCTGCTGGGAGCCGGTTACCTCTGCTGCTTAGTGGTTTCTATTACTTGTTGATAAAAAGAATAAATATAAAAAACCTTATTGTGTTATTTGGTTGTTTCATTTGGGGGTGGGTGTTTTGTGGGATTGTTGTTTATTTTGTTTGGTTTGGTTTTTTCCCCTGGCAGCGTAGCAAGTCTGTTTCACCCTACCTTCCAGTTAGAGCACTTAAATAAATGTGTAGCAGAGGAATCCTGAATAGTGAGAAAGGGATCGTGGGGTTTTTTCGTGTGCCTCTGTGTGTGTGTGTGTGTGTGCGCGTGTGTGTGTGTATGCTACCTATTACAAAATCCCCCGCCAGGAGTTCTGTACCTCTATTCATCAGGCACATCTTGCAGAGGTCAGCTGCAGTGTGGGGAAACGAGTTTTGTTTCTTTGCAGGGCTGTACACCTGCTTCTCTTCAGTGCATTAGTTATATCTCTCCTCCTGTCCTCCCTAAAATATGCCACCCCCCTCCTTTGTAGCTATTTTACTACCTCTGAGAGGTTAAAAGTAGCAAGATCTATGCTGTCTCCTAGTCTATCACTCTGTCAGTCTAAATTGCTGCCTCCGGAATATCTTCTCATGTTTTGTCTGTCTTGGGTCTCTCTTGCAGCTGGAGGCTAGAGATGATCGTGAGGTCCCAGAGAGCAGCTTTTTCCCCTTTCAGCTACTTCAGAATATTAATCTGTTCTGAACAAAAAGAAGGAAATGTACAAATACGTATGTGTGTATGTGTGTATGTGTGTGTGGTGGGTGTGTATATTTGTATTTATCTATGTATTTATATATAATTGCATTTCATTTTTCTTGCATTTATTTGCAAAAAAAAAAAAAAANTTTTTGTAATATTTTGCAAAAAAAAAAAAAAAAAAAAAAAAAGGAAAAAGAAAAAAGACCCAAAGGCGGAAAGGCAGAGTAGTTCTCACAGATTTAATTAATAAAACTTATGCTTCACAGAAGTTCAGAAAAACATCTGCCATTTCATTTTCAGAAATGCCAAGTTTGCAATATGTACGGCATCCTGGTCTGCTTCCAGCCTGCATAATTGCATTCTTCCTACCTGCGAATGTTCCTGTCATTTCAATCGGATGCAGTGTTTCTTCCACATTCCTTTGCCAAATTATTCTATGCTACTGCTGTGTACCCTTAAACGGCTGCCATGTTTCAATCCAGAGACGGCTTCCTATCTGCTCAGAAGCAGGACATAGAGCTTTGACACCGCAGGGGAGAATTCAGCCTGCTGTAATGCCTGCAGGTATAAAGGATGCCATTTTCAAACCTTTGCTTAGGGACTCTGAGGCTGAAAAATTTAGAAGGAATAATCATATGGTCAGGTACAGTCATTCATTCATCTGAGCCGGAAATTTAATTTTCAGAGATATTTAGAAACAATAGCCATTCATGCAGGCAGTAAGAAGTATTGACACAAGCAAGTTCCAGGCATGTGCAGCTGCACTGCCTCTAGAGCAGGACTGTAAGGGCTTATTTGGCTTTGCAGATGGGCAGAAGCACCCGTGGACCTGCACTGAGCCATGGGCGGGGCTGGCTGCTGCAGGGTTTTCCATAAGATAACTTCCAGCAGGAGTGGGGTGAAACTGAGACGTTGGTGAGAAGGGTTTTTCCAGGTTCATGCAGGGCAAAAGTTGACGTGTGGGCATAAGAGGGCTTTGTTGCCCTCTCTGTTGTTGAAAAGATTGAGACTTGAAAAGCAAATGAGCAAATAAAAGCATAAAAGGTCTCAAATCTTCCTCATACCTCTCGACTGTTCAGGTTCCCTTCTCCTGCTGGGCTGGACCTGGAGCCTTTTGTCACTCAATACACTGCAGAGTGCGCAGGCATTTTGTGTCCAAAACAGTACTAATGCTCTTTCCAAATAGTTTTAGGATACAAAATGCTGGAAACAAAGAAAAACCTTCTGCAAGAAAGACTGGATATTCCTCTGCCTTAACTTTTGACTGTGGCTTTATTTTGTGTACAGTAAATAGTACAAAAAGTGGATTTGGTAACAATTCACTAATTTTGACAGAAAGTTTCCATTTTATGGAAACTTGTGGGGAGAAATATTCATTGTTAACTTAAAAAGTAGTTGTGGAAAGGAGTATTTTCCACAAAAAAAATATTTTCAAAGTCACCCAAAGATCTCTTTTTCAGAAGGAGTCTTAACTTGGAATTCCCTAGGTTCAATTGCCCCAGCTCAGCCATGTTTCCCCGAGGGGTGAAGATTTCTGATCGGATGGCTCCAAACAGGAAACAAGGAAGCTTTGGGAATCCTATTGACCCCAGCTTTGAATAGCTCCCATAGCAAGGTTATTTCAGAACTGCAGACCCTGGATGCCCTGCAATGTCCTTTGCCTGCTGCACAGAGACTCACTAGCATCTTTAGAGCAGAGGTCTAAATTTGAAAAGGAAAAACAAAATCAAAACAAAACAAAAAAGGTAAGCTAGTGGTCTTTCCTTGTTTAACTGGTTATTGGAATGGAGTAAACTGTGATCAGGATTATTTATGTAAATTCCTTCTAGATTCCTGACTTTACATCCAGAAACATGAATGACGATGAAGTGGCTCCTAATCAGTCACTAAGCAAGGTTTATTAATAGACAAACTGTGGGAAAGGTAAACTTTAGAAAAGGTAAGTACCTGAGAAAAAAGGGCAGCTAGCAAATAGAAAAAAAATCCAATTTCCTGATGAACTAACAAGTTAGCCACTTAAATGACACTAAATTGATTCCTTTTTTCCCCCTGGAATTGTGCAGTTTTTTCTGGCATCCATAATAAAGGCATGAAAGAGTATTTCAGTTTGGTTTTACCTTTTCTTACCTTTTTTTTTTTCCCATGCGGATTGTGTTTACTTTGTAGTTTTCAACCTGACTTATTAAGTGGTTGACCTAAATATTAACAATGGCGCTTTCCCTTCAGAACTTTGTGAGTTACTGGACAATTCCTGTATGTATGGGATACATCTGTGTGTAGTGCTTTTCTGAAATGAAGGATATCATATCTGAAGCACTTGAGTGATTTGAGTTGTGTTTGCACAGGCAGGCACACACAGGCATGAAGTCTCTGCCTCCACTCTGCATTGGTCTGAGAAGATCCACAGGGTTGTGTTTTTGTTGTGTCAGCAGAACTTTATCACAGCTGGCTCCCAGACAGGCTGCTGATACCTATTTTGGCATCTCTACTCAGAACTACAGAGGACAGTGTAAATAGGGTATGAATTCCCAAGACCTGTCAAAACTGAGACTTAAACTCATAGCCAGTTGAATCTTAAAGACATCTTTCCCTTTAAACATCACTACAGGCTTTTTTTTTCCAATCCTATCTTTATAGGGGACTGAATTTCCACCTCTAAAATCTTTACAAAGGAAAATAAAACAAGTTTGTAATGGAAAAAATTTTCAAATAAACTCCTTTTTGTCTTTCTTCACTTGTAAATGAGAAAGATGACAAAAATTGCCATCTGCCCCACAAAGCTGTGTTCTGGGCAAGCTATGTGCTTTTGACACAGAGGAAGTGCAGATGTAATAAGACAAAAGTACTTCTTTTTACTTTTGGTATTCTGTTTACCAACATACACTTCCTCCTCAAAATCTTTTCTAATTTGAGAAAGGAATGAGAGTAAATGTGAATGTGCTTGAAATAAAAGCTTCTCACTGCACACCTAAACTGAGTGCAAATGTACACAAGGTTTGTTTAGCTTGCAGCAGAGAGGGAACATTTGGAAATAACCCCTCAAGAGGGCAAATTTTGGGTTGCATTTTGCCTCCCTGTTCATGTGCAAATGTGGACATTATAATGGGTATTTTCCTTCACTATTGCCAATGAGAATGTGGTCAGTTGGGCACTATCCTTTCCAGAACCAGCACTTCTTTTTTGAAAATGGATGTTTTCTCCCACTTCTATGCACACTGGAGTGATTTCTGAAACATACTGGCTTGCCCACCTGCCACTGCACCCCAAAAATCCCTGTGCCTAAGTATATGAAGGACCAGTGCTGCAGTGTTAGATGCAACAGTCAAGGATAACGCATGAGGTAAGGTCAAGTGATTCATTAATCTTGAATCTACCCTTAGATAAAAGCAGGTCTAAGATAATCTTATGCACAGCTGTAGAAGCCACTCAAGGACACAACCATTTAACCCTTCAAAATATAGACTGTATAAAGAAAATACGTGCTAAAATTAGAAAATCTACTCAGAAATATTCAGTCTGTGAACGAAGAGTCATATTTTCTCACTTCCTAGTAAACAAGGAGAATTAATTGCAAATTACAGCTTTTCTTCACTGTTCTGTTAAAGGAGGGATTAGCCTGGTTATCCCCTGCCATCAGCTCCCAGGGCTTCTTCCCACATGAATCCCCTCTCAGTAAGCCACTTCTCCAGCAGTTTTCTGCTGGTGCCAGTCCAGTGCAGATGGCAAATGCCTGTGCAAATGTTATAGGCTGTACCTGTAACCTTTCCTACGTTGCTCCAACCCTCCCAGGCCTCCAGTTTCCTCCACCATCTTGGAAATGAGCATGCATCTCTTGGCCCTCTGGAGAGGAGAAGGTGATCTGCACACAGGTGTTCCACATGCTTTCAGTCACAGGGCCTGCGCTACTGTTCCATCATGCGAGTCATCATCAGAGCTCCTCCAGCGCCCGCCTTCTGCCTTTCCTGTTTAGGCTATGTAGTAACTTAGGTGTTTTGCTGAGAAAATGGAATTACTACCCTCGCGGTTTCTAACAGGCCCACCATCAATTACACGATGAGTGTTGAGGTTAACATTGACACTCCGCAGTACTTAAATGTAGTGCATGTCACTTTCAGGAACAGATTTTTCCCTATTCCTACCAGTTGTTAACAAATACTTGCTGCAGATTGTTCAACTGGAAGAAGAGCAAAGACTCTTGCCACCGTTTTAAAGTAAGGCTTTAGTGCAAGAGGCACATTAGATAAATACCTTCTTTGTAGGGTGAAAATTGTTATTAGATAGTGCTCTGGAGAAAAACTGAGGGAGTCACCATTTGCAGTATTTGGTGTTACGTCATGGTTGGGTCAGTGACCTTTTCAACTTGGCTGGGAATCCACTGAGAAACAGCTGTGGTGTTTTTTCTCTTGAAATGCAAAAAGGAAATTCCTTGCCTTAATGTCTAGCATTGTTAGCATCACTGCAGTAAATTTCTAAGAGATTTTGTAGAACACTTGGTGTTTTTTAACTGTGAAATGCTGATTTGTTTGTCATTTATAAGGGTTACCCCAGGGTGAGCCAACACAATTTAGTCTTGAGTCACTTTGGTCCTTGTGCCTATAAAAATGTTGCAGACCTTTAAAACTGCAATGGGAAACAGATTACCCAGAGATGTATTTTACTCTCAGATGCTAAAGAGGTTTGAGCAGAGGCAATTGATCACAGTATTTGGATACTGCAATTTTTCTGTTCTCATGCTAACTCTGATAAGACAGGTGTTGATGTCAATCACTGATACACCAGGGAAATATCTACTGTGTTCCAGGTTAAATAGTTAAGAGTGTATGCCAGAGTGAATGGTCAAAATGTGGAATGGAAGAAATGTGAAATAGAGGTGAAGTTTCCAGAGTGTGACTGAAGACATCCAGAGATTTAAAGGAATTAAGAAGTGAATGCTGTAACTGAACTTCTAGCAGTAATGTTTGCAAAGGGTAGATTATCATAATGTTCAGTGATAAGCAACTTAGCTCTGCTGAAGTCAAAATCTTTTTACAATTTCCTCCGATGGCAGAAATAGCTTATGACAGGTATTTTGAAAAATCCTCACCAGGAGTTCACTAAAATCAGTGGTTATCCTATGGACCTGAATGGCAATGAGTATTTTATTTGTCACATGGAATGAAAAGATCAGGTCTGTGTTGCTTTTAACCACGCCCATGCAGAGACTTTCTCCTTACATACCCCTGTTGCCATATGGCCTGGGGAATACTCACTTGGAATAGCACCTGAACTCTTGAGAGACAGAGGCAAAGGTGAATGAAAACAGCCAGAAAGCCTGGAGAGGAGGTCAGGGTTGTGGAGCAGTGCTGGGAAATGGAGCTTGCTTTGGGATTGCCTCCCCACTTAACTTTCTAGGTTAGGTAAGCGAGCTGCAGGATGGACTGATTACACTGGGAGGGACAAAGCCATTTTATCACTTCACGTTTAGGTGAATCAAAATCAAGGAAATGCATAGAAACTCTAGTTGTGTGCATTAGAAGGGAGGAAGCCCTTCTGGTGAAACCAGAGGGACCCATAACATGCAAGTTACCTGTTTCTTCCATTCCTCTCACCACTCAGCTCCTAGCGTATCTCCACATGTGGCCTTGTCTCCTATTTCTGCATCTCTGCCATTGGTCTCTCAGTTTCTGTGCATGCACAATTCCTCTTTGCGATATAAAACCTCAGTCTCTTTGTACTAAATACCGCCACATCCACAATAATCCTGTGACTTTGTAGCTGTGAAAATGACATCCTTCCCATCAATCCTGTGTGAGGTTGTTTACAGGCCCCACAGTCTTTCTCTTGCTGGGGGACTGAGACCTTCCCTCCTGTTTCGAGGAACTGAGCAGGAAATTTCTCATCCTCATGAGAAAACTAGCACCAGAATCTAGAACTCCATGGGGGAAAGCAAGATAGGGTTTGTCAATGTATCAGAATTGCTTAATTTGTGTTGACTGTTCTTTCTCTTACAGTATTCCTTCAGGAAAAAGGCTGTCACACTATGTTACTTTGTCTGCAGCACTCTATGGGGTGCTTCTGCTAATTCAGGCAATTTCAAAGGAACTGTGAAATGGGGATAAAAATTCTGTTTTTCAAGGAAAAAAGCCTCACTAAGAATGGTTTTAGAAAACAAGTGACACAGTAAGGAGATAAGGTTAATAAATGACTTGGACATAAATAAGATAGTCCAAGTGAGACAAGTCTGTGAGGAACTTCTGCTGGAATAAAGCGGGCTAGGTGGCTTGGTGGTAGATTAAATTCCTTGGAGACAAAGGCAAATTAATGCAAGTTGGAAGGAAAAATCAGAATGACATATTGCTTGGCTCTACATTAATCACAACCATGCAACAAAAAAAGTGTCACAACAGACATCTTAGCCAAACCATATGCTCTGAGAGCAGCAAATGTATTGGCAAACTGATAGAATGTAGGAGGAAAAAGATAGAAAACAATATTGAAAAAAATATCATATATAAACCAGAGACATGTCCTCTCTGTTCCTTCCAGATCAACCACCTTGAAAATAATACCACAGAAATATTAAGAGTCCAGGGAAATACATGGAAAAAAATGGTTAGAGGAATGGAAATGTGGTGCAAACTTTTTATGTAAGGAAAGCGTGGAAAGTGTAGAGATAGTTAGATTAGAGAGGAAAAAGAAGTGACAGCATGACAGAAGTGTACAAAATAATTATTTCTGTAAGGAAGATTGCCTTCCCCACAAAACAAAAGCATCCAGACATGAAACTGAATAACAAGACATTTACAAGCAATAAAACAATCCCATTTATATAACATTTAAGGGGTGAGTTAGACATCTACGTGAGCAAGGGGAACAGAAAGATTTTGTTGGAAAAGAAAAGAAATAGGAAAGAACTTAGATCTGTGTGATTTGAGTCAACACAAAATTATAATGTTAAGGAGCAATTTACCCCTATGGCCAGGTAATACTATTACTATCCTTTATGAACCATTTTTCTGAGAAGAATTTGGGCAAGCTTTGAAGCAGGGTACTGTGATCCATAACCCACATCTGATCTCACACTGAAAGCAGCTCTGTTCTGTGCTCTGGTGGGGACTAGCAAGACCTGCACCATATATAAGCAACATAACTAAGGCACTGGAAGGAACTGAGGTACCAAGGTGCCATATATGAGGTTCTCATGGCACAGACACTTGTGGATGTGATAGTGAGACCAGTACTGTCTAGAGTCGTTTGTCTCAGAGTGCCTGTCCTGTTTGGCATAATTCTTGATAGGATATCCACACAGCATAAACAGTAGCTTTAGTCTCCAAGATTTTCAGCTCTGCAGTGGCCCATGATTCAACAAGGCAACCAAAAACTTGGAGAAGGGGAGCCACATCTGGAAAAGCTGGATGTATGGTAGCCTTATCTAGACTTGGCTGCATAGAGAGTTGTGTGAGTGAAGTACTCTACTGAGAGCAGACATCTGTGGAGATGCATCCACAGAGTTGTCTAAGTGAGTAAGGACAAAAATTTCTAGCAGATGTAGGGCAGCAAGTAATTGTTCAGGATCACTTTAGAGTCTGACATCCTAATATAAACTACACACATTTGTTTGTATTAAAAACATAGAAGTATTTCTTGATGATGTGCTGGTGGAGTAATTTAATTCAATAATTAGAGATGATGGCTGTCTTTTTTCTTGCTCCAGACAGGAAGTTAAACAGTTGCTTGTCAGTCTTATCATCCCCTTTTCTAGGTACAGTTGTATGTTAGCTGGAACTACTTGGAATTTTTTTTTCCCCAGCAAAACAATATTTTGGAAAATGTTTCCATAAAACTTCTGTGTGAAACAGAAGTTTCAACAATTCTACCTTGGTTCTCCAGGGTATTGCTGTTGTCTAAAGGAGAATAAATCCAACCCCTTGGTATGACTGAGATGTAGCATTTCATTCTAATTCCAACTCAAATCAATGAGTATTTCCCATGTTCCTAATAACCACCTGTGCCACATAATGCCTGTGCCTAGAGTAAGCCGTTTCATTGTCACTTTAGCATGGAAATCATATTTCAAAAATAATAAATTTTGCCAAAGAAATCAAACAATATTTCTATGGGCACTATGGACTGCTATCTGTCACAGTTCATTGCATGGCTTAATAACAATATTGCACTTTGTCTTGTCTGGTCTATTCAAATTGCCACCTTGCAGAAATGTTTTCTCAAAGGTCAGCCTTTCACAAGAGAAGCTTGTGAGTCAGTTGCTCAGCCTTGTGGACAAGTTGAGATTAGAAAGGACCCTTGGAGACCATGTAGTGCAATCCCAGTACTAAAACAGGGCCATTGAGAGCAGGCTGCCCAGGACAAGAATTTTTAGCAGAGTCTGTTGTGATAGGACAACTGGTAATTCTTCAAGAGGGCAGGATTAGATAAGACGGAAGGAATAAAACTTTTGCAATGAGGATGGTGAAACATAGGAAAGACTTCCCATTGGTGTCCATCCCTGGAAACATTCAAGGTCAGGATGGATCGGGCTCTGAGCAACCTGATCTAGTTGAGAATGTCCCAGCTCATTGCAGGGACTTGGACAAGTTGAGCTTTAAATGTGCATTTCAACCCAACCCATTCTATGATTCTAAGTCAAGTTTTGAACACCTTCGAGGGTAGAAGACTGTTCCAGTGTTTGATGATCTTAGAATAATAGGGTTTTTTTCTCTTGTAATAGAATTTTCTGCCTCTTGTCTTCTTACTGGGCGCCACTGATAAGAGTCTGGCTCCATCGCCTTTACTGCCCTCACCAGATGATTACTGATAGTGGTAAGGCACCTCCTGAGCTTTTTCTTCTCCGGGCTGAACAATCCTAGCTCCCCCACGCTCCCTTTGTATAATAGGTACTCCAGTCCCTTAACCAACTGAGTGACCCTTTGCTGAACTTGCTTCAGCAGCTCCATGTATCTCTGATCCTAGGGAGCCCAGAACCCAACACAGTTCTCCAGATACGTCTCAGCAGTGTTGAGTAGCAGGGAAGGATCACATCCCTCCACCTGGTCACAATCATTCTCCTAATGGAGGCCAGCATGCTGCTGGTCTTTTTATGCTACAAGGATGCACTGGTGGCTAGTGGGCAGCATATGGTCCCCAGGAATTCCAAGAGTCTTTTCTGCACATCTGCCTTCCAGCTGGCCAGCCCCCAGTGTGTACCAGTACTTGGAACTATTCTTCCTTAGGTGCAGGACTTGAGACTTCCCCCTGAGGAACTTCATGAGGTTCCTGTTTGTCCATTTTCCCAGCCTATCAAGGTTCCTCTGGATGGTAGCACAGCTCTCTGGTATATCAGCCACTCCCTTCAGTATTCTTATAGCTGTACTGATGTCTAGTGCTTTTCACAAGTCCAGGGAACAAAAGTGAGGAAAGAAGGGCTTTCAGGGACTGATCTGGAAGGCCAAGACGGGCCTCAGTACCCCACTGTCTAAATGTTAACATTTGAAACTTCAGGAGAAATCCTGGTGGTAATGAAAACTGAGGTGGTTTTACTGTTTCCTCCTACTAGGCCAGGCTTTTAGGTTTTCTTTTCAAACTGATGCTCGATTTTTGCTTTTGCCTTCTGTATCTTAAACTCCTTTTGTTTGCAGTTGGAGAGAAGACTTTATTCGCTCGATTTTTGCTTTTGCCTCTTGTGTCTTAAACTCCTTTTGTTTGCAGTTGGAGAGAAGACTTTATTCTACAAGAAAAAGACACTGGGTAAAATAATTTTCATTATTAGGCACCCTTGGCTGTAGTACTGTTGAGCTCAATGGCTTTCTTCCAGGACTTCGCTTAACCTTTATCATTTTCATGGAGGATCTGAAGAATTACTGTCATTCCCAATCAGGTTTCCCACACATTTCTAGTATGCAGGTGAACTGCTTAATGAGAAACACCTTCTGTCTCCTAACAAGAAGAGATTTCCTGGCTTGAAAAAAGTTTTCTTCATCAAAAACAAAGCAGACAGTTGCTGCAATAGTGTTTGCTTTAATTTCTTCAATTCTTTAATCAATTCTTTAATGAATTTGATCAGATTTTAGTGGATTAATAACTTTCTGACAAAGCAGAGAGAGCACCAAATTAAAACTTTACTGTGTGAAATAATCCTCAAAAACGTCTAGCTCTCTCCAGACTCCATTAGCTATCAGATAATCTGGGCAAAAGCTTTGTTTGAAATCAAGAAGAGAGCTGGAGTTCTTACCTCTCTCACTCTCTCCCTTTCTCTGTCTACATACACAAAGAACAAAGTTTAATAGATAGCATATGCTGTTAGCCGAGCCTTTGTTCCTGCCCCAGCAGAGTCAACACACTGCCAAGTCTCACTCTGTTCCAATGTGTCTCCCTGTTTTTGGCTTGAGTTTCCTTCAATTTGAAGCAGTCTCATACAAAATTCTGAAGATTCACGGTACATTTAAATGGAAAATTTGAACCATCACTCAGAGACTGTATTTTTCAAATCTGACTCCTTTCAGTGACCAGAACTTGGCTGGTTTGCCTGTAGTCTGATAATGGTGGATGAGAGATGATTGAGCCTCCTCTCCATCTCTATGCAAAACCCTAAGCAACTGGAAAGTAACAAGTCTCATGAAATGAATAAGATGTAGAATGACATGCTTTTGTTTCTTGTTGCTGTTTCTTGTGTTTAGTTTTTTTTAAAACAACATGTCAGTATTGAAGACATTAGACATGTTATCAAGCTTAGGTTATTAAAAAGGGGCCTACTCTGTGGTCTTAGAAAGGTCTTAGGTATGTGGATAGACATGGTGCCCTTCCCTCAGTGGCTGAGTAATTCTTTAACCTGACCCCTCCAGGCAAATTTCCCGGGTGAAAAATTCTCTGATTTTTCTATATTTGGCCTGTTACAATTTGTTATTCTCTGTCTGTCTTTTTGAAAAGTCTTTTCCTTTGATTCTCTCTGATTAATTGTTGAATTACACAGGCTTTTAGCTTTATGACTCTTACTAAAGCTCAGATTGATTAAGTCATCATGTGTTGATAAATCTTCATTAAATACTGTGAAGGTTAGAGATTATAACCTGGGATGGGTTTGTCCTGAAAGTCCCACAGTCTTCTTTTTATCTCTTCAGTGCAGTCAAGAAACATTTCTGCCAGCTTGGTTTGCTGATGAGCATCTTTTATATCAGATGTTTCCTACCTGGTGGTAAGCAATGCTGCATGGTACAGGCTCTTTGTGAAGTCTATTCAAGACAGGCTGAGAAAGGTTTTGCCTTGAATCTGATTAATGGAATGTATTTGAAAAGCCTCCAATAAACTTTTATCATTGTGAACTGTAGCTGGCACATCAAATGGGTGTGAACTTACACATAGGCATGTCTAATGGCTTGGGAAATGCCCCGCTAGAATAGAAGGATCTTGAAATAATATTAAGGAAACACAGCTGACAGAAGCTGACAGCTGACAAGCTGAGAAAAGAAGACCGATTCAGGGTTGGGATTCGCATCCCATCCCCAAGACATCACATTGCTCTGTGAAATATAACAAATACGAGAGCCTTGAGTAATGGAATCTCTGCTTACTTTTTGTGTCCTAGACTTCCACTCTCACCATGCTCACTCTTATAAAACCCAGAGTACAAGCCAGCCAAGTAAAAGTTACTAACTGTTCAAGTTACTGAGGACTGTATTCTGAAATTCTTGTTTTGGCAATGAACCTGCTCATGTATCCCCACGAACTGATGGGTTACACATACATAACTTTCCGCAGGCCCAAGTACTTCATGAGGCCTGTGACAGATCAGCTGAGCTCAGTGGTCTCTATTAATTAGGACAGCTCATAACCTCCTGAGCTGAGTTTCTCTCCAGTCTCTCAGAGGAAGGTCTTGAGGGACATAACCCATTTCTCGCTCTTCTTTCTGGATGGCCATGGGTAACAGTATTCTCTCCTCTTTCACCCTCCCTTTGTACTTGGGTTACACCACCTGCTTTGATTTCCCATGGATGATAGGTCTGTGTACTTCATCAACACAATGCAGTAGAAACTGCTGCTGCAGCTAATGAGTCTGCAGCGTAGATCACAGGGCAGCCTTGCGTAAGGTGGTACTTCCACACCGAGGAATAAAATTGTGATCCAAAGATAAGATTGGGTTTTGCTGCAACTTCCTCCCTACCACAACAGCATCAGACTTGCGGCAGCAGCACTAGTAGCCTCAGAAAGTCAAGTTTTTTTCTCTCCAGGAACCAGATCACCAACAGAATATGATCCCTTTGTGTGTGTCCCTATGTGAACACCTGGTTTGGGGTGCCATGGTCTGAGCTTTTCCAGCAGAGCAAGAGTCACACCTTTGGTTCTTGGTGAAGAGAGTCAAGGCACATGTTATTGTGGCGTAAGAATGATTCATTGCCTTTGTGCCACAGCAAGCACGTGTGGGGAAACCTAATAAATATCCCCATTCAGCCAAGATAATGGAGAGGAATTAAATTGGTTGGCACTTGGATCAAAGCTCATTAGCCTTGCATCTAACACTTGACAACCAGAGATGATATCAGAAAGGGGTTTTTCTTATGCCATTTTCTGCATGTGTTGCAGGGATTGTTCATGTGTAATGAGATCATATCTTAGTAAAGAATGAGAAATAGCGTTTTTGCCGGTTGTCAAAACCCATCTGAACATAAAGTTTATTTAAACAAATTTTTTTGCTATTAGCTCATATTAAATCTCAGCAAGTTTATCCATCTCTAATTTAGTTATATGGTCATCACATGGAAAATCCACTTCAGATAAAGCAAAGCATTTTCATCCTCCAGATACACAAGTATCAGGTCACAGCAATTACGTGCAAATGTCAGATACTTACTATGCCACTGCAGTTTTAACATGTGCATGTTCTGCACAAATAATGAGCAGCTTATTCTGCGCAACAATGTGGTTGATGTGACATTGCATCAAGGGGATGAAGGAGGTGGACAAGCCTAGAAAATGAGCTGACACTCTACAAAGTGTTTGTCAGAGTGCTCCCATTCTGATAAACATCCCAAATGACACCTTCCCCCATCTGAGTTTCACAAGCAGTGAAAGAAACAGCACAACAGAGTATGCAATGTAAACCTCCTGCAGTGTGTTTGACTATCTCCACCTCACTGATCTTCAGTCTTTTTCTGTGGATTCCCAGCCCACTCCTGTGAGAGGACAGAGTAAGTGAGCCACATCTGCTACAGCATTTTATCTATCAAGCCTTTCCTTTCCAGCCTTGCAGCCAAACCCCTTATATACACCTAATCACTTTCCTTTTCAGCTACTACAGTCTTCCTCACAGGACTTCTTTCGCCCTTTGCTGGGCCAGTGGGATGTTTCTGCCAAAGTCATCTTTCTTATTTTGGCTGTGGCAACTGTTTCTTTGGATGTTGGCCTATTTTGCTAGTGATCTCTAAAGAGGTCTGATATCCTAGTCTTGAAGATCTGCTGTGCAGCTCTTCTTGCTAAATCTAACTTTTTTTCTCTTCTTTAGTTCCACTCAGTCATGCTGGCTACCTCCCTCGTTTCACAAAAGCATCCATCCCCTCTTTCTCTGTCCTCACCAAAGCTGCTCCTACAACCACCTCCTTCTGGCACTTTTGGCAGTCAAGGCTGTGAATAAAACAAATGAAAAGAGCCAGCCATATGCCTTACCGTTGCTATTCTTGTTATTGTCACCTTTGTGATTTCTCTTTCCCATCTAGTCTGCCTGTCTGTGACCTTCAGTTGCTGTATATATGCTAGACACATTCATTTATCTGAGAACACAGAAAATCTTCTCCAGTCTGCTGCATTCACTGGCCAAAGACTCCCACAGGAGAATTTCTACAGCAATATTCTCCTATGGGGCAGAGCTCCAGCATCAGACAAGCTTTTTGTTTATGGTGGGACACAAAAAGATACATGCAGGAGGTTCTTTTAAACTATTGTATTAAAGTCATGTTAGCTGAAAAGCCGAAGAGAATGGTAAAACAGGCAAATATAAAGAATATCCACTGTTATAGTGGTGGATCAGAAAATATCTTCCTTTCTATCCATAGAAATTAATCTAGACTTTTTTTTTCTGGAGCAATTTTGAAAAGCAAATATGGGCAAATAAATATTGCTGTCTGGATCCACTATATGAGTATGTTGAACTCCAGTAAAGATGGGTCTTTGACAGAAGAATTTGACAGTGCAAATGCCAACTGACCATTGTGAAAACAGTATGCTCACAATTCTATTGTTATTTGACAGCAGCCCTTTTTAGAAAAAAAGCACAAGCTGTACCAGGCAGAAAGTGAGGGAATAGTGAGCTGCACTTTGCAGCCACAGTGAAAGCCAATGTTCTCAATATGCTGACCATAATCAAGGCCATCAGTCACTTCTCTATTCTTCCTGGCTCCAGCCACATCCATATTTACCAGATCAATCAAAACCTCCCTTTTGTTTCCTTTTTTCCCCTTCAGTGGCTTGAAGAAAACAAAACAAAAAAGCAGACAAAATCTGATAATTTATAAGATGAATTTTTATTCACACCGCATGATGAGATCACACTGAGAGAGCTGTTCCAGTGTCCTGGCTGAAGATCCTGAGGGACAGGTGGGTTCAGGCCCTTTATAATTCAGCTCATTCATTCATCACTGTAAAATGCATCCATTTCACCAGTTTTCTCTTTGTGTGTGTTTGTCTGCTGTAACAGAGGATGAGAATGTACACACCTGCATAAAGTGTGTGATCTATCTCACCACCTTTAAGGTCAATGTGCCTAATCCACAGGCCTGTCTAAAACTTGATACAGAGAAACAACCAAAGGAGATTAAGAGAACTCCAGAACAAGAAGAGCATGGAATCGTGTGTTTTAGTCACAGCACACATTCCAAGAAGGCCAACATCACACAAGGACTGAAGCTCAGTGGACATGCTGTGAAAAGAGTGTTGTGTGCTGGAAGGTGGATGGTCTCTCTCCCTAAACAGGAGAACAGACCTCCATGAGGAGGTGGAAATAACACAGCCTTTCTTCTTCCTTTTTCAACATCAGTCTTGTATGAAGATGAACTCAGGAAACCTCCTAAATAGACAACCACAAACTCCAAGTCTGTTTCCTGCAGGACCACTGTCAGCACTGTTTCCCTGACCACTGTCACAGGGCCAGGTTCCTTGGAAGCGTCATGAGCATGAATCTGCGCCCTTACCTGGCCCACACATTATTAAGAGTTTCTCACATTTAAGGCTTTCTATTCACTACCCCAAAATATTTGCAGAAATGTAAAAAATACATTGCTATAGTATTTTTCATATGTAAATACATATTTAAATACTTCTCATCCTTTAGTTATATATATTGAAACTACTTTTCCATTTCAGACCCTCAGGCTTTTCAAACCAGCCCTGCTACTCTATGTTGTCTCTTCTCAAGCCACCTTTTTTGGTACCTGATCATCTTCTGGGTGGTCCTAGGTAAGCCGCTCTTCCTTTGTATGAATTTGCTTCTGCATCTCTAAGTTAAACAAATATTATTTACCAGATTCACAGTGCTTCTTTTTCTCGAAGCATGGAAGAGATGCAAAGGGCTATGTAAAAATTAAATGCCACTGCCTTTACACAAACCGTATTGTTCAAATTCTGTCATCGGAACCAATTTTTGAGGGACTACCCGAAACCTTTTCAAATACTTTCGGGTTATTTCTATTTTTGTGCAACACACTTTTTTACCCCATTAGCAGCAAGTTCTAAAACAGAGCTAGCTATCTACTTGTTGGTGATTGGCAGGACCTCAGCATTCCAATGTAAAGTGATCTTTTTTTTGTCTGCCAATAATGCAATATTAACAAATTTGTCTTGATATTTATCTGTTGTTATGTCTGTTGTTAGACTGTATGAAGAAAACAAAACTTGGAACATTGCAGCAACCATTGTTTTAAGATATCTGATATGGCACTGAAGACTTTGCTTCAGGGATTACCAGTTTCACGGAGATACAGAATTATATAACGTAAGAAGCTCTTTTGCATGTTTTCCATCACTGGCTATTTCAAAATGCATCTTCTTCCATGGTCTCAGGAGCTCAAATTTAATTTCTGCTGATTGGAAACCCAGCTTTGTCATGTTATTTCTGGTATGTTTCACATGAAATGAAGGACTAGCTGAACCAGCTGGGTAGAAATCCATATCATATCCAATATTTAAATTTTCACAGGAAGAGTATTTGGGAGTTGTCTTATAGTAATCACAGTATTGAGTTTTCACATATCAGTGCTGGACAAATGCATGAAGAATGTCATGGTTTGTCAAACCACATTCTTAGCACTAAGAAAGACCCCAGAAGAGTTATGAATGGTCAGTTAGGTCTTAGGTTAGGCTAGAAGGAAGCTGACTAAAATCAGCCGTGAATTTTCACAGTCAAATGACATGCAATTCATCTGAGAAAATATCCTGCAATACTTTACTCAATTTTATGTTAGATAACAAACTACACTTTTTTTAAAAACGCAAACTAGCAATTATCAGCCAGATAATTGAGAGTCAGGATCTTATCCAAGATAACTAAATACCAGGCTTAGTTGAAGGCAGTGGCTTTATAGAAAATTCTTGAACTAGGACTTCAGAGTTCAATGTTCTTCTAAAACACGCAATTCCTCTCTTCAAGAGTAACTACAGCTCTCTTTGTTGCCTTCTTATTTTATTGCCAAGCACTTGTTTGGGGTAGGATCCTGCACGGCTCACAAAAACAATCAGAGTGAGAAGAAAAGCACACAAAAGGAAAGAGCATCAATTTATTAGTTACAACTGGATCGGATCAGTGGGCTGGAACTGAAAAGAAATGGTGATTTTTATCCAGATTGATGACTATTTTGATTGTAGTATTGATGATCAGCAGAGACTTAGTAATCATTGTAACAGATGTGGCCTCCCCAATGCTGCCCAAAGGAGACCTCTTGCCTAAGCAGGAACAGTAATTATTGCCTGTTTTTCAAAACCTCCAGCCTGCAATTGAGTTGTCACAGTCTCCCAGACACTGCTCCAGGCGCTGCAGATGGTACCAGCTGACACACTTCGGGCACATCATTACGAGCATGAGTAAACCACATGATATTAGCTACTTTCCTGATACCTAATGCATGACAGGGAGTCAAAGAGATATGCCTTTCAAGAGGAAATATGGGCTCCATGGAGCTTCAGTGTGGTTGAGGAGAATGTTCAAGTGAGAACACATCTGAAAGAAATTGCTAGCATGCAGTACAGCAGGGAACAATCAGCTTCTGTAACAAAACACTTGTTTCCAGCCTGAAGTATCCAAATTGTTTTTATATGAGACCCAAGTCAATACTATAGAAGATCTTTTCTGTTTATTTTCAGTCCTTCATCTCTTGGATTTGCTGAAGAACATTGCTTAAGTTGAGATTGAATGCATTAACAAATACATCTAGCAGCCCATTACACATTATTTGTGTGCCAGGGGAATAATAGGTTTGTGCAGCTGAGAAAAAGAAAACAATTGCAAATGTTCACTTGGAATTTACAACACTTTGGGTTTAGATAATTCACTTTGAGGCAATTGGTTTCCTAAGTCTGACGGTAACATAAATCACAGCTTGAAGCTCACTGCAAGTAAAATTTAGTCAGTCTACTGAGAAATAGCAAATACAGTAAGTGTGATAGCGTACAGTCTTTGAAAACAACACCTTCAAAGTAATTTATGGTTGTGAGAAATTAACACTTGGCGCTGAATGTCTGACAGCAGCCATACAAGTCTGCATGAAGAGAAGATGAAAGTAAGAAGGACTCCATGAAAGTGTACTTCACCTTACTCTCTGTTCACAAACTATTTGTAAGCCATATAAAATTGAGTCATTTATTCAAAATTGTTTACACTACTTTTGGGAAATGGTTCTGGTTTTATACAAACTTTGTATGAACAGTTCACTACAAAAGAAATAAAAGATATCAAAATCTGGAAAATGCACTGTGCTACTTATTTATACTTACACTTATTTGAAGAAATGATTGCTTGACAAAAGCATATGACAGCTTCTGTTAACACTGACTCCAGATCCTGACATCACTGTGATAGAAATAATATGCAAATAAACCAGGCGCATGCATTTTGTAGTTTCTGTGAACTGAAGTATTCAAATGGAAGCAACAAACAAAGCTCTTACACCTGTACATAATCTTAAGTGATATTCAATTTCTTGCAAGTTTCTCAGTGTACAAAATTAGAAGCAATGCTTGTAACTATGAATTTTCAGAGGTTAAAAATAAAAGGAAAGTGAACTTGGAAAGGTGAGGACCTTGGCCAAGTTAGCCATCACTTCTGTGTGCCACTTCCTGCTTTCCTCGTTTTATCCTGTGTTTTCACTCCTCTTTTGGTCAAATCAGTGTGACTAATAGACTCCCTTGATACCTCCATGCCATTTACATATGCAAGTGCACGGCCTACTAGAATTTAATGAAAATTCAAGAAGACCTATAAGAAGTACTACAGAAAACATTGTGTCATGTTTCATATTGTCTTTCATTCTAACTAATCTAATGTAAATTAAAAGAATTTCCTGTATATAAAATCTGTGTTGGATTAGTTTATCAAACAAGTTGGTTAGAAAATGGATGGGAGAAGAAAATCAGTATAATTGGTATACACATGAATTAGCCACTGTATTACTGAGAAAACAGAGAAAAACCTAAGACAGACAAAGCACCTCTATGATTAAATTTGGCCCCTTTTTTTCACGCACCAGCTTCAAGCTTCAGATTCTGCTCTCCAGCTGGAGTGTAAGAGAACTCTGAGTCAAAGAATCTGCTCAGGACCAGGGTCCAAGTCTCCTGTCAGTCAGGAGTCCATGCCTTGGGCCACTGCGGACCTCGCCTTTTCTGTTGCAATTGTTCTGCTCTGTATAAAGAGCTGTTTGCCCATGTGTAAATAGACTTATTTCAGTTGAGTGCCCTAACTGCTGCATCGCTGATAGTGGGAGCTTCTTTCAGAACAGACATTCAAAGAACAGTTAAACAAAGTGGCTTTTCTACTCTCACCGTATTCTCATGAATTTTACTTCAATGTATAACATACAGCACAATTTAGGTTAAATCTAATTAAGTCTTGGTATTTATATTCAGACTTCTTGACTTTTATATTAAAAATCTCAGATTAGATAAAACGTTATATGCTGGATATATAGATCTACATAATGTCACAATATTGTGTTACTGCTGTCTTCAGCTCCAAAACACACAGTTTAAGTAATTAAATCCTATAAGACAAGATAGATTTTACTCTGTAAGGGCTTGGAAAGTGTAGTGCCCTTGACATGAAATGCTTTAGGTGAAAAAAACCCCTCTTGGCCTTCTTTAAAAAAAACCCGACACTGATCTTCCAAACTCTGAGTTTCTCCATCATTAACAAAGATTCTTAGTTCCACGTTATTTCACAGTTTTAATGTTACATTCTCTTAAATTGGGGAAAAGATCCTCAAATGGTCACAGTAACATAAATACTTGATGATTAGCTTCAGATTTCTGACTGTTTTGAATTTCATATTTATGCATGGGAAATTGTTCTCCATTTCTTCAGGTACAAGATATCCCTCAAAGGTGTTGGTTACAACTTGCTTAGAAAAAGACTGTGGTCAACAGCACATGACCTTGCCATGAAGGAGCTGGGCATCTAGAGACATCTATGGCAATATTGCAGCTTTTGGGTTCGACTAAAGAGACTCTAACACTATGATCCCTGGCTTTTTTACACTCATTGGAGAACCAGCCATCTCAGGTCCTCCTCAGTATTTCAGTGTTTCAGATTTTCTGACTTCAAACAATTAACTGTAATGGGTGACCATTTCACAGTAGGGTGTTCTTCCAATGAGGCCAGAAAGTTAAAATGAAATTCAGACAAGAGATTTCCACTTTTTAGTCACTATCTCAAAATGAGACTCAACTTTCCTGAAGAGATTAAACAGACCTTTGAAAATTTTTACCACTTTGTTTCACTGTTTTATGTCTTGGCACTTGCTGATCATAAACAGAAGTAGTTGTGGTATGAAATGGGCTATATATTGTAAGGTTTGTGGCACTGCTTCTGAATCTGAAGAAACATTTCCTGAACTCAGGTAACTTTTTCTTCCCTGTGTTGTAATCTGATCTGTCTTTAATCATATCATTTACAGGTTTACTGTGTCCAAAGCCTTTGCTGTTCTTTAACATCTCCCATTTGTTGACTCAAGCTTTGATGATTTTGGTTAAAAAGATCCAAATTATTTCAAATTCCAAGACTATGAAGGTACTAATTTTTTTGAAAACTACCACACTGCTTTGGGTGCTGTGTTATAAAGCTGAAAACTGGTATCTGAGCCACTTTGAAATTTTATTCACTGTCCATAGCGAAATCCAGATCTCACATTTTCCTGCTTTGAGGTCTGATTTAAAAAAAAAAAAAAAAAAAAAAGCTAACTAAAATCAGGTGTCTTCTCCTCATGTAGTGAGTCATACATAGATTAAAAAAAAAAATTCTCTTCAATCTTGCTGAATATGATATTCATTCATATCATATGATATGAAAGGAGTCTATCCAAGACCTACATTTGAATTTGCAGTGGGAATTTTAGTTAGTCCGAAGTGAATTACTCAAGTTGATAGCAGGGTTTTGTCTCAGTCCGTCTCTGCATGTGATAGATTACTGTGAGACCCATAATGATCACAAGTTCCTAAACCTAAGGTTCAAGCTCCAGTAAAAAGTCAATTTCTTTCAAAATATGAAGAACAAACACTGTTTCCTTAAAGTTCATGTGGAAAAAATCTAGCACTTTTAATCCATATGTGTGCCTTTTTTGAATCCTACTATGTCCATCACTTTAAAAGACTTTGCTTCTTGGCAAATAGTTTATCCATGCCTGTATATCTGGATAATCCTATAGATAGATAATCCCATAGACATAGAGGATAGTCTTTCCTGAACTACACATCTCTTCCTTCACACTCGAGTAGGACAATATGTTGAAATGCAGAATGATAAGTAATGGTATGATTTTGTATGAAATGTGAATTTTAAGTTCTGTGTTTTATTTTGTCAAGCAGCCCTGACACAACAACATCACAGCAAGAAAGATGGGAACAATGGTTTCCATTTTCCAGCTTTTTGTAGCAGCCATAAATCTCAGTACGATACTGGAGTCACTTTATATTTCAGGTGGGAACTTAGTACTTGTTTTTAACATCCTTTTGTCCATACTGCATATTCCATGATTGTAGGAACTCTGTCACAGATACACTAAGGTAATTAGACGGCATTGAAAGACTTTCCTGGAAGCACTAGTTGAGCAAAAAGCTCTGTCCTCCTGTAGTGAAAAACAGGGTGCAGCACAATCTTCACAGAGATTTGGTGCAATAACAAGCTGGGGAGGTTGGATCTCCTGAGCCAGAGGCTCAGCTCCTCAGAGGTCTTCCCACGAAGAGATATGACTAAACCAAACAGATACAAAGAATTGGAAGAGTGGGAAGGCAGGGGGAGAAATTTTTTGAAAATGAGCCTGACATCTTCACTCGAAATAGAAGATATTTCCCAGAAAGTTCACTTTTTCAGCAATGCAACATTGTAAAATGAGAATTGACTTTTGTTCAGAAGGAAAAGGAAACCCTTTACTAAGCCGACAATGAGTCAGTGCAGATACACTCTCTATCTCGACTGAGGTAGCTGGGTTACCAAACTCATTTTGATGCTTCTGACAGGTTTATGGACCTACGACAGTGTTTAGGACCACAGTGAGCGGTTCACACCCTGTGCTCTCCAAAACTGCCAGATCCTGACTTCTTGGAAAAGAGAGTCTTTTGAATGGAACAGAGATCAGGTCCCTCTCTGAAAAGCAGAATGGCTGCATTTTGGAAAGTTCATAGTAATTTTCTTTGGGACTTCATAGTATTAATATGCAAATAATAGTACAGTCCTGAGATGGGTTTTCAGGAGTGACTTGGGCAGGGCTCCAGGTAAAGATCTCATGATTAGGCTCACGGTGCACAGATGAACAAGTTGTTTGGCAAGAAAAATGTTTCATTTTTTAGCAAGCTGCTTGGTCACTTTAATCATTGTCCTCTATTTAAAGAAAAATAAATTTGCTGTCTCATGACTGATGTTGTTTCTAGGACTTGCTGGGCTTTTTCAGTGCACATTGAAGAAGGAGACTAGTATATGACACATTTCTGGATCAAAGTTCCTCACTGTCAGTTTTTGTGTTTCACATCAGACCATTTCAAGTCTTCTGCGCTGATGTAACAAGCAAACAAGCACACCTTGTGTGTCCCACATTTGATAGCATACTACAGACATGTTTCTGAGAGAAAACCAGAGGGGGAAAAAGTTTAACAAAACCCATATCGGTGAGAGAACATGGAAACATACAGAAGCTGCATACTGTCTTGTGGTAGGAGCTTGCTGTCATGGTGCTTCCCCGCCAGCCAGCATCACTTAGCAGAAAGCTAAAGGATGAAGCCTGAGAGGCTCCCACCTCCTCCTCTCTCACAGGCCATGGAAGCTCTTGACCTGTTGGGAAAGAATGTTTCCCTGTTCAAGGGACTCTAGCTTCTGCCCTCTGGGGAAGCTGAAATAAATTTGTGGGCAATGGTCAGTGCCTTGTGGTGCCTAATGGGACACTATTTATGAAGTGGCTGCTTTAATGAGCAGCCACAGGAATATGCTGTTCTGTTAATTCACAGTTAATGGATTAGTCCATTCAGAACAATTTGAGCAGGCAGAAGAGGCTGCGAACTGTAACTGCAAGTATGCAAGACTAAAATATCTAGAATATCAGCACATGGGATATGGCTAATTTGTGGGTACAGACATTTGAACAAGTTGCAGGGTAAAAAAGGACTGCATGAAGAGAGCATCAGAACAACCTCCACTAACTGTTAGTGTGTGGGTTTTTATCCACAGTGAAAGACAGATTAATTGCAGGTTGGTTATCTTTCAGTAGAAGAGCAGCATGCCTCCCTAGTGTATGAAGAATAAGAGCTAGTAACACAAGCAATTACAGATGGTCAGTAGATGTGTTGAAAGTTCACCTTCTAATTCACACTGAATGACCCATCCATGTGCCTACACCTAGTATTTTTACCAAAAGCCCTTCAGCTTGCTTTAGTTCATCTGTTTCAGTTTCTGCTTGTGTTAAAGGCTGTTTCCCACATTAAAGGTTCAGCTGCTGCAGAGTTTCACTGTTGTAGCCCTCATCAATGTCAGCGTGGAATTGGCTCCGGTGATGCCATTCTGAGACCCTTGGGGGAATGGCCTGTAAGCGTATTTAGTAATTTTTAATTCTCTCACCTTTCCCTTTTTATAAAATACTCTCTTTACCTTTTTTACAACTTTATCCTACTGATTCCTTCCTTCTTTACTTAAGGAAGAAAATGAACAATCTTTGAACTTTATGTCCTGATGGAAAACCTTGGAGCAACTTTCTACTGAACTTACTCTTGCAAACTGAACTGAACTATTTCCTGGCATCCTGTCATGAGTGTTGAAACTACCATGCTATGATTAGATAGCATATAACTGCTTAAATGGCATCCAAGATCCAGTTGCTGTTAGAAATATAACACTATAAACGATGTTAACATAACATCAGAACACAAACCCGTGTCTCCTTGATTAGTTTTCAGGCACTGTCACCTGAAATATGGACCATATCACATATCTATTTCCAAATCCAACGACCAGCTGTTGCTGAAAGTTTGCTTAGGTACCAAACAATATTTTATCTTCTAGAAGAGATTCAATAAGCAAAAAGTAATGGAAAAGGGAAATCACAAGTGATCTGCTCATTCCACCTGGATCCAATTGTATCTAATCAGTTGTTTTGGGTGGAAATCGCTGAGTTATGGGCATTTGGTATGAGATGACTAATGTCCTTTAGGTAGACTCAAGTTCTGACTCTGGGGAAAGAAATCTGTTGAAGTAAGACCTGACATTTTGCCCTAAAAGTGTAAAGGAGTTTTTTGAAATTACAAATGCTTTTATTTGAAATGTTCTCAGCTTCCTCAGAACAGATGGGTCTCACTAAGAACAGAGCCAAAGCAGGCTGCTGGTGTAAGTCATCTTTTTTTAATACAAATCCAGGTGACTTTTCATTTTCCCTTCACTCACCAAGTTTTCTGTCAGCCAGCATAGTTCCTGCAGTGGCTTGGTGTGTCTGTAGAGAGTGGAGTGACTAGGAGTAACTGAGTGAGCCTTATCCATTTCCTAATTTACAGACAATATCCCTTTGAACACATGAACTACAGCAGGAGTCAAAGAGAAGCCCAAGAAATGCTTGCAGTGGAAGAGCTTTCACAAATCCACAATTTCCTGCTCAGTCTCGGTCCTTACCAGCTGTGATTTTGGGAGCTGGGAGAAGAGCGTGACCTCGGGAGAACAGGAGGACAAAGCTGCTGGCCATCCACTGCCTTTTCCACTACAACCCGAATGAAAGAAAGAGATAAAACAAACTTTTCTTTACTAAGGATGTAGCTCAAATAAAAACTCTACCAGGACACTGAAAGCAACAGCATACAGTGCTGAGTGAAACTTAAAATGTTTTCTTGTGCAGCTTGACTGCTTTTCTATTGTGCAGCCAAATTGTAAGTATCTCTTGAGCATAGAGAATAGGCTGGAAATTGCCTGCACACAATCCTACCTCTATAAGGCTTCTACCTTCTGTTGCAAATGGAAACATCACAGTAATATCCTTGTGTGTCTGGGTTTCCAATTTCAGTCATAGCCACTTTTAAGAAAAAGATAAGTACAATCGATACATTTTTAAACTCCTCTCTCTCCCACTACCTACCCCTAAAAGAATTTTCTTGGAGTTTTGTGAAAATCATTGTGCTTTTATGTTTGTTCTAGTCATTCATGCCTAGGGAATAGAACACTTTATCATAGGCCAGACCTCATTTTTGCTGGAGTTCATGCTCTGTCTGCCATAACTGCCAATGACTGGGTCTACATGCTGTATATTGGCTGTTCACAGAAGTCAGAGTACTCTCTTCCTGCCTTTTGAAGGCTTTTCAGGCACTGTGAACATTAGCCTTGTGACATCTGAGCCTTATTATATGTTATTTTAGCAAATGTTTTTCAAGGGCTTTAAATTCCTCGGAGCTGTACATCCCATCTGTAGTCACACATCTTCTTTTTACAGCCTGACCCCTGTTCCCACTTCTGCCTGCTGGTTGCCACTCCCTGCAGCAACTGGAAGTTACTGGCCCCTCTTTTCACGCCCATCTAACACGCTGACACCATTAAATAAACTCTCAACATTTCAGGCCTTGCAAGCTGGATTAGCACAAGACGTGTGCCAAGTGCCATGCACATTGGTGTTACTGTGGGCAGAGCTGATCCTGCAGCCTGGCCAGCTGCTCTGAGAAGGGGAGGAGAAGGGGGGACCCAAGGTCTGCTGCCCTTTGAGCACAGCCTCCTGCTCCTCCCACGCTGTCCAGGGAGGGGTACCTGGCTTCGAATCTTAGCCTCTGTTCAAACACCTAGCATCGCTTGTGTAGGGGAGGGCTAAATAACAAACAAATTATGCCTTCTCCAGTTTCATTTTTACTAATATCCTTTCACATGGAAACTAAAGAGGTCTGCAGATTGTAGTTAAATAGCAGTGAAGCCTGCCCTTTTATGAGTGCCAATCCCACCCTGGGCAGTCCTCTCAGATTTCCTTATCTACATCCTTTCTGTAATTTTTCAGTGCCTAGCCTCACCACTACAATTTTTCATACCCTACGGAGCAATTATAACCTGTAATAATTACAGCTATGGGAGTAATTTTTCCTTAAGGCAAAAAGAAGGCAATGATGGCAGCTCACCAGCAATCTGTGTGAAAGAATTCTGTATACTGTGCAAAACACATTAGTAAGTTCAGTGTTACGGTTGGGAGAGAAATTTCCTTTATGTTGGAGAACACTTTCATCCTCACGAAATGTACATAACGCAAGATGATTTATATCCATGGTAGGTCCAAATATTTGCAAATACAGACACATGCGTATTCACATCCCTAGAAATATTCCTAGTGCACCTGCCATCAAAGCAGGGTAAATAGAACGCACAAGAGTTCCTCAGGGGCTGACTGTGGTATCTCAACTCTCTTCATAACTGAGTGCACACAGTTTTGGGGATATTCTCCCCAGACATAGTAACTCTTTGTGCACACAAGAGATATTATTTAGCATATACAAATTGGATGTTGCTCGTGTTCACGCACAACATGTAGACCCTGCTTGCTCTGTACAGAAGCAGTGTGGACAGGAAGTGCAAGCAAAAACATGTCCATGCACAGAGTTCAGGGGATGCTAGATCCTGTTTATACGGAGTCAGAATCATGCTCATTCTGTCTGAGGATGTCTTTGCCAATTGTTTTTAGAGTTACTCTTCTGTTTCAGTCCTGAAATCTAAAATACTTGGTAAAGCCTATAAAAAACCAAAATAAAATATGTCCTTCACAATACAGATGAAAGTGAAGCTGTGCTCAGCCGGATATGCAAATGCTTCATGGACAGGGCATACAGCAGTCATTTGAGACAATATAAAGGTACCTTTTTTCCACTGGGGCTATAGAGCAAATTTGGTTTCTACTCATTGATATCCTGAAAATCTGGGCCACTTATTTCATGCTGTATTTTATTGTATTTAGCATAATATTGCCCTGAAATGTGCAGTTAATTACACAACTTCCTCTTTTAAATTCCATGGTAACTCTTCTCCTGCCAAAAGTGGATTGCTTTTAATAGGATTCTGTCCCTTTTCGACAGTATGTGGTTATGTATACTCCGTTCCCATCCTTATTATTCATGTTGTATCAAGAGACTACAAGCTCATGAGGTGAAATTCAGCCTGTGATAAAGCTAGTGGCAGGCCTCCCAGGCATTCAGGAAGGCTGTGTTCCCACCAGGGTTGTTGCATTCCCACCACACCCCTCTGCTAATGAAGCAGCTCCACTAATTGCACTGGAAGGGAAACCCTAAAACAGTCACATCATTTTTCCTCAAAGCAAATAGGCCTGGCTATATCCTTTGAATCTCACAGTCTCTTCTGCACTTTTAACCTCTGGCTGTAGTCATGCAGCATCCATCAGGAGATGCTTCCTCCAGGACATCCCTGAAGCAGCCATCAACCCCCTACTCACCACTGCCTACATTCATAGCAGGTGATGAGAATACCTCCTGTGGAATATGTGAAGGGTGCAGATCTGACAGCACAAACTCCACTGACACTTTTTTTGTTGTTGTTCCCGTCTGCTCTTATGCTGGATAGTTCCCTTTTGACACGGGTGTAATGCCTGTGGGTATAATCTGACAGGCTTGAGGATTCAAAATACGCCTCCAATAAATTTTCTAAGAGGTACACATTCTTTGTTTTCCTGACTGGTTTAATGTGTTTTTGTGGTGAATTTCAAATGCTTTTGTAGCAAGCACAGTAAATACCATGCATAAGACTAAATGCAGACTGATTCCTTTGTGAAATGTAACAAATACAAATGTAGAAAGAAAAGCACATGTATGCATATATACACAGACACATATTTATATGGTACAAGATAGCATATTCTATTTATCATAGAAACCTAATATAGTAAGATTGCAAGTGTAGATTATTTACACACATAAACATACTGTGTGCTAAGAAATTTTGCTTTCACACTCTGGCCTTTCCTCTGGAAAATACTGTTTGAAGAATTCCCTACCAGGGTAAAACATCTGCTACAAAACTTTTTCACAAGCAGATTTTTGTAGCTTTATGATGTTAAACATGCAAATTAGTGGTACTTTCTTTTTATGGGTTTTTTTTCCCAGAAAACAAAAGGAAAAGGGAAGGGGTATTTGATATCTTTTCAATTAAAAAATTTGATACTCTCTATTTGAAATACTATAGCTGATATGGGTTCTTCTTCATAACTGATATTGTTAGTCAAACAGCAAGGTATCTTCTGCATGACAGAATTGATAACTGAGCTATCAAGACCCCTTAATGGAAGGAATATGCTGTCAGACCTTAAGATATGAAATAAAAGTAAGATTAGAAAGGAAATGTTTAGCAGTCAATATAGCAATTAGAAAGAAAGAGTTTGAGAAATGTCTCAGAAACACCAGTACACCACAAGGTGTGGCAACCCCATCCTAAGAAGTACTTGTCTCAGAGATGACACCAGAAATTGTGGCCCTGCCTTCAGGCATTCTTTTGCCAAGTTTGGGGCCAATAAAATACCGTAAGTATTGTTCGTGGGCCACCATGCCTCTTTGTTACAACACTTGAGCTAAAAACCATTCAGAATTGAAGAGAAAACACGACTGAGGATCTTGAGGGCTGCTCAACACCCACGCTACACAGTGTGAGAACAGCTGCTCTAAGGCAACCAAACACCCAGCTGCCACAGTATTTGATTCACCTGTTACTCGAATTCTGTGAAAAGGAAAATGAAGCCTCATAAGTCCTGTTCTCCCTGGAGACTCACAGTTGTTTTACCTACTATGGGCCATGGGGAGTGACGTGGGAGTATTAGAGACAACCATAACAAACCCACAGTGCCTATCTCTCCTACTCCAAGCAGAGCAGTTCTAGAAGCAGCATTTGAGAGGAGAAAAGCCACCATCCCACTGTGCATTTGCGTGGGAAAAGAGGTGTCAAGGGCTGGTCATTACTAGACAAAGTTTGATGTGTTTGCACTGAAGCCTTCAACATACTGCTCATTCCAGTATAAATAGATCAAAGCAAAGGGTATTATTATATATTTGTGTAGCCCCAACAGTGTGCTAGGCACTTAATTTGCCATCTGAAGCTGTTCCCTTTGCTGTGATATTTCAGGCAGGATTTCCCATTCATCACATTGATCCCACTCTGGGGCTGGAGCACAAGGTCAGCTATCATTGGCTCTGTCATGCTCAAAGGCTGCAGTGCTCTGGTAATTAAGACTGTTAGATGGGAGGGCCTCTTTTCCTGCTATTTGATGTAGAGTAGGTGCAGATGAAAGATTTATAGTTTTAATTCAAATACAGGACTTGTCTTTGACAACTTAATTGTGTTTGCAGAGAAGTTCTGGACCCTTTCTCTTGCCAAGTCATTACAGAAAGGCCTCACATCTTGGATCTACCAGGAAGCTGTTTGGATTAAAGAAATAACCAAAGGGACTCTGCATTAGTGCTGATAGAAGCAATAAACATTTTCTTGTCCTTCTGCTTGTAGTAAATATGTTGCTTAAGATAGTACATTTCATACTTTGAGACCAAAGTAGTTTTCCTAACTTTTTTTCCTGTGTGTATATTCATCTCTCTAATCAGAATTTTCTTTTTCTAGCACCCTTATTAAAATCAGTTACTAGTAAAGTGAACAGCTAAACTGAATAGAATTCTAAAAATAGATAAGGATTCCCTTAATAAAGATGTGATTATAAATAAAAAAGTATGGTTTGTTTCTATGAGCAAAATTGCTTCTGCAGTGTTTTTTTACATAAAGTCATTGCAACACTCCACATTTATCAAAAAGATTTTCCTTGTACCCATCTACTAAGCAGTAAACATCAGGTCCAGAGAGAAAATTCCCTAAAAGTCAGGAATCACTGAAGGTACCCAGCCAGTACATGCAGCTTTTTCATGGACAGGTATGTAGTGTTTGAGGTCACACTGATTGCTTTGATCATCATCCTTGGCTTCTGGCAGCAGCTGCCAACAGAAGCAGGCTCTTGCACTCCGCATGGACGGGGGGGTTTTGCCAGCAGATTATGGAGTAAATCCCAACAAGTGAGGTAGAAAATCCCTTGGCACAGTAGCGCCTCACTTCTGTGTCTGGTTCTGGGAGAGGCAATGGATGGTCGGATGGCTGGGGACAACACAACTTGTTCATTGTTTAGTTCACTTGTTTTGGGAAAGGGATCTGCAGAAGCATGGCAAGTTTGGGATCTGAGGCCTCCCTCCAGCTCTGTTTGGTATAACTCTTCATGCAAACTGGCCCTTTAAAAGCAAGAAAACTCAGCTTGTTGAAATTTTTTTAAGAAAGCTTCCGGAAAAAGGCTGGGCTTCTCCATTTATATGCTGTCATTACAGAGCATCTGAGCGTTTTACAGCCATTGCTGCAGTTGTCCTGGTAGAAGGAGCTGAAGCACAGACTTGAAGACTGGCATTTTAAAAGGTATTTCAGCCCCTAAAGTGGCTGATAGTTTCCTGGTGATTCAGAAGTCTTTAGCCAGGCGTTTTTCTCACCATAGATGAGTATCATCAGGCTCATAAAAGCCTTCAGACTGTTGCTATCCAGAGTCCTGTGGGAAGCAGAACAAGGAATTTAACCCCAATTTTACGAGTTCCCAATATGTGGCATTTTCCCCACATAGACACACTGCCAGCAAGGTACGGCTCAGGGCACGGGGTGCACTCCCTTGCAGGTCCTCTCCAAAAGGAAAAGCAGAGGCGGCAAGGAGAAGAGGTGCAAATGAGGGATCCAGGGATGAGAGGAAATGTCACCTCCCCAGGACACTCAGCTCCTACTGCATTTGGGCAGTGGTGCTTCACCTCTGATCCCAGCAGCCCAGTGGCTGTGGAGAACAACATTTAAAACAGCCGGAGGGAAGGACAGGCACCAAGTGCGGGCATCTGGAAAAGCTGAAAGCAACTGGATTTACGCTGGAGAAGAGAGTTTTTTGTGGGGGTTTTCTTTAGGCTGCTTTTCCAGCGAGCACCGTGACTGTGCAAGCTGGGTCCCATCTTGAGTTCTTGCCTGAGACCCCAACAGTGGCCATCCTCTGTGCCACGAAGCCTTCCCAAGAGCTGCTCCCCGCTACCCCAGGGCAGCCTGCATCCAAGGCAGAGGTGAGCCACAGGGTCTGGAGTTCAGTCTCAGGGTGGGAAAGGCAAATCGTCTTTGCCATTTCCTAAGTGTCACCTGGGACTTGAGTGAGGATGGTGATCTCTCAGGTATGGGCAGACAAACACAAGTAAAGGAAAGGGAGCAGCACAAGAATCCTTGGCACCTGCACCCAAAGGACATCAGGCAGAAGTGGGTGCCTTTCTGAGGGTTAGCAGAGGCTGAAAGGTCAGAAGTGTTATTTGTTGGAGTGGGACCGTCCACTCCAGCAGAAGAAAGCTGTGCCCTCTTGCTTACCAGCTCTGTGAACAACTCTCCCTTGTAGCCCCTGCTACAAAAAAACGTCATTACTTTTACCAGATGGTGGTGCAAAGCTCTTCACACATAATCTAGATTCAGGCTGTGTATTGATGGAACAAGAGGGGTCTTTCAATAAAGAAGTAGTTTTATCTCATGTCCAAGGACATATCCAAGAGGTTGCCATGTCACCTCTGCAGGAGGCAGCCTGAGGAGAAGATTTATTCACTTTTTGCAAAAAAAAGGGCATCTCTTTATTCACAGGCCTCTCAGCTCAATATAATCTGGGCCAAGGCCATCCAGCAGTGTTTACATCAGACAAAAACACCACATATACTTTTGCGGGATTTTTCTAACCTCATAATTTCCTTTTAATTCATACACCCATAGCTCTCACTCACCTCCTAGCTGGGTCCAGAATCCAACTTTCTTCTGCATTTACTTAGTGTTCCTAGCAATTTGGCAGCGCACACTAATTGTATACACACGGTTGTAGGATATAACTTTATAAAGCAGGGAGTTTTACAGCCCTCGATTTGAGTGTGTCTCACACTGCAATTTAACAGCAGAGCAGAGAAGGTCATATCACCGCCTGCCGATGCTCCTGCTTCAGAGAGCACTGCAGAAACAAGTGAGAGCCATCCAAGAAAAGATTTGGCCAGTGTGTTTTAAAAGGACTCCAATTCCTTTAATGAGACGACGTTGACAGAACAAGAAGCACATTACCATCGTAAAGGGGAGAAATGTCTGTAGGAGATGAACATTTTCATGGGTTTAAAAGTTTTCTCATTAGGGGGATTCATGCTTTTTCGCAGTAGGAAAGGAGGACTGGAAAGGCAACTTTTCACCACCTCTGAAAACCTGAAAAATTTTTCTTTAAATACCTGAAAGTAGATTTAGGAGCTTAGCACTAGCCATTGAGACTTGTAGACGCTGGCCAATAATAATGACAGATTTTCCCAGCTGAATCTTAAATCTATTACTTCTTGTTATAACCTCATAAAATGACAAGCATGATAGATAGTCCTTTAGCACATCCCTTTGTGTTTCTGTAGTCAGTTGTCATCTATCTTTTATTCTCCACATCATTTATTGTATGTGTAACCCTCTCTTGAGCTCTAGAGGAGGTCCCAGACAATTCTAGCTCCACAGATGTGCAGTTTTGGCAGGACATCTCAGTTGCTGTTCCTCGGAAGTAATCCTGCCCTGGCCCAGGGATGAAATGTTGCAGCAGATCCTTTCTGATTAGCTGTGAATTCTGAAGGAAGAAGTCCTTCCATGGTGTTGCCATTGCACTGAAGGACCCTGCTCTCTGGAAGGTGTCAGATGAAAAAATCATACTGAATCAGATGCAAATAATTCAGAGATACTTCTGGAAAGTGAATACAATTTCAGATGACTAAGATGCATCTCTCTTTAGCAGAGTACACAAATGTGCACTGAGCTCTTAGCTGCCATGACAAGACTATTGTCAACTTCAAACCAGTTAATCTGAAGGTACCTCAGACTCACTGCACTGTCCCTCTCTTCTTGTCTAAATAACTTTTCAAAAGACATGGTCTCACACCCTCTTTGTTTGATCTGTTTTCATCAAATACATGCCCAAAAGTGCCATAGCACATTAACAAACCTTCAAAGCTCTTTAGCTGAGTACTTTAACAGCCAGAGTCCCTGGAGCCCTGGGACAGCAGCAAACAGAAGAAAACCATGAGCTAAATGTATGAACATTTCTGGCAACGTCACAGCATGTCCAACCTTGTATATCTTTCTGAATTTCCCACACACTCCGAATCAGGCCAGCCATTTGCATCTTGAAAGTATAGAAAATAATACACCAGAAGACAAAGTGAAATTGTATAATAATGCTGCAGTCAAGAACGCATTTCTTCTGGCCTATATCTAAGTCAGGTCTGACTTTATTTGTACGGATAGCTTATTTCTTTACTGGAGATATGGCAATTCTCACATCATGGAGCACTATCATTTAAAATACAATTTTGATTCATATCACTCAAAAATTAAATATTGAGATAGTTCAGTTCCTTCCTTCAAATCCACTGGGGAAGTCACAGACAACATGTATTAACTCTTGGAATAGAAAATGATAAAACACCCCAGAGCACCATTCTTCCTCACTACTTCCTGAAATCTGTTCCTCAGATCCTCCAAACTAAAAACCCTGTGGATTTATGATTTACCGAGAGGTCCATGGGTTTCTCAGACCATTCACCCAGTTTTGTGAGGAAGTGAGGGATTAGAGGGAGCTACACAAATAAGTCAGCCAAGGTTCATGTCTTGACTTAACTATTAGTTGATGGTGACATTTTCCAGATATTTATTGGGAGCTCATCTTGGGAGATGCTTATTTTATAGACACAAGGTGGAATTTTCTGAAGCAGTTTTGGTCAGTGACATGTGCATCCTTGCAGAGTAGCAAAACACTTCTGTCTCACCAGCTTTTTCAAAGACATCTGAAACATGGAAGAGTGACACTGTGCTCTGTAGGTTAGAGAAGAGAAAGCTGAGACATGCTGTTTGTCCCAGGTTCCCAAAGTGATGCAAGAAGGCAGTGGAAGTCTATTTCCTTCCTCTCCACACCAGGAAACTGTGGAGGCTCTTGCTAGCAGGGGGTGGACAACACCTCTGTACAGTCAACCCTGAGGCAGGGAAGTCCAGAGCCTCAACACTTTGGATAAGGGAGGTCTGTATCTCCAAGGCAAGCTGGTACAATTCTGACCGCTTGACTGCCTCACGGATAGCTCGATATATGGGCCTGAAGTCAAGCAGCCGGGGGTAGGATTGCCCCAGACCGAGCGGTGCCGACTGGCAGAGCCACCTCAAGGCGGAGGATAGCCTGCCGTGAGGGTGCTAGAAAACTAGCTGCCAAGTTCCCCTGAGGCAAAGAGGCTAGAGAGAAGGAGAGCTCTGAAGAAACAGGAACAGGCTTACTAAATAGGTTGGGGATAGAGAGAGCTCTGAGGGTCTGAGAATTGTGCAGCACTTTTTAAGGCAGGAACAAAGGGGTAGGATCCAGGGTACAGAACCAATGGGGTACAAAGGGGAGTGTCTACAGCATTAGAACCAATAAACTGTAACCAGGGGGGAGGGTTCTTCTCCTTCACCAATCATCAGTCTCTTGAAACAGTCCCGGAAAATTCTGGAAGATTGGGGGTGGCGCCCTCACGCCCTGTCCCCACCCATGGCCACACCCTCTGATTGGGATTCGTCAGCCCAGGTGATGGCTAGGGCACGATTAATGGGTGCTGGCCACAGGTCGGCGGGGGGGGACGCCACCACACAATTCCTTATAAAGACCTGGAAAGCACTGATAATTGTCTTCTGCTGTCAGACGGTGTCACTGTAAATATTAAGGTTTATATCGGCAGCCAGTGCAGGTAAGAGACTGCCTACAAGCAAATGGACTACTTGGAACTGTAAATCTTTTGCTATTCTTTAAAAGGCCAGATGGTCAGTTTATGTAATTATCTAATTGTTCTTAATAAAAAGCCAGAAGGGTGCATGTTGCTTTACAAATAATTTTTTAAAAGGTCAGGCCTGTGCCTTCCAGTCTGGATTGGACATAACACAGCAAAGGATGGTAATAACCATCCTACTTGTGAGGGCTGGGAAGGTGAGCACTAGAAGAGTGAGAGACCAGTCGGACCCCTTTTTGCATACACTGGTTGTTTCCATTCTCAGGAGTCATTTTGACTAGATGATTAAATGAAGAGATTTTAAACAGGACAGTGCTCTGTGGACTTGAACTAGTTCAGCACTAGCTAGGAAATTATTGTCACAGTTGTTGCAGATGCTGGATTTCAGTGCATTCAGATATAACATTTGTTGAAAGATAGGATCAGTTTTCCCTTGATGAATATGTTAGTGCTGTTTGCTACAGCTGTCCATAAGTGTTTCCAAAAACGATAACCACTCTTGCCAGCACTCATTTTGCTATCATTCTCTTCCATAATGCTGAGAAAAATTATGTAGGCAGATTTTCAAATTATCATTGCTCTATTTCTCTGTAGTCTGCACCCACAGAATATGTGCCTCTCTTAACTGTTGGGCAACAATAAGTTCTTTGAGGAAATTCCACAGATATTTGGTACACCTGGGAGCACAATGGGATGCATACTCAACTGACACTGAAGGTCATACTCTTCAATATATAGAAAGATATGGTCCTTCAGATTCCTGTGATTTTTATTGCAATATCTGTAGGTGTATCTCTGTAATCTAAATGTAAAATCTATTGAGTAATGCTGAAAGGATGTTCTTGTATGTCTGTTAGAACAAGAAAGATTTTAAACCTGATGTGAGCCCAGGGATGTCTTGCAGTTAGCAATACTCAAAGTGACAGCAAAGTACAGAGTTTGCCATTCAGCACAGGTAGCATCAGTATATAAAGGAAGAAATGCTACTGTCTGACACTAATAGGTTAGCTCTTCTCCGTTGGACATGCCTGCAGCAATACCATATTCTTTCTCTCTTTCAAAGAACTTTTAAATTTTTTTCCCTTTTCATATGTGTCTGCTCATCTGGTGCCCACACAACTTTATAACTTCAAGAAAATGAGCAAAATGCTTTTATTTTTAATAACTGCCTGGAGAGGGAAGTAAAGGGCTTGAATTGCTCTGACCATAGCCTGCTGTTGCATTGTTGTGCGAGAACAAACTTTTAAAATGTGGATGCACTGGGGTGTTCAAATCCTCAATCAGGGAAACAGAATTTCAGAAAAGAAAAAATCTATTGACAAAAGTGGTTGGTACAAGAATGTTAAGTTACAGTATCTGTTTAATTGAATCAGTTCTGTTGAAACCTTTTGAAGTCTGGAATTCACTGTCATAAATTCTTTACTGTAGTCAGGACAGTATAGCCATAACTGGTTTTGGAAACCTTTCCTAGACCTCCTTTTATCTTTCTTTCTCCTTTTGGGTCAAAAAAAAAAAAAAAAAAAAAAAAGGCAGAAACAGTATCACTGAATCTTTTTTTTCAGTGTCTACACTGCAAAAGAGGGATGCCTCTAGCCAGAATATTCTGCAGTGCCAGAGTAAGAGTCTGTTACCCATTTAGATACTCAGCTCTTTGCAAAGGCTGTGGCTGTAGTATGTGGATGGTGTGCTTGCCTTTCACGTACCAAGATGCAATACTTTATTTTCCTGTACAGTACTTCTTCCCAGCTTCTAACTTGTGTATACTCAGCATCAAAAAGCTCTTAATAATTTACAGAAACAGAGTGCATGAACTCAATGCACCGTGCTTCTAAGAGAACACAGGATTATCTCATTCCCCAATCCTTCTGTCTAAGACGTATGTTCTACCAATAGAGCTTAAGGTGGAAATCTCAGAGAGCTGCTCAGAGAGCTCAGAGAGCTACTACAGTGTTGTAGCTCTAAGAAGGTGGATATGCTCAAGGAATCAGTCCGAGGTGGATCCTTCCCATCAACACAAGGACCGTGTATTGCAGGAATGTACCAGTGACATTAGGTGGGAATCTCTTGGTCCACTTTGTTTGTCCTGATGTCTCCAGGTACAGAGATCTGCACCTGGGATCCATTAGGGGGTCTGACTGAGGGGTACTTGTCTTTAGAATCAGTGGAAATCTGGAAAGTACAATCAATGGACTCATAAGTGCTTGTTGTCTTGTTTTGAGCAGTGTCTCTAAACTTAATCAGAATAATTTTAACTTCTCTAAATTCAGAAACATGACTTGCTAGGGGTATATAGAGTTTTAGTATCAAATGAGCCATGAGGAAGACATTTCTAGCCTTAAAAATGGTGGAGAAGCAACAAGAAAAATAATTTAATAATAGAGATTCTTTGCATGCTATCATTCTTCTGGGCCCGAATAAATTGTGCTGGGGCTTAATTACCTTCTCACTTGAAATTTGCCAGAGTTCAGATAAGTGGATTTGAGATAAAAGCATTTACAAAAGAGCTTTGCTGGTCCACATAAGGGGCATTTGCCATAAGGATTATTTGAGATATATGTGTTCACCTGCCTGGGGGAAAAGAAATTTTGTGCACTTAAATGCTCCCTTTCTGGTTGGGCTATCGCAAGGGTCAGCTTGCAAAACTAGTGCCTTCAGATTTTCAACCCTTTTGTCATTATAATGAAATCTAGTTTCAAGACGAGATTCAAATGGTTAAAGATTTTTTTAATGGGTTTATTTGGGAAAAATATGCTTTTCACTTTAGCTATGGCAGGAAACACTTCTTTTTGCATGAGTTTCTGGCTCTGTGGGCTACGACTCTCTGGGCTGAGCATAAGCAAGGATCTTTTAAACTGTCAAGAGTTCCTCCCATCTGGCAATCAGGAAAGTGCAGAACAAAAGGGTGTTTCCAACAAACACTGGCCTCAGCAAAAGCTTTTAAGTTTCCAACCAACTTTGGGTCTGCATAATGAAGCAAAAGGAATGGTACAAGATGCGAAGAGCTGAGCTGTGTAAACAGTTTGTTGTTGATGCGCCTTCCACTGCTGGACTATTTTAACTTGTTCTGATGCAACAAAAGTTTAACATCCAGGCTTCATGTGTCAGATGATAAATGATAGGGGACAAATTGAAACCAATTTTGTTTGCTTGAAACAACACTGTATCAGGAGTCTGTCAATTAGTTGCCAGCAGAGAACACAGTCATTGTATGAGTACCTTCTGGCTATAAAAACTGTCCAGCTACTCTACTAGAAACCTGGGTCTAGAGAATTGCTGGTAGGAGGCCGATTTCAAAGTTCATTAGGCTGAAGCTTGGCAGACCAATTCTGAGGCCAGATGTGCACGTATTATTAAAAAAATATTGTATCAATCTTTTCAAGCACCTTTGATCTAGAACTTGGCAAACAGCTCACAGTTTTCAAAGTTTCATGTGGATGCTTTTATTCCAAACTTTAGCTTAACAATGGTTTCCTTGGGGAAAAAAAAAGACAAAAAAAAAAAAAAAGGACAAAAAAAAAAAGACAAAAAAAGGCCTCTATCAAAGAGCCTTCAAGATAGCTGCATTGGACTCCTAAATGTTCCCCCTTCCCCCTCCTCAAATATTTCTTACAAATGGCAGATAACAAAAATGCATGAATATGCCTAGTAGACTTGTTGCCATGCTTCAGTGCCAAATTGAAAACATGCCACCCAATAACAAACCTTGACCTGCAATGTAATTGCCCCATTTTTCATGGTTTCCTTCTCTGTCCTAGCCATTTCAAATTGCACTGACCTGCCACCCACTATTCCAGACAAGTTACCAGCCAGGAGTCCAGCTTTTAAATGAAACAGGGTTTTAACTTCAAAATGGCATGAGGAATTTAACTGCTTCAAGATGTACCATGTATTGCTAACCAAAGCCTGGAGTGCTACCTTATATATGACATCCCCATGGAAATGTCAGCAAATGCTACTGCAGTACAGAAATAGCAGAAGCTGACTACAGGAAGAGGGGGAATGAGGGGGAAGATTATAGATGTACCAGGGAGCTTCAATGCTGAGAGTTTTCAAAATAGGTCTGCAAATACAGCTAGATTTTTACTGAATCATGTCAGATACCCAGAGGATTTTAAAGACTCAACAATATAATTGTTGATACAAAGTAAAAATGTGCTCAGTCATTGAAATCTATTTTTAGTGGACAACTAATCTTTTAAAGCAGTAGTGAGTAAGCCTCAACAGGAACAAAATTTCATGCCAACCTCTGAAACCATAGATTTTCTACGGTACCCCTGATAGTTTTGGAGGTTCCTCTTTGTGCTTAGATCTGGATTAAAGTAAAGGTGCTGCAAACACTCTCCGTAGCACCCCAGCTCCTTCAGATACACAAGGGTCTAATTTTTAGTTCCAGTAACGCTAAGGATATTCTCACCCAAGTCAGCCCACTTTGAAAATAAAATTATCTGCCTTTCTCTGCAGATATCCTGGGGCAAAGGTTTGTGCCATGTAAGCCATCTGTGCATCCTAGGCACTGTAATATTTAACACCATAATGTACCGGAAACAGGGAGAGCCTGCAGCAGAGGAAAATTGTGGCTGGCCCCAAATACTCCCTAATGCAGACACAGCACATGCTTAGACGGGTTTAGTGCAGACCAGACATATGGTCTGGCCTCAACAGAGCAAGCCAGCAGTGCCACTCTGGCCTGCCCAAGGAAGGCTGCTGCCTTGCCTGAGAAGAGGAGAGGGGACTGGGGGATGCTGAGGAGTCTCCTTAATTCAGGCTGCCTGGGCTGGGAGGATGAGCCCATATTGCTCCATCAGAAAGAGCTCTTGGGACCTCCTCAGAGCTGGCGATAGCATGAGAAGGGATGCCGGCTCTCTGAGCAGTGCAGCTCTCTGGATACTTGTGCTATCCTAAGGAAGAGCAGCATCATTTGTGGGAAGAGGCACCTGTTACTACTAGCTGAAGTCTGTTTGGCCCAGCAGAGACTCTTTTGACTTCAAAGAGGGGCCAGGTTTTTGCATGTCAAGCTCCTCATCATTGTTTCTTGATTAACGGTATTAATAAGGCAGGTGTTTTACCCTGCCTGGTTGGTGTTTTGTCCCTGGAGAGGTGTAATCCAGCGGAGTGGAAGAAGGATGTTCATGTAGTAAATCTTTTACTATTTAAATAGGAAACATTTTTTATGGGGGATATGAGCAGTGTTTAAAAACTGCAGAGCTAAACACTCCAGGGATCAGACGTAAATGAAGGTTAAGCCTTGTGAAGGCTTCTACCTTGGCTTTTTTATTGGGATTGCTATAGTGACAGAGGCCTTGATGTTTTATAACCTTGACCATATGGTTATGTGGTCTGGGAGAAGAGGGTTTGGCGAAGGGCAGGGGAAAGCAGGGAGGGAAAGAAGGTTGCTGTTGTTGCTGCAGTGGAACAAGTATGTTCAGCTTTCCCGTTCTGGTGTGTCCTAACCTTCAGCACATGGCTACCAATTCCAGAGTCTTTATGGGGAAATCACATGGGCATTGTTAAATCATTTAGCCTAAACTTCGAAAGAGAAAAGTAGTAAGGTGATTAAAGACAAACTGAAGCTGCTTGATAATGTATGCTGAGGGGATGGAATTGCCTTTCATTACCAAGTTAGAATGACCACTAGCTCCTGAGTGCAGGGAAAAGGCAAATGGTGGATTTTTCAGATTTTTTTTTTCAATAGGGCAGCTGCTTATGTTCTTTTCATTATACAAGACACAGATGCACAAAGCAAGAAGTTCAATGCCTTCTGCAGAGAGCTCTATTAGTTCTGAGCTGAAATTGAACCATGCTAATTTTAAAGCACTGCAATACAGCCATTTTATTTCCTCCAGCTGTGGGTCTTGACTTTCAGCTGGAAAGAGGCGGCAGAAAGGGTGAAAGTAGAACTGGAAAAAATAAGATACTAGAATTGAAAGGAAATTTTTAAGTGCTGTATTGCCTCCCCCTGGAAATGAGTACAATCCTTGATCTCCTCTTAATATTTAGGATTCACAATTCAAGAATTCCTTTTCCACATGAAAAACTTGCTAGGATGTTAAAAAATATGGGGAGTGCCTAGAGTATCCTTACAGACTGCATGCAGTAAGGCCTGCTATTTCAGTTCTTTTCATCATAGGCATCAGTGGGAAACCTTTACAAAAACACAAAAGGGAATTAGGTACTTACTTCCTACCCAGTGCTCAAATCCCCTCCATGCCAATGGAGATCCCTCCTTAGACAAATAACCAAAGAGCTCTGAAGAATGTGAAGTTGGATTTATGATACTAGAAATTCTCAACAAAGGCAAAGTATTGAATTTATAGTTCACATTTGGATTCTTTCAAAAAGCCTCACCTACTAGAACTTGGTTGGAGGCTTCTTTATCAATCAGCACAAAAGTTAAAATGGGAAAAAAATCAAGGATTGATTGGCAGGTGCCCCTGTGTTTGCCGGCATTTGATTTGGTGATATATATAAAATGCTAGAGAAACTGAGTATTCCTAAAGTATCTGTTCACACATTGCAGGAAGTCAATGTCTTTTCATCCTACAGACAAAACAAAAAGTGTCTGTTTCTTTACATCTGTAATGAGATGTGGCACATGCTGCACCAAGGATTTAAAAGCTAAATGCACTTTGAGAACAGCTTTATATTTCTGCTTTTTTACCACCTATACCAAATAAAGGCAGTTTAATGCATTGTACTTAAATGACACCAATATTCATTCTGTTATTTTTTGAGGCAGTGAGGGTATCTCAGTGACTGCACACTGGCAGTGTGCTGTTTAGGTAGTTCTAGGGATGCTGTGCACTTTGGAAGTGAACCATCATCAGTAGTGAAATTGTCAAATTGCTTTGTGAGTGGTAGTGATCTGGTTTTGCCAGAGCAGATACTTTCTATCTGTATGGTGACTGGAAAGTAGTAATAAATGGCAAGCATTACTGAATAACTCCTGGAAGGCACAGAAGGGTGGGCCTCTCTAAAAGGAATGAGGAGAGTTAATTGCCTCACCTTCTAGAGGCCAGAGCTATGGTATTTCTCTCTGACCTGCAAATTTCTTCCAGTCTGTCTATGATACTGCAATGCCAAACCACTAGCAACTCATTACATTCCTACCAGCAAAGCCTGGGTCTGGCAACTCGATGCTTTAGTAGCCAATATTAACTTTTTATCCTAAGTAAAATCGTTTGTAACAGGTGTGTGCCTGACATATTTGGAATTTCATTAGGAAGTTAAAAAGCAAAATAAGGAGAAAGGTGGATTTTGTCTGGCTTCTGACAAAGCACATACATGCATACGTCCTTTCAAATGAGAAAATCTCATCACTTTCAAAGGACAAACATATGTTCTTTGCATTAGCATTTAGAGTACCACTTGACTTACAGTGGTTGGGTTTTGTCTCAAGTGTTGTAAAAATGCTTGAGCATCTGCCTTAAAATCTTCTGCCTTGGAGAGATCCTGGACAGTAAACTCCATAACATTTGCTGTGTGAAGACTGACTGCATGAATGCCTGGATCCCCTGCCTCTGGGAGCAAGGCTGCAAAGGGATACAGGCAAAGCCTAGCCTTGCTGGGAAATGGCCAGTGTGGCCTGGTCAGTGTACCTGGACAGGAAGCAAATAGCAAACTTGATCAGTTGATCAGTTCAGTTCATTCCTTGTCATGGAGCTGCTTCATGGCTCCTCCCAAGTGTGATGATTCTGGGCCAGGCTAACAAAACTTGAAGTCCCAAGCTAAGCCCCATATGGATAGGCATCAAAATAAGTATCCAAAGGACTGTGCAGACCTAGATGTCACTGCTTCCTCTGGAGACTGACTGTGGTCAAGCACACAGTCTTATGAAAAGGAAGGTGATCATCACTAGCTTCCAACATGCCAGTGGATAACTTTGGGATCTGGTGCTAGCAACTGGATTACCCTTGGGAGCAACACACTTCTAAGAACAGAAATAATGTACAGAGATATTGCTATGCCTGCAGTACTTTGTATTGAAAATGATTTTAAAAGAAATTTTAATTCATGTCTCCTGAGCCTTCTCAAAGAGTTTTAGGGATGAGCAGACCTCTGTATTGTCCAGTTCCTGGGCGAGGGATATACCCCTTACTTAGTAAACTTTACCTGTAGTGGAACATTGACAACTCCAACAGTACTGCAGGTGAAAAAGGCCAAAAAATGCATGGGAAGTGATTACACAATTTGATCTGAATTCAAAGAAAAGAAGAACCTCTTGGCTTCTAGTAAAGAAACACTGAGTCCTGGAACTCGGTGCCTTGTGTCCTTTAGCTAGCTGAATTCCAACTTGCTGCCTTATCAAATCTTCTTATCCTGCTCCACATGTGTGTTTGAACCCAGTATAAATCATTTTCAAATAATGTGCTTTCATATTATGCCAAAATGTCCATTGAGAAAGGCCTCTGCAGTGCACTTGCAGACTGACAGCTGTCATTCCAGTCACCAAGCGATAGTTGTTTGAACTGTTTTTAATCTGAACTGTGAAAGTACTGGAGTACTTGGTCTAGCGAAACTCTATTGTCACAGTAACAAAAGCAATAAGCCTTTCTTCACCTAATAATACTTAAGAATTCCTTGTATTCCTCACAGATATTTTCTTTTGAATCCTTGTTGTTCGTGAAGCTGAAGCAGTCCTCCTGTCCTGAGTAAACACATAAGTAAAAAGATAAACCATGTTCTTCAAGACACATGAGAAGGATTAGATTCATAAAATCATAGAACAGTTTGTGTTGGAAAGGACCATAAAGATCACCTCGTTTCAAACTCTCTGCCATGGGCGGGGACACCTTCTACTAGACCAGGTTGCCCAGGGCCCTATTCAACCTGTCACTTCCTATACTACATAAGAAATTTTAAAGCAGAAATCTCCCTTCATTTTGATTACTAGCTCCACCTCAAAGTAAATGATATAATATATCCTTCGGGAAGGAAACAATTTCTGAGAATAAATGAAGACCTAGCTTTCTGGATCATAGAAATTGCACTAAGATCTGTTAAAATGCAAACTAGACATTTAAGAAGCTCCTCAGAAGCTTCTAAAAGACAGAAAAGATTTGGCAATTGATTTTCAAGCAAAAGTTTTTAGATTAAAAAATAAGTAATATTAGCAAGACAATAAGTAATATTAACAATAGCTTATTATCTAAAATTAGGTGCTTCTTAGCACACTAATTTCCTCCAGTTTTTGTAAGTGCATCTACTGAATATCAACTGGACAAGGAACAGATTGACATGACACAAATCACAAACAATACAATTTCTTCAGAGGCCTTGTAAAGGGCAAGAAGTAGCTTTTGTTCTATTCATCCGAATGCATTTATGCAAGAGCTCTCTGGGTTATGCTAGCAACCCAAAGCTGCCCTTCGAAATCAGTCAGCTTCTGGCTTTTAATCACCTAAAGTAAATGAGCTGTTCTAGTTACCAGCAGGGAAACAGTTGCCAATCATAGTAGAGAAGAAAGCACACCAACTGCAGGGCATGAAATTAAATTTCCAGGTAGTAGCCAGTAATTGATACCACAATGTGACCTTTGCCTAAAAAAGCCAATTTAGAGTTCCATGGAACCCCAACTAGGGCAGGACAGAGTCTGTGACCACCAGAGCACTTGCTGGGCAAAGAAGTTACTCTGACAGTACTTTCCACCTCCACTGGCATGATGTTCTGTGTCTTTGTAATCTGCACGAAATGACACTGTAATCTGATTCAGACAGCATCCCAAGAGTATTTATTCAGATCTAATTTAATAATTAGTTTATAATGTTGCAAAATAAGAGTACAGCAATTCTGCATACAGATGACAAGAAACTGACAATTTTCTTTGATACTAGGATTATGTGTGTGCCACTAAGCAATGATATTTTTTCCCAACCTTGTAGCTGAAAAATTAATGAAGATCCTGTTTTAGTAATCCTCATTATACCCCCTTCAGAAATTATGCATGGCTTCTTCCAGGAGGACTCTGTACATCCTTTTGGAAGTGCCAAAGTCTCTGAGCTCTCATTGACTCCTTACCAACAGAAGGAAGTGATTCTCACGAGATCCGCAGTCAGCCTCAAGCCGTACCCATAAACCAAGGCTCCTGAATGAGGCACACAGCTGGCCCAGCCATCCCAAACAAAAGAAGCAGGCATTGCTGGAAGACGATTTATCTCAGCTGCACGTTCAGGCAGCCTCCAGAGGTGCCCATATCACAACTGATGTTGCTCAAAGAGAGAATCAAGTCACCAGACTCCCAAAATAGGGCACTCAGTCAAATGACTGAAGCAAAGAGGGGTCAGTCTGATTCTACCCACTGAACCCAATAAATGCTTCTTCCGAGAACTTCACATGAGGACCTACACTCATCTACTACCAAAGCTCAAGAGGAGCTTTGTCACCAACACCATGCTGTCCAGTTCAGGCTACAAAACTGAGAACACACATAAGGGAGTCATTGTAAAATGACTTTCTTTTACACCTTACAAAATGTAGCAGCTGCTTAAAAAGGAGTCCTCATGCCCACACTGCTGAGGGCCTTCCTATGGATTTTTCTCCAGCATACTTTTTCCACAAAATTAATAGGAACACATGTGTGTTTAATTTAGGATTTACCAAATTGTTGTCTGGAACAGACCCAGTCCCAGCTCACTGGAGCTTCTAGATGGAGCACTGTTTGTAGTACTGAATATCAAACCTGCTGCTGACATGTTTACTGCTCTGCTGCAAGATTAGCAATGCATTCTCTTGTGCCACTAGAGTTTGAAGCTTTGCACTGAATTAAAAACTAACAGACCCAAGAAATGCTGAAAATGTTATCAGCTGGAAGAAACCAGATACATATAATTTAGAAATGCTTCTCCAATCCCACTTGTTTCCCAGGTTATTTCTTCTTACAAATATGCATCCGTAATCAGACATGAAATTCTAGCTGATTAGAAATGCCTTCTATGTTTGGGCTTATTAGAATACAAAAGCAAGTGCAGAAGCAGGAAGAGATTTTTTTTAAAAAATCCCCACACAATTAGATTTAGCTCTCTCAGCCATGTCATTTTATGATTGCAGAAAACTGGAAAATTCTGGCTGGCTATTCAATTTAGATTGCAATCAGATATTAATTTCAGATTTCAATTAATATTATAATTTTGGGGGGGGGGGAAGAGCACAATAGCAAAGAGAGAAATGAGCTACTAATCTCTCCATACAGAATGAAATGAAGGTCAAAGTTCAGAAACGCAGCAATGAATAAAAACCCCATGCTCATTATGACCACTGCATACGAGGGAAGAGGGACCAAGCAGGAGATGTCCTTTTCCCTTTTGCTTAGAGTGCTACAAAAATAACTTTCTAACTGTCTCTCATCTCACTTTCCTACAAATGAGACCAATGGCTCTCATGGATTTCTTCAACAAGCTGGTAGCACCAACAAAGGAAAGTTGTCACTTGGCTGGCTGTCCTACTCTCATAGCTGGACTTCACTCTCAGCCTGCTGTCACTCAATTATATTACTCTAGCAAAGAGGGCTCAAGTGTCTCTGTACCACACACACAAATTCAATTTCACTGCTCCAGGAAAAGGATGAAATTACTTCCTGGCACAGGATATGTGTGACGTGTTCTCTTCCACCCCTGCACCCACCCACCCACACACACAACAGCCCTTGTTTCCTTCCTGGCACAGAGCAAATCTTCTGCCACATCCCCTCTGCCTGGAGTGATCCACCCTCCCCTGCTAGGGCAGGCCCCAGCACCTCTCCTGCAGCCTCTGCTCAGGTGCCTTCTGCACCTACTCTTCTGGCCCAAACAGCCCTGCAATACACCTTAGCTAAAGAGCTAAATCCATGGAAAAGTGGCTACTGACAGTCATCAGCATGTATAATCAATAGGCTTCTGCTTCTGCTTGGCTTTCAGGTTGATTGTGGTCTTCTGCTTTTTCAAGAACTTCCAGTAGGCTGTGAAAGCCAACTCATAGGGCTAATAGAAAATAATAGTGTTGAGGGCCTAGGTACAAAGTAATAAACATTTTCCCCGCTTTTAACAGTCAAAGGGTCGTAAGGAGTTTTCTGTGAAACAAACTCATGATAGGATATTTCTAGAATGAGAATTTTGTGCCAATGGTTGAAATTATAATGTGGAAAACATCCCAGGTACTATACAAAGCTGAGATATAAAGCATAGAATAGCTTTTAACTGACAACTTAGTCTTGTTAATGTGGTGTCCTGAAGCCAAAAATATTTGGGCATTACGCTCTGCTATTTTTCCTCGACTATCGATACTCAATGTAGCTGAGGTAAAATTACTCCCATGCAGAGGGGACACCATGGCACTGCCTGCTGAGGCACTGGAAGCCAGTGCTTTCCAGCATGGAGGCAGAGGCCAGGCATTGGGAGACTGAGGCCAGGCTGTGCCTGGGAGCATGAGTGGATGCCTGCATCAGAAAAAATGGAGCTCTTGCTTCAACACTAGCTCAGGTGAGGAGGCTGGTAGGCCAGAAATGTCCCAAACTGATAAAGCCTTCCAAAAATTAGGGCTTATCTTCTGAACTCTGGACTGATAGAGCAAGTGAGCACCAGGTCAGCACAACTGAGTCTGCACCATACCATGCTGCCCTGTGCTCACTCTGTGCTTTCCCTTATGCCTCTGTCTTCCCAGCACTGGTCCTACCATTCTCTGTTTCACAATGTAGTGGTACTCTGTGCCTGACACCGAGAATCACGTTCCTGTGCTTTCCTTTTTATTTCAGAGCCACTTGCTATTGAAGAAAAAGGGAGTTGCTCCTTGGAGAAGTCTTGTTGTAGGGTCCAGTGACTGGAAACATGCTTTCTGCCTTTACCTCCTCTGCCAGCACTCCTCTCCTTCCCTTGCCTGCCAGTGTGGGTTGTGGGGTTTTTTTTTGTCAAGCCATGACATTTCAGAGTTAATCCCTATGAGGGATAAGAACAGACAGCCTACCTCCTGAATTTACTTATCATCAGCTAGATAGCTGCCTCATGAAAGGAAATTCAATAAATGTATTATTTCCGTCCTAATTAAGTCCTCTTTCAGTTGAGTTAATGGCAGTACACCCTTGGCCAGCCTTTGGTAGCCCTGACCTTTTCAAGGTGCCTTGTTGTGGAGATTGACAGCTAGCCCAGGGCAAAAGCTCTCTGCATAGTCAGGCCGGGACCTTGTCGAAACAGCACAATGAGGAGTTCAATAGCCAATCAATGAGACAGACATCAAAATCAACATTAAGGGCTCTCATAGGAGACATAATTAATTAATTTTATGATAACATCTATGAACTTGTAGTGGAGTGTCGTTAAGGGATGACATTGTGCTCAGAGATTTTGGTGAAAGCCATTATTTAACTGTGTGGAGGTTATTGTTCTGCCTACATCAAAAGTTGAGGGAAATAAAATGTAAAAACAACAGAGCTTCTTTATAAGCAGCAATACAGGCTGTGTGTATCACAGCTCAATGCTTCTACTTGTGTAGCCATGTGAAGCTTGGTTTCAGTTTTTTGAGACCTTCTTCCCTAGTGAACCTAGTTTGGTTCACTGTTACAAGTCTATCCTGAGCTAGGAGTTAACATTTTTTTAAACTGCTCCATAAGGAAGGGTGATATTCTATAAGTGTAAAGAATAGGCTTGATTTTTCTAATAATTATGGCTGAAATTAATATTCTGTACAAAATATTCTGTACAAACAGACATTGATGTCTGCATGTCTGCTATTATTTCTTAATATGCCTAATTAGGAATAAACTTACACATTTTTGTACCCATATAGTATCTTGTGAAAAAAACAACTCTTTTAACCTCAAAGAATGTTTTGATCTACACCAGCCAGGAAAAGTTTTATTTGGATAAAATCCAGATGTGGTTCTGGACTTCACAGCTGTCACTGTTTCCTTCAGCAAGCAAACCCAAAATACCAGGTTTTAAATGCTCTTTATATACACAATAATATGCCTGGGTCAGGGTCAGAAATTCCTGAACTCACGGCTTTCGTTTAATCTTTTTGTGCATCTCTCTTTCAGATACAGACCAAAACAGAAAGAGGTGTAAGGGACTTTCTGCTTCTCAAGATGGCAGGAGTCTCACAGACTTGACAATTGCCATGGTGTTTTTATTTTGGGATGAAATCTAACAATACAGATTTTAAAATTTTGACAAGATTAGGCCCTAGTCTTGGTTCAGATATGGTCTCCAAACTACACCAGCTTTACACAGTCTGATCTTTTCCAGTCCTGTTTTAGCACAGTGCTCCATCCAGTCACATAGATTGGATACTACTGTGATATTCATCAGTGCTCTCATTTTTCTCTTTGACCATCTATTTCAGCCATTTCAGAATACTGTCTGAACCTGTTTTATTGTGAAACCTTAGGCAGGTTTTCTTTTCTCATTGTAACAATAGCACCATGGAATTTTTTTCTTTTCTTGTATTGATGATGGAAAGTCACTGGTTTTTTAATGACATTTTTGTGTCATGCTGGCCTTCTTAATAATCTCCTTATCTGATGGTAGAAAAAGAAGTAACACAACGTATGATATCTCATTTGAGGTTTTCTTATCAGAAAGGACTCAGTTCTGAGCTGCAACATACGTGAGGGCGGGAAAAAAAAGGAAACAACAGAATTGAAAAAGCGTTTATTTTACACTACTAGAAAATGTAAAAAAAAAAGGCTATATCTGTACTTTTAAGGATTATAACTTGTTGCATGTGTGTAACTTTCAACAAGAAATAGAAATTATCCAAATACAGACAGCACATAGTCTTGAATTCCTGGAGTACTGCAAGAAGCGAAATCTGCAGGGCACCATCTGTACCATTTCTATTGTTTGCCTGATGAGAATCTTGAAAGCAGCCTTTTTACAAAGAACCACTGTGCCATCTTAATTACAAGTCTAGAAAAATGCCTAAGAAAATTTCTGGCAGCGCGCACGCTGACAGGAAATTCAAACGTCTTCCAGCACATAAGCCAACAAGCTGCTGAAACTGAACTCATTCGGAGCAGGACTTTGTTTTGATGTGTGTGAGATGAGCCTGAGGCTGGAGGTGACTGTGTCAAATGAATGAAAGAGAAGGAGCAGGAGGAGGAGGGTGAGAATGAATAGAGCACCAAAACACATGTTCCTCTGTGAGTGTATGGTGGGTATTTCCATGCCCAGCCTGAAGACTCAATACTCTGCCTGCAGCCTTGCAGAAGCCGTTTGACCTTGGGCATGATGCCAATCCTAAGCAGAGTAGCTGGGACTTGCCCCGCAGGAAATCAGCATTTCCTGATGCCCTTTGGGGCAGACCACGCTCATAAGGCTGGCTTGAATTCTTCTTCCCAATATGTGCCAGCTTTTTATGGAGACTGACACTGTCGTTTTATTCCCTTTCCACGTTTCCTCTGCTTGACACATGGTGCACTATCTCCTCAAACTGTAGATCAACTGTACAAATTCTTTGAGATTTTTTTTTGAAGTCTCCATTTTTTTACCTAGTTGTATATTTATTATTCCTGATCTCATTTGCATTCATGCACATACACACAGACTCATCAGTTTTACAACCACTGTTAACATTAGCTTAAAGTGAACTCTGTCAGACAGACAAAACGTAGTCTATTTTGATCTGCCAGGTTTAGATGAGTAAGAGCTATCCAACTGAAAGCAGTAACTGCAGGGTAACACAACAGTATGGAAACAAAACCTTTTACACTTTGGATAAGCTAAGATTACTTGGGATCAACACACTTGGAAATGAAAAGGTACAGAAATCCAACTTGCCTTCCTGAGCAGAAGGAGAGTAAAAAAAACAAACTGGAAAACTAAGCACCAGCATAACACACAAACAGCTAATTTCCCCATCAGTATGCTCTTCAGTCCTTTGCTCACACTGAGGAATTTGACTTAGGTATTTTCTGAGTCTATCTGAATTTCTATAGCCATTGTTTTCTTGATATTGCATTTACATGCTCTGCTTTCTGTTCTGGGTGGGTTGTTCTTCACAGCTCAAACAAATAAGATTTTGTTTCTAAAATGACAAGTCTCTTTTCACTTCATAAAGATTTCTTGCCAAACACCAAGGTTTTCCTTCTTCACTAATAAAGAAACTACATAGTTCTTTTCTTCCTGACAGAGAATGACATCAGGAGGACTGTTGGAGCTGAATTAGTAATCTTAGCGAGTGACTCTCTGCAAAATGAGGAAAACTTTGCACAAGCAAGCTCCCCACATGCTCATCCTCATGCTGCTTACTATGCAAGAACTGAAAGCAGTGTTCTTCACCAAGGTCCCATCAGCTCTCTGGAAGGAACACAATTGTGATGGCGTATGGACCATTCCTTCTCCTCGACCAGTGAAGCTGTCAGGGGCAAGAAGGGCTGCACACAGAAATGCAGATCAGCTGGCACAGGCTTGCACCTTTAGCCACTGGAAATTTGAAGGAACATTCAGTGGCAGGGTCTTATAGCTGAAATGGTTGTTTCCTTTTAGGAAACAGCTGAGCTTGTAATACTGAAGGAGGTCTGCTGAATTTAGCATTTAAATTACTCCTAGTAAAACTACACAAAATTAAGCACTGATCCTTCTGCGTATTCCATCTATGGATGACATTGAAATGCTATCACGGCAGTTGTAATATTAGTGTCCAGAAAATCGTAACTGCAAATCACTGTACAATCAGATCCTATAGACCAGGATAAATTAACAGCTGATTTTTGAGTTATCAGAACACACAAATCAGTTCCTTTGACTGTAGAGTGAAAATACTGCTCTTGACTGGGTTGAAACCAATGAGCTTGCATTTCTGTAACTAAGAAATACAACCCTTGACCTTTTTTCTGCTTGGAGCCAAGTACTATTCTGCTTCCTTCTGCTACTTGCCCCTGTGGGTTCTTTTCTCCAGCCTTGATGGGGGCTGCGTTGTCCCTATAGGGACAGTGATAAGCGTCAAATTCAGATAAGAATTTGACAAGCTTCTTTCAGGCTCCTTTACCTCAGTTGCCCTTTTCTACCCTATACTGACTCTACCCTGTCTCAATGTTCCCTGAAGGAGCGATCAGCCCTCAGCATTGCCAGTGACTGACAATCCTTGCTATTCTGCAGCTCTCATGCGTTCTTTCCCACCGTTTGCTAATGGCTGTCTTTCCCAAGTGCTTCAAAAGCAGAATAATACATGCTTGACAATTTGGTTTGTATATGTCTTTAATTAAATCTTCCTGTTCTGCCAAACGAATCTCACACTTTCTGCACCCTGCAGATTAGTTTGCTGTTCATTTCTCCAGCTCTCTGACGAGAAAGGCTTTTTCAGTTCTGTGATATTGCTTTCATGGCTAATTTACTCTGTTAGAATAGGAATTTTATGAATCTATTCACATTGCAAATCCTCTCCATCATGTTCTTAAGGATTTCCAAACTTCTAAGAAATGAAACTCTTAGAAAGAAATGAAGTTCCTTTCTCTCACTCAATTTCATAAATGTTACCATTTGCTATAGCATAGTTTATGGTGCGTTTATGCAGGAGTAATAAGTATTTATAGGACACCCATAATTCTACAAGCATTAGCCAAAGAATCAGTGTGGGGAAAATGAGGATGGGAGTACATTCACCTACTTCTTGGATTACTTCTCACAGTTCATAAAACACTTGGTGTCCAGACCATAACTTCGGTGGGAGCAGAGGGTCAGTTCTGTAGCCAATAAAAGCAGATCGAGCTCCAGCCAATTCCAGTTCTTTTATCTGTGTGCAGTAGCTGGGACTAGCTTATGAGTCAGAAAGAGGAAAAGTGTTGCTCTGTATCGTGTTTTCCAAAACAAACAAACAAACAAAAAGAGGGCTGTGGGGTTCAGCCTGAATCCCTGAGCTGGCACTGATTGTAGTCGCACATACCACTGTATGATTGGCCCAGCAGGGCGTGAGATTAAATATTATTTGGGATCAGAATGAGCTGCCAGAGGCAGGAAAAGGTGGGAATCTCTTGAAACACTTATAGAGAGCCGTTTCTCTGTTACAGTAAGTGCTGATGATTTAGCTCAACCACACCCATGGTCCACCAGCTGTGACTGGTCCACAACATGGGGCACAGATATAGCTCAGACTTTGCCATCCCTTCCAAAATTGTGACAGAAATCCCCTCACATTTTACCTATGTGTTTGGGTATCAATGGGCAACATCTCTTTGAAAGTTGAGGCATTTAGGCAAATTGGTATTTGGGTATGTGACTGAGAAACTAGTGATTCATCACAACACAGAAATTCTTATAGTATGCTTACTATCTGTTAAGAACACTTTATTCAAGCAAATCTGAAAGTTTGTTCAAATCAATGGCAAGGAATACAAGACTTTGGGCAGAACTGAGGTGAGGCCAACAAGGAAAGAAACTCACTGGCAGACCAGAGACATGGAAAGGACATACTGTGTTTATATGGGATCCTCAGCTGCCCTGTGATACCAGCACTGTGATGCCTCTAAACAACCTTCTCAGTGAGTTACGCTGGAGCATGATATCTCACTTTATTTTGGTAAGGGTTTGACACCAGTACCTGAGCTGTTCGCCCTTTGATTACTGCCACTTGTCCCAGCTGAGCTTCCATGGAGAACTTGGACTTCCAGTGGTTCAACTGGTACAAACTGAAGAGGTAAACTGGACCCTAGGGGGAGACTGAGGATGGAAGGTCCTTCTGGCCCTGGAGAGTGCAGTGCTGTAGAAGAATAAGACCAGCTTATTCATTGTCCTAAGAGTTGCCTTGGATGTCAGTGATGCAGGTTAAGACCTGCTGTCAACAGCTGTCTACCTGCTCTGCATCCAGGCAAATCAGCCGATGTGAAGAACGCCTGGGCAGCTGAAAGCAGCCAAGTGCTTATGGCTATACAGGCACTGTGCTTTCTGCTGGCATCTCCTGCCCTACAGCCACTTCTGGTTATATCCAGTGTAGGAACTGGCTTTACACTGGAGACATTGACATTGGGATTGTGGGATTAAATGGTAGTTGTATATTATAAGATAGTGCAAGATTTCCTCCTTGTTTCCTGCCCTCAAATATCAAACAGTGGAAGCAGAAATATTTGATACATCACTCTATGTCATAGAAAAGCTAGGAGAGGTGTCAGAGGGCAGCAGGGCCTGGATAAATCCCAACACTTTCAGCATAGGAGGGAATCGTAGTACCCTAGAGAATGGCTCCAGAAGTCCCTCCTGCCTATGGCAGGGCTGGCAATAGCCTGTCCTGGTGGGCACCCAGGCAGAGCACAGCATTTATTCCTCAACTCTGTGAGCTCTTACTGCTGAAGAAATAGCCTTTATGAAGCTACAGGCTTCATTTCTATTCCTAGACATGTGTACTCCCTCTCAGCAGTTCTTATTTATGGGCTGAAGTGCTGCTGAAACGATAAAGGTTCAAGGGTTCGGTTGCTTTGCATGGCTCCGGTGAGAATGAGGTGGCAGCTTTTGCAGCCCCACAATGACCATTTTCTTCCTGTCAGGGTGGAAACGCCAGCTGAGGTCTGGCACCTTGTTTTATTGTGTGAAGACTGGATAGAGATTTCTCAATTAGCTTTAAATTAACTGCCTCTTGTCATTATGAGTTCCCTGAGGATGGGTGCGAGGGTGTTCTCAAAAAGGTCGTTAGGCAGCTCGCCTGCGCGTCCACTATCTGAGCACCCACCAGATTGCGCCTGCCATTTCTCATCCCTAGGTTTAAAGCTTTAATTAGGAACCTCCTGCGTGTCTGCTCTTCACCAGCACCATCTGGCATGCTGCAGAAAATATGCTCCGTTTTAGTTATTGGCAAATTCTAGGCAAGTAATTTGTGTGTTGTTAGAGGCATGGACTGGAGGGGGTTAAGACAGGGTTAAAAATCTCCAAAGCATTTCAGATTGGAAAGAAACTAAAGAAAAATGAAACCTGCATCCAAGTTTGGGTTAGCACTGAGAATATTTATGAATATGAAGCTTTATGCAAACATTTTCATTGTTGGGACTTCTGCATATAGACTGTGCTGCAGCATGCTGGAGCATGACCAGGTTTATCATTTCCCAAGCCAGAACTGGAAAATACAAGACTACTTCTTATTTATGGCTTTGCTTTTCAGTGCATATCATCACCAAGACTCAACATTTTATTTCCTCAGAATTCACAGCGACATAATGAATTTTGTTACAAAGTAGGGCATGTTTGGTTAAATGCAAATCCTTGAACTGTCTCTGATGCAATTTTGTAATACCCTACACTCAGGAATATTTGTAACTTTTTCATATTTATACATACATTGTTCATTTCTATCCCTCTTTCTAGCAGACTGTGAAGATGTAGACTGTAATTCTGAATACCCAGCTGTAGCTACTGAGACACAACTAACTCTCATCAACAAACCTGTGAATGAAGAATAGGCACCACACTGTCCAAAGTCTTGAAAGACAATGAGAAAGTGATTGCCTGTGCTTGTCTATCAGTCCAAGAGACAACAGCATTCTTCAAGGCCTGTCTTGGAACCATTACATGAGATGGGGAATCCCACAAACGATGATTTGTATTTGTAATATCTCTTCCTCTACTAATCTGCTACTGGGATGAATGGCAATTGCTCCAGCCTTGCATACCATAAAAAACCCACAGAAATGGGACAAAAATGTATCCCAACCAAGTCTGGCTGCTGGGGGACTAGATTAAAGCATGACAAGCTCGATGACAGCAAGCAGCACAATGAAAGACACCATCCACAAGATATGTTTTCAGTGCTGCAAAATGTACAAGAAGAGTATCTGGAGTTTTAACAACTCAATTCTCCTTCAACAAAAATAGCACAAGTCCAGGTAGAAAGGTAAAGAAAATACAGTCAGGAGAAATGAAGTTTAATATGACTGTACTAATTGTAACTTTAAAGAGGGATAAAGGACACAGAGCCTTAGAAAATTAAATAGCACTTGAACAGTGGCAAATACAGACCTGGTTGGATTAAGTTTCCTGTTGAAGAAAGTACTTTAATAGGTGTCTCTTCTTGAGGTTTATACTGGACTATTGTCTCTGCATGAGGCTAGTGAAGACAGCTTTTGGATATGTCAACTTTCACAAAAAGTAGCAAAAAGGTTCTATTTGCTTGTAGTCATTTTGAAGGGTACCTGCAGTGCAAGTAGAAGTGTTCAGGCTAAACTGTAACTGAACACCAGTTTCTCTCAACCCTCCTTCTGTTTTTTCTAACATCACCCGTGATATTGCTGTAGTGCCATATTTTATGCCGGAATTGGCTGTACTTTCATGATTAAAGTATTTTATACAGAAAAGAACTGCAGGATCAATAGCCTTCTGTGTGCTAAAATGTTCCTAATGTTCAATTTGGTTTGAATTCTGGATGCAAATCCCAGTCAGTGCTTATTCCGTGGGAACCGTTGCTCTTAACCCTCAGGGTTTAAATCCCCAGGTGATAAGAAATGCCTTACAGCCTTTAGCACTGAGGAAACCAAAATACGTTGGGCCATTATTCTTTGCGGCTGCACACAGAGGGGAAAGAGCTATTCTGTTCTCATCCTTAATTTGGTTTGCCGGTATCCCCCGGGGAGCTGGGAGGGGGGCACTGCAGACACACGTGAGAATGGCACTCTCCCCCCAGGTCTCCAAAATTTGCCTTCAGTCTCTCCTCACCAAAGCGTTTGGAGGGAGGCTTTCCAGAAGCTCCCACGGAGAGCAGTCAGGACCTGGCGGGGGCCTGCTCGCTCTGTTAAAAGTCCATCCCTAATTGCAGGCAGTGAATGGTGTGGCAAAACTGCTCCCTTCTCCTCCCATGGAAACTCTCACGCCTTTGAATTCTCTGGGCGCAATTACAGGTCAAAGTCTTTGTGACCAGTCCTGACACTATGGTTTCAATGGCATTTTGCCTGGGGACATTAACATGTCCTCCTCTCAAGTCGAGCTAAGAGGACCTTTATGAGCTCCTAACTGTTGTTTTGTTACTCTGGTGAATGGCTCTTTAGGAAACAACAGAGAAAATGCTTATAAATGGTGAACGCTTCATCCATTTGAAAACACCATGCCTCCAAAGAGATCAGAAAATGACGAAATGTATAAGGAAATGTTATTGTGACCATAACCATCAGTCTTAATTATTTACCATAGCACAAACTTTGTCGAATCTTTAGAGAAGGTTAAGACCTGCAGCTCACAGACCCATGGTAAAAAGCAGTGATAGCAAAATAGTTATTTAAGTGAGGATTTTTGTCAAAAAAGAACATTTACTGCTTTGTTTGTCTAGAATACTGCACAGATAAATTGCTCCCAGTGATAAGTGAGCAGAGAACTGGATTTTATGTCACTGATACTATGAGATGGTGTCTTAAATATTTTTTTAAATACCTAAAATGTACTCCTGTCATCTAAAAACTCATTTTTTTCTTGGAACTGGAGCCATTTTGTGGAACTCAAGAAATACTTACAATGCTACTCCTATTCCAATAGGAACAAATAAAAGTAAAATTTCTCCTTACCTCCTACCCGACTATATAATTTTTCACATCTGATTTACCACACCCTAACATAGTGATTTGGCTGCATTTCGTTCATACACTGTTCTATTCACTCACAAGAGAAAGAGGAAGCAATGTACGTGCTGTGCAGAGACCTCCTTCGGTTACAGCCGCAGAACAATTAACATTACCTCATTAACTTTTGTGGTTCCTTGAAAGCAAAAAAAAATCCAGATTTTCCTCTCTCCATCTGCCACTATTATTTAGCACAGACGGTTGGGTGAGAAGTGAGTCGTTTTGATTTGAAAAAAATCTTCAGGGCGGAAATCCATGACTGCTAAAATGACTGTTCAGACTGTCCTACTGCTCCCAAACTAAAGGACTTGAAAGCCAAAAATTCATTTATACACTGGTAATAAGACAGGGGACTATTTAATTCTCCCTGCTCTTTTTCCCTTTTTCCCTTTTTCCTTTTTCCTTTTTTTTCTTTTTTCTTTCCCTCTTTCCCTCTTTCTCTTTTTCTCTTTTTCTCTTTTTCTCTTTTTCTCTTTTTCTCTTTCTCTCTTTCTCTTTCTCTTTCTCTTTCTCTTTCTCTTTCTCTTTCTCTTTCTCTTTCTCTTTCTCTTTCTCTTTCTCTTTCTCTTTCTCTTTCTCTCTCTTCTCTTTCTCTTTCTCTTTCTTTCTCTCTCTTTCTCTTTTTTCTCTCTTTCTTTCTTTCTCTTTCTCTCTTTCTCTTTTCTTTCCTCTTTCTCTCTTTCTCTTTTCCTTCCTCTTTTTCCTTTTCGCAGTAGCACAAGTAAAATACTTGTGTAAAACCCTAGAAGAGACAAAGCACAGATTGTATCACAGATGGCTGGCAGGTCGCATCACACTCCTCCTACCCCTGAATCCTCAGCTACAGGTCTTCGTTAGGTGGAAACGGGCAAGCAGAGTATGCAATGGACACAGCCGAAAAAATGAGATTATGAACCTCTCCATATTTAGGTCACTTATTACAGGCAGTCAGGGACCTCTGAGTTTTTTGAATACGATGGTCTGCCAGTACTAGGGCTGAAAGGGGAGGTGTATATGTGTCAGCTGAAGGAATGGTCAGACATCAACCAGTGCCTGCTGACCACCACAGGAAATGCAATGTATGACTGCACTGCCCCAGGAGGTGGAACTCTAGCACTTGAGCCCTTCCAGTGCCAGTGTTGATGTAACCTGATGGCAGAAATAACATTTAACAGACACTGGCTCAGGCTTAGAAAGCCCTTCAAGATATGCTTCTGTATGGGACTTTTGTTTTTACGGCCTTTCAGCAGATTAAACGTGCATGAGATCACTGTAAATGAAACAACAGAGCGTTACAATATATTTTGCCCTCTGTATCCACATTTCTTGATTTACACTGAATTCACTCCAAGTAAGGTATAGCAGCACAGTGAGTTAGGAAAACACTCAGCATATGCATTCCAAGATAAATTTATTATCAACATTCTCAATGGTCTCAGTGTAAGTCTTTATGTCATTGTCTAGAGGTTTTCTCTGCAACATCAAGGAAAATGGTAACACTGTTCCTCAAATGAGGCATTTCATCATGAGTAAAGTTAGTGCTTTTCTAACCTTGGTATGCAAATAGGCACAGCTGTCTTAGGTAACCAATGAGTGCTCTGGATCCTTCCTAACAAGCAGGAAAACGCAGCAGAAACTCCATTAGCAAAAATGTCTCCTGCGCAGTAAGGACCAATACCTAAATCTTTAGGTGCCAGTTTCTGATGAGGAGTGGTCCCTTTGGGATACACAGCTGTCTTACTGTGCCGTACTGCTACAAAATCTACCTGAGGGAAAGTTCAGACCCACTCTTTTCTTTCAGTTGGACTTTAACCATGGTCAATCTCATTTAGAATCCGGTTCACTAAAGCATATAAGCAACCACTTAATTAAAACAAAGATGTACTGCCATTGTTTTTAAAGATTTAGGGTAAAACTCAGGCAAAATAGACCTAGTGAAAGCACTCTTTTGAGGAAGTATCAGAATAATTATTCCAGAAAACTTACATAAAGTTCAATGAAAAATCAAAAAGAGAAATGTATATCTATTTCTACCATTTAAAAAGAAATTGTGTTATTATACGTCTGGAGTGTAGTTAATTTCAAGAGTTTTTGAGTAAAAAAAGGCAGCTATTGTCCTTGATTGAGGAAGATTAGACTCCAATCTAGCAGAACATTACTATGGTGACAACTGCTAAAGGAAATATTGTGATAGACAGATAGATAATTTTTTAAAAGTGATGGAAATTTAACCTTGCAGGGAGTGGGAATAGCCATAGTGGCTTAAATAGATTATTGCTGTTTTCTAGGCTGTAAGGTTGACCTCGTGAGTGAAAGCTGTCAGCCTCTGAATGTCTGCTTGCTGCTTATCCTCTATCATTTGCTGAATGGATGAAAGTGGTATAAAAAAATCAAATAATTAAAAATGCTTTCTCACACATTCATTCTGCTGAGAAGCTCTTAAGGATTGCTATAGCCATATTGGGATCCCTCTGCAACATCATTCTTAACACCATGCCTAGGAGAAATGCAGATGAAATTATTCAATAAGTCCCTCTGAATCTTTCCAAACTGCAGTTTTCTGGATTGTTGTGGTTTATGAATAGTATTCCCCAATTCAGTGCTCCCGGTGAAACTGTGCTGGCACTCACTTCTCCTCCCCCTCTAGGTGGAAGCACAAAAGGCAAAGATCATGTGTTGAGATAAGGACAATTTACCAGAAGCAGCAATGAGATAAGAAACAGTAACAGCAACAATACTGAATAACGAAAGGGTACAAAGAGAGGGTGATTTACATGCAAAATGCTCACCAAGCCCAGGACAATGAAGCAACAGTGGACAGACCCTCTGCCCCCTTTCCCCCTGACCATAAAGGAACACCCTTTCTTCTTGGAAGCGAGAGAAAGAGTCCCTTTCCCTGCTCCTGGCAATGATGTAAGATGGTATCGAATAACACAATGTCTTGGTCCTGCGCACTCCCACTGATCTGGTCCAAAACCAGGATATGCATATAGACATAGATAGTACCTTTTAACAACATATCCTATCATAACTCTTCATATATCTATTACGTGTAGCAGAAGACTCTGTATCAGTTGGTATCTCAAGATAGCAGGGTTCATGGCTCTCTTATTCTTCCTATTTACACAATTAAAAGTTGGATCTGAGTAAAAAAATATCAGCACAGCAGCAGCAGCATTGCACTGCATATGGCAGAAGATATGCAATTAATAAATCTGTCTGGAAGTGAAGAAGTATCAGCATTTGGTATCAAAACCAGAATTCACATGGAGACCTTTACCATTCAAACAGCTATTTGACCTGACTTTTTAAAAGACCAGAATAAAGTAGCCTGATTGAATTCCCCAGGGAATCTGGTGTTCAGCTGGGAGAGGCTTTAGCTTTGTTAACTGTCTATACACTGGCAAGTGTTTAAACTGGAGTAATAAGGTTTGAATTCCCAGGGTCAACAGGCCAACTCAGAGTGCATTTTTAAAAGAAAAGCATGTTTTATAAAGCAATTAATAAAACTCAGACCCTAAGGTGGCATCTGTTCCATTTATTTCAAAAAGGCCTTGCAGAATAACAGCAAATTGCCTTATTTCTTTGTTTGGGTTAATTTGAAAATGTATCTAATTGTAAAAGGGTCCTTGGAGGACTGCCATCAGGTACAGCAGTCATACCTAACTCTCCTGGGCTGAGAAGAAACCTTAAGAAATATTTCACTGAAACCGAAACCAAACTTGCTGTATGAAGGTGACAAGCACACATTCTCACTTTCAGGTAGGTTGGTGGTAGCAGACAGAGCAAGTTCTTGTGTAGACCTGATTTATAAAAAGAACCACTAATTCTGTTTTATTATTGCACTTTTTTTTTTTTCAGTTGCAATAATCCATCAAATGAGTAGCAAAGTATCAGTGGTGATTGTCTTTTAGTACATCTCAGTCTGGTAAGAACTGTAATTACATGGACATTAAATTTCTTAATCATCTCTGGCTTTTCCTCGTGAGTTTGAAACATTAATCTCTGTTTTGTTTTGTTATGAGTTACATAATAACCTTTTATGATACCACCTCTAGACTGATCATACAGATCCACTATAAGTCAAAAGCATCGGTTACCACCGAGCAAGCTTTGTCTTTGCACCTATGCTGTAAACGTCACATAGGTTGTATAAATCAAATAAACTATTTCACATTGTCAAGATTTAGGTTTGTACTGCTGCTCTCACTATTCCAGGCTTGCAAAGAATATTTCAGTCTCACAGACTCAGTCAGCAGTTAAAATAAACAGCATTAACAAATCACTACAAACTTGTAATGGAAAGTAAAAAGCAAAATAAATATACATTTTTCATCTTTAAAAATGTTTGTTTAAATTTCCCAACAGGATTTGATACATTGTGATCACTTACATCCCTCGTTGCAGGCCCTGACGCAGATTTAGCTGTACTGCAGAGACAGTGGAAGTAAATTAACAATACGTATTCGAAACCTGATCTCTACAGCAGCACTCATAGAAACATTACCATGAGAAGCCTGCATGTGTGATCTGAGGGTCTGTGCAGATAAAGATCAGAAAATATTTTCAGGAGTTCACAATATGTTGTCTGTAGGACCTGCTTTTAAAATAGACATAGGTACCTCTCTTCTGTTAAACTCTCTATAAAAATGAAGAATATTTTCTCACGTGTTCACCTAGTTTTTACAGCGACAATGTGAGAACCAAGTATAAGACAGTTCACTTGAACTGGTGTTAATGCAAGGGTTTATCCCATCCTCACCACCGAATCAGATCCTTAACAGGCCTTATGTGCCACTGGAAAGGGTTACCATGCCCAGAAAAAATTTCTGCACAACAACTTATTCTAATAACCATGCAGCACAAGTGCATCATATGGAACAAACTACACCTGAAAACACGAATCTTAAGACCTTTGTTTTTATTTATTCTGCGAAGGACAGCTAGAATCTGAAAAATTATAAAGGGTTGTTTTTCAAAGAAATTTTGAACAGTCAAGCCCAACTCCAATGAAAATGCTGTTCAGTGCCTCAAGACAATCCTTTTCCTTGCTTACCCTTTGAAGATAACTTCTACCAATCATCAAACTGTGTTCGCCTCAGGAATTATGATAGTTCAGCTGTGTGTGAGCTTACTTGAAAGGTGCAGTTTCTACCTGCTAATCATAAGAGACTTACAGAAAGCTACAAAGAGTAGGAGGAATTTTTATTGTATTTTTTGGCTATGAAATAAATTAAATCCAAAATAAACAGGGGCATGGGATTTCCAGGGTTAACTCACTTTGTATCAATAATTATTTCTTTTGCAATCAGTGGCTAATTCTGACAATGATGTTCATGACTCATTATCATAGCTAATTTTTTGGAAAATTGCATATAGAGGGTCTACTTTGTTCAGCTGTTTTAAAAATCTCTCCCTGTGGGTATAATTGATCAAAGCTGCCTCTCAGTTAAGCTCTGTATTCATAAGAAAGTACAGAATAACCTCCTGTCATGAAACATAAAAGTACTCAGTGTTTCTCTTCCTCGGGTAAACAAACATCTTACGCCTTTAGAGCAATCCAAAGCCCAAGGCAGGACAGGTGAACTTGCCTCAATGTAGTTTCTATTCTACCCACAGAGCATCTTCCTCATCTTCCTGAGGCAGAAGGATGGGATGTTCTTTGCATTAGATGTCAGAGCAGAATGCTCCTACCCTTCCCTTTTGTCATCTCAACCAGAATCATGAGGAGGTAAAGTGAAGGGTGTTGGCTTGACACAAAGAGCTATGATTTTCAATCATTATCTTCAAAGCAGGCAGCATCTCGTCACCTGCTGTCTGTTTTACCTCCTAATTAAGGTAAGACACCTTCACTTTGATGTATAGGGTTGGCCAGCAGCATAGCTTCTTCACCGTGTTGCTCACAGTATGAGGAAATGTATAATTCAAAGCTATTCAGTGTTTATTAATAGAACAAAGGAAAACACACCCATGTCTCACTTCTTCATGTACCTAAAGCATTGCTATGGAATGCTGACCTGTCAACTGGCTTTGAAATAGTAATTATCACCTGATTTTTGGGATAGGGAAATATCACTGTAATTTAGGAGCCATTGCTTCTCATGGCCCTATCTCCCCTCATCCCCGATGGAAATGTCATCACTTCCAGTACCACAAGGTTGACAACCTCACTGAATTACTCCAAACACTGTCCCAAAATGGCAAAGCTGCTAAGAGTTTATCCTTGTGTGTTTTCCAGATGTCACTGCTGCTGCAGGGCTGCAGTTGAAATCACAGCATGGATCACATCTCACGTGATCTGCCATTATCCCATGTGAGTTGCTGTTTGCCCTGCGCTTTCCCAGGCTGGTCACACAGGCACAGATATAAGAGTTTAGGATGGCAATTTAAAGTGAAATCTTCCAGGTATGTTAGTAATACTACTTAATGTTTGGAACCTTATTTGTACAGGCTTCAGCAGATAATTGTACCCAAATATGGAAATCTTTTGTGAAAAACTGGTGTTGTCCCTTACAGGCATGCCCCTTTATGAAAACAGAAGTCCCACAGAATTGAGGAATGACATTATTAATACAGAATCTAATTATTTTCTGAACTATCTTTTATATGTTCTCTTTTCCATTATAAACACATCCTGTAGCCAATGCAAAAATTCCAGGTTATGGCATGGATTTTTGTGTTTAGAGGATACCAAAAGTCAGCAGTGTTTAGGTCTTGGGGATGCCAAAGTACCAGTGCTACAGCTTGGCACCACTGAGAAGAACCTGGTCCATCCTCTTGGCACCCTTCCTTCAGATACTTACAGACATGGATGGTGTCCCCTCTCAATCATCTGTTCTTGAGGCTGAACAGGCCCAGTTCTCACAGTCTTTCTTCCTAAGAGAGGTGCTCTAGTCCCTTAATCAATTTTGTTGTGGACCCACTCCAGGAGCTCCATGTCTCTCTTGTCCTGAGGAGCCCAGAATTGGACACAGCACTCCAGGTGAGGTCTTACCAGGGCTGAGTGGAGGGGTAGGATCAGCTTCCATGACCTGCTGGCAATCCTGCCCCCTAGGATACCATTGGCCTTCTTGGCCACCAGGACACTCTGCTGGCTCATGGACAGCTTGTTGTCCACCAGGACCCCCAGGTCCTTCTCTGCAGAGCTGCCCCCCAGCAGGTCAGCCCCAGCCTGTGCTGGTGCCTGGGGTTGTTCCTCCGCAGGTGCAGGACCCTGCATTTGCCTTTGCTGAATTTCAGATGGTTCTTCTTTGCCCATCTCTCCAACCTGCCAAGGTCCTTCTGAGCACTCCAGAGTATTGGCCACACCTCTCAGCTTTGTGTCCTCTGTGATTTTGCTGAGGAGACATCTGTGCCTTCTTACGAGTCATGGATGAACAAGTTAAACAGTTTGGGTCCAGGGTGATGTTTGCTTTCTTCCAATCCTCAGCACCTCTCCTGCTCTCCATGACCTCTTAAAGATGACCATAAGCGGCCTCACAGTGGTGTCCATCAGCTCTCTCAGCACTCATGGATGCATCCCCTCAGGGCCTTTGGACTTGTGGATGGCAAGTTTGCCTAGGTTCTCTATCTCAATCCTCCTTGACCAAGGATAAGTCTTTCTTCCAGCCTTCCTTTACCCTGGTCTCCTGGGTCAGAGATTCCTGAGGGCTAGTCTTATCAGTAAAGACTGATTCAAAGAAGGCATTCAATAACTCGTGTCTCCTCTGTATTCTCTGTTACTAGGATCCCCTCTTCTTTTACGAAAGTGCCCACATTATCCTTAGTTTTCCTTTTGTTATTGATGTATTTGAAAAAGCCCTTTTTTAATCCTTGACATCCCTGACCAGATTTTATTCCAGATGGGCCTTGGCCTTTCTAATTTCATTTCTACTTGCTCTGATCACCCGTCTATATTCATCCCAAGCAGCCTGACCATACTTCCAACTCCTGTGTATTTCTTGCTTACACTTGAGTAGTGAGAGGAGTTCTTTAGTCACCCATGAAGGTTTCTTGCCCTCTTGGCCTGATTTCTTTCTCGTTGGGATCCACTGTTCTTCGGCCTGGAGGAAGTGATCCCGGAATATTGACCAATGTTCTTGAACCCCACTTCCCTGAAGGGTCTATTTCCATGGGATTCTTCCAAAAAGACCCCTAAAGAGCCTGAAGTTAGCTCTCCTGAAGTCCATGGTTGTAATCTTGCTCACTGTCCTACTACCTCTTCCTTCAATACTGCAGTCTATGATCTTATGGTCACTGCTGTCAAGGCTGCCCCCAACCATCATTGTTTCTGAGTGATTGGGAATAGGAGAGCATTATAATCCCTACAGCAAACCATAGTGGATATCATCAAAGTCCCGTCTTTATTTGCATTCCTGCAAAGCACCTGAACATCTGTGTTTTAATTCTAGGAAGAAATCAATTTCTCTGAAAGTAGTTTGGGTAGTGAATTTTACTATTTCAATGTCATTCTATTTGTGAACATGCCAGCACTGTTGTCGTTGTTGCTCCTACTAGCTAGAAGACGCCTCACAGTCAAAAAAAGTAGTGTGAGATACTCCATGAACTTCCATGTAAATGGATGGACTAGAAGAAGTGTGACACTCTGAAATTCTCCTCTTGCAATTGAGGCTCTCTGTAGGAGGGTGGCAATGCTGTGTGGGATTGGGCTGAGACAGAAAAACTTCAGTTCTGTGTAAAGAAACTTGCTAAAGGCAAGAGCTCTCACTGGTATGTAAAGTCACTAGACTAATAACAAGCAAATTTTCTGGATTGAAAAAAAAATAGGAAAAAAATCCTGCATAAGGAAAACTGAGTTCTGCAGAAGAGCATACCGTCCTGTCTAGGAGCTGCAGCGGGACTGTGGTATTTGTCTGACTTCGGGTGGGGACATGGGTACAAAGAGACTCTAGCTGCCTCTCAGGCTGCTAGATTTCACTTTCTGCTGATTTGTTGCTGGAATTTTTTTTTAAATCATGTTTTGATCTTCATTTGAGGGATCATAAATTACAGTGAGAGCACTCTCACTGGCCTAGTATTTTAGGATGGTGACAGCAGGAATAAGTCAATCTTTCTTCCTTCAATAATTTACGCCATGCCATGCTTCAGAAAATGTGACAAAATGACAACCAATCCCTGTGATCCCCACTCTTGATAAACTCTGCAAGTCAGTGCCAAATGTAATACAACCCATTGTTTTGGTTCAATTTCTCTCTCAATATGGGCTCTTAGTTTCTTACTGCTCTTCTCTGAAATGAAGCCCTTGACCAGTGAGTAAAGGCAGATCCTTAACATTGTACCATCAGCTCTTTCCCTAAGACTCACCCCCATGCCTGTCCTCCCTTCTGGTGGGTGACAGGGCAGCAGCAGAGCTGCCAGTGCGTGCCCTTTGATGACCGTCACGGGTCTTGGGTCACATGCCCCACTCTGTAACATCACCCATTTCAAAGTCATGGTGACATGCACAATGACAAGAGTGTTTAACAGTCTTGGTTTTCACACCATACGCTGTTGTAACCATCTTACAGCCCCTTCAGTATTTCTACTCTTAGCAAGAAAACCCACCACCTCTCATTGGCTATAAAAGATTCAAAATGGTGAAGGCAGAAGCCTCATGACTCTTCACAGCTGCAGGGCACTGGACGTTGGCTTCCCTCTGTGTAGCCCTCAGCCTTTGCAGGTGCTAAGAACCAAGTGAAAGGTCCCTCACATGGGTAGGGACAATCCCAAAACCAAATACATGTTGAATGGAGAAGGGATTGAGAGCAGCCCGGAGGAGAAAGGCTTGGGGGTGCCAATTGACAAGAAACTCACCATGACCCAGCCATGGGCACTCACGGCCCAGAGAGCCAAACGTGTCCTGGGCTGCATCCAAAGCAGCGTGGCCAGCAGGGCCTGGGAGGGGATTCTGCCCCTCTGCTCTGCTCTGGTGAGACCCCACCTGCAGTGCTGCATCCAGCTCTGGGGTCTTCAACATAAGAAGGACATGGATTTATTGGAGTGAGTCAAGAGGACAGTCATGATGATCAGAGGGGTAGGACATCTCTCTGATGAGGACAGGCCGAGAGAGTTGAGGTTGCTCAACCTGGAGAACAGAAAGGTCTGGGGAGACCTTACAGTACCTTCTAGCACTTCAAGAGAGCTGGAGAAGAACTTTTTAAAAGGGCAAGTATTGATAGAAAAGTGGAAATTGTTTTAGATTTTCTACTTGAAAGAAACTCTTTATTGTGAGGATAGTGAGGCACTGCAAGACATTGCGCAGAGAAGTCATGGGTGCCCCACCCCTGGAAGTGTTCAAGGCCAGTTTGAGTGGGGCTCTGGGCAACCTGGTCTAGTAGAAGGTATGCCTGCCCATGGGAGGGAGTTAGAACGAGATCTTTAAGGTCTTTTCCAACACAAACCACTCTATGATTCCGTAATTCTGTTACTTCCTCAGCCTCTCCAGGGTTGGACCAGGAGTGGAAGTGGCACAGACACATTCCAGCAGGATGGTAGGTTTGGGTGTCAGAATGACTGTTTTGTGTAGCAGTAAGAAAACATAAGGATCTCTAGAGCATAGTTTGAGGGGGAAAAAAGAGCTGATTTTAGCTGGATAATCTCAATTTTGCATCATATTACTAGAGTGATATAAAGATCTGCATTCTTAATTCCTGAAGCAGATGCGTCAGCCTAAAGGACAGTCTCTGTTCCCCAACAAAGCTGAGGAAAATAAAGGATATGTTAAAAGCTCTTTATGTTCAAATGATTCTCAAAACAGGCTGTTTTAGCGTGAGCCCCAGAGACTACTAGAACAATCTAGAGGGTAATCTAATATATATACTCACTGCCCATGTCGACAGAAAAACTATTTCTTGTGAGTTAAAATGAGGTGTACATGGTGTTTCTAACAGCATTACCAGCATCCCACAAACGAAGAGGTCCCTCCCTGCAGGGGAACATCAGCAACAGCCACAGCTCTGCCAAGATGGAGGAGCTCCAGCTGAGGAAGCCATTATCTGGTGTTTGTATTGGCTCTGGTCATCTGAAAAGGGAGAGGAGCTCAGCATTTCATTTTCTTGGGTTTCTGGGGAGAAGAAATGAGAAAAAAGTACGGGCAGAGAGAACTAAACTCTCCCTCAAATCTCCCAATTGTGACATTTGACAGGACGGCTAATGCAAGAAAAGAGCACTCAGGAACCAAGAATCCCTGGAGCAGAGTTATAAAATGTCCAGAAAATATGCTGTCTTGGCTTGAAGTGCTCCCACCTCCCACATTGGGCATAAAGGTGGGAGACCGGCCAGGAGCTGTCTGTGCAGGAGCAAGGTGGTGGGGAATTCAAACTTACCTACTCAGCGATTTGTACAGCTTCTGACAATCCTAGAACTGCTGGGTTCTGAACAGGCTGTTCAGATAGCACTGCACCTGACCTTTCCATGCTAAATCTTGGGCTTTGCTGCTGTGACTTTGATCCTCCCTCATGTGCTGTCATGCAACAGCATGTTTTCTCTCACAATCCACACATGAAAAAATACGAAAAGCTGACCCCGTTTTCACGCTGCACTTCTTTACTTGGTGTAGGTACTTTGGCACATGTGCAGTGTTTGGTCTGAAAGAAAACCCAGAAGGAAGGAGACGGGAACCATGGAGTTATAATTCTTTTCATTTCCCTAACCAGCTGTGACAATGGCCTTAAAAGTGCATGTGAACGAGATTCAGAGATTCACTGCTACGTACCTACTCTTCTGCCAACCAGCATTATTCTGTTATCAAAATTCTGCAGGCGTCTGCTCTTGGCTTTTGTATATGTGTGCCTGCATCGAACATCACAACTCCCTTCCCTGGGTATGGCTGTAGTCAATTATAATTATGCAAAGCAAACGTCAGCTCACACAGCAGCAAGCTCTAAAAAATGAAGTCTCTACACTTGCCTCTTAGCAGTAGGAAGATCACAACTCTTTGGTGTTTGATTCTGATCTCACACTTTTTCACTGCTAATGGAATTTCCTTGACTTCAAAGCAGACACAATTTACACGGGAATGAGATCTTTGTTCAGCCCCATGAGTTTAAACTGCTCTCAGGCAGTCATACATGCTGGTCTTGGAGAGTAATAATCACTCCAATACAGAGTTCTTGTACTCCTTTCATAGCTGACATCCCACTGATGACTTGTTAACAGCAGTGAGTGCATGTGAATCCTTCATTTTCCAGTGTGTGATCTGCCATCAGCACAAGTGGGATTAACCAGGTCCAATCACATCTGACCATGATGTCAGAGTTTAGACCTTGCCTCAATGCAGTGAGCTCAGTGATCATTTCTAGTGGTCACCTGGAGAGATAAAAACATAACAGTCTAAGGAGGGGTTAATAATCACTAATATATTAATATTAATCTTGATGGGATTCATCTGAGAATATACAAAAAGCTGGCTGATGTCATCGCAGGTCTCTCTCAATGACTTTTGAATATTCTTGAGAATATGGAGAGATCTAAGTTGACTGGAAGCTGGTTAATGTTGTACCAATTTTCAAGAGGGTTGACCCTGAAATTACAGGCCTGTCAGACTCACTTCAGTGACTGGTAGAAGTACGGAGAAGATTATTCTGGGAGGTGTTGAAAAACACCTGAAGAACAAGTCATCAGTCACAGCTTCACGAGGGAAATGTCCTGCTTGTTGAATCTGATTTCCTCTTATGACAGGGTAATCCACCTAGATGATCAAGGGAACTCAGCTGATGTAATATTTTCGAATTTCAGTAAAGCTTTCTGTACTGTCTCTAACAGGATCCTTCTGGATGCTTCATGCCATGGATGAACACCTGGCTGATGGGTCAGACACAAAGGGTTACAGTGAATGCGGTGACATAAAACTGGTGACCTGTCACTAGTGGGCTTCCCCAGGGCTCCTTCAGGAGCAGAATAAAACAGTAGCAGAATAGAAAGTGTGCACAGTTTTCTTTCTGGGTACATTGTTTACCATGTTGAAAGAAACTGATCTTCTGAAAGAGCCAATATTTTCCAAGGGAAAGCTTTTATCTCTTTATCTCAGACCTGTGAATAAACACAAGGCCATGAAGGAGATGGATAGGAAAGTTCATTTTTTACTGCATCCAGATGCTGTGTTCTACACTGGGAGGAGGCACATGGGAATTTTTACAGAGTCATAATACCTTTCCTCATGAGGAAGAAGGAAGTAAAATAACAAGCCAAACCTTTATGAGACAAATTATTCTACAAGTTAGTGAATACCTGCATCAAAATATTTGTTTTTTCTTTAAAAAACCCTCCAGAAATAGATGCTGAATAAAATGAGGCATTGGAATATCAATTTGAGACAACAACCAAGATCAAGCCTGATAGCTGAAAGTTTCCACCATAAAATTTGCACCAATACCATCTATGTAAAAAGCAGCAAGACAGCATCACAGCAAGCTATAGGAACAGTACAATAAAGGACATCAGAAATGGATTGTGAGGCTTCAAACTGCCATCATGGCCAGAGGAGCTTGCAGGCAGCTCTCCAGACCGCAGATCACAACACAAAGACAGAAAATCACCTTGTTCCTGAGGGTGAGGATCTACCTTGTGTTACTGCAGACATCCATCAGACAGGAGCACACTGTGTTTCCACAGCACAGCTGACACCCTGCCTTACACTGCAGTGACTTTTTCCACCTCCAAGAGACACTTCTGACTGTGAACTGTAAAATAAGGAAGGCTGTTTGCTGACCACATAGAGCATACCAACATTTTCATGTCTTTGCAAACCAAAAGCAGTTGTTTGAGGAGAAAGGACAGTTGTAAGGTTCCTTATGGACAGAAGATGACAGGAGTGCTTTAGCCAGGATTTGCTGCATTCTCCACACAGCCTCTGCCAAGAGCGCTCAAGGCTCCATGGTCTCACTGCTTCCCAAAGCTCTTGGCTTTGAGGGCAGTACTGTCCAGCCATAATCACTTGGTAAGCCTTCAGCCTGAGAGACACATTTGCTCATTTGCTCTACTTGAGAGCTGCATGTTTCTCTGGCACTGCAGCTGGCACCGGTGTGGGAAAATGAAGAACTGATATATTTGTTCTGGCTGAAAAGCAGGAAGAAAATGCCTGATAGTTGATGGGGGACAGCCAGCACAGTGTCTTCTGCTGGTTTTTCCAAGCTGGATTAAGCTGCCTGGCAGAAAGTATCAGCCTGAACTCCGTGCTTACTATACAGAATATGCATGAATATTACATGCATTAAGATACATGCAGATTACAAGGCATACCAGTGAAGACACACCAGATCAACACAAGTGTAGAAATACCTTTTAGAATTTTAAATTCCCGCTTTCACCTTTTACACACTAACAGTCCCCTACATACCTCGTGCCAAGCTCCTAAAACAAACTCGTTAAGCAATATATTTTTCCAGGCTTTCCTAGTCTCCCAAATTATCTAGGTTTGATAAATTCTAATGATATAATTTTCTCCATTTTTCCACAGTGTTGTACCCACCAAAAGGGGATAAAATTCAGTTTTCTACGTTGTTGGTGCTGCTGCATTGCGCCCAGAACCACAGTGTACCGAAGCCTCTGTGTTGCTGCATACAGTGAGTACTTTCTTTAAATTGAGGACCTCAGAAACCCCAAGGAATGTGTGGATTACCTCTGCAGAGCCTGCAGAAGGCGACTAAGAAAAGTAAGACCACGTCAGCAGGTTAAAATTTACTATATATGCATGTGTACAGTCACTAAAACCAAACCAAACAAAATTTTTAAAAACCCACAAACAAACACCCTCCAAAAAACCCCCAAACCAAATAACCCTAACAACTGCTATAGCCTAAATATAAACTATGATTACCTGTTTTGCCTTAGTGTGCATGTATCTGGGATTTTACCTCCAAAGAGGAGGCAATGTTTTGCACATAAGACAGAAAGAGATGGTGAGGTTTTCTGTTTGTGCACTCTTTAAGGTTAATGACAATCTACAACCAGTGTCAGAAATTAGTTCAGTATAAACCATAGTGGATCAAGGAGTGTTTGAGTTTTGATGACTCCTCTCTAATTCGAGGATTTTCAATGTTTAGAAAACTGTGTGTGACCAGTGCCCCAGGGAGACATCGTATGATGAGAGGTGGACATGACCACTGAGAGTTGATCTTGGTGTTGGAGTGGTGCAGGTGGTTTGAGAGGCATTAGCTTAACATTGAATGGTATTCCTCAAGAGAAGAACAGTTTGGAAATGGACCCATTTTCAGGCTCAATTATTTCTCTTCAGCTCAGTCTCTGATCCTTTCTGACTACAGTGAAACATACAGAGAGTCTGAGCAGGCATCCATCTCTAAAAGGAATGCCCCTGCCTTTTAGGGACTCATCTTTACCTCTGTTTTCCTCTCTGCATTGCTGCCTCCAGCTCCCTCCTCCTGTCCTGCAGCACTCCCTTCTCCACCGGCAGAGTGCTCAGCAGTCAGGCTTGCAATCAGTCTGAAGCGAGCACCGTGTCAATCAGAGGGTTAAAAATAGAAAGATGACAAGGTTTTTTTTATTTGCTCAGTAGTCTATACCTGCCAAAAATGAAGTGGCTGGTTCTTGTGGCTAGCTTATGTTCCTGTGCCAGGCAGGTAATCCCTGAGACCATGTCTGCTTTCTTAGCCTGCGTGTTACAATGAATCAAGTGGCCCATGATAAGACTGGTAGGGGTTTCAGAGTAGATATAAACTGGGAGATGCAGGAAGGAATGGACAAGCTGAATTCTGGAGCTCATACCTCCATTTGTTTAAATCCCGATGCAGAGGAGCCACACATGCAAATACTTCAGAGTATGTCAAGTGTAAGCAACTATTTAGTGTCATCTAATGCTGTGTTATTACTGAATGAGTAACAGCACGCTATCAGGAAATTACTAACGTTGGGTGGTGGTGGCAGAAAGCCATTACAGGTTTTGTTATTATTATGACCTCGTGTGGAAAAACTTCACCTTTAACCTCGCAGAAGTGTATTGTTTTGCCCTGAGATACAAGATGTCCTCAGAGGTAACTGGCATGCTTCACTTGTGCTGTGGTCCCTTTGACTTCTCTTCCTCCTCTCCTCTGGCACATCTTTAGACACGCCTGGTGATAGAGATGTGGTGGAGTGTAGTGGGGGGGAAGATGCAATGAGGGTCTAACACTCTCAGGCTGTGTAATCTTGCTGCCCAATTCAGTATACTCACTTAGTCAGACTTTGGTATGATAACTAGCCTCTGGCCCCTCTGTAGCCTGCTCTGTTCAGCTCACTGGAGATTTTGAAGATTGGCACTTGTCTCCCAGTCTTTCATTACTGCTGCAGCTGTCTGAACTGTAAGTTGCAATTGCTGCGAGTAGGGGGACTGGGAGAGTATGGGCATGCAAAGTTGAATCAGTCCAAAGGTTTGTACATTTGCACACATTGTACCAATTTGTACCACATTGGTTTTTTTCCTGCCATTTGCTACATGCAAGAAGAAGAGGCTCTCAAATGAGGTAATGCACATGGAAGGCATTAATAATACGTTGTGACAGGTACAGTAAATTAATTTGGAGACTACTATAAACAGTGTGAGAACACAGATTTTATTGCAGTTTCTTCTGTGGAAAGATGGCAAAAATATCTCTTTTCTAGTAATTTAAGAGACTGCAGTTGCTTCCAAAATACTTTGATGAAAACTTCAGCTTCTTAGACAAGAGAGACTCCTCTTGACTGGCCGGAGTCCAGCCGAGCTTTAGCAATTTAAACCAGCTGAAACCATGGCCCATAACATTGTGTTTACACCCTCAGCCCTGGAGAGCATTTAAACAGGACAGATCCAAGTTTCTACAGCCAGTGGAAAGACTAACAATAATTTCAGAGCTAAACTGAGCCATTAGCCAAGCTTTTAGATGAAATGGAGGCATATATGAAAACAAGTCAGATTTCCCGTTCTGAAAGAACAGTTTTCAGAAAGTGAACTGATTAGTGAGTCCAGTGAGTCCAGAGAGATGTAAGGTAGTTCAGCTGAAGGAGACCTATAATTTATATTCAATAAAAGCTTCAATCAGCTCTCTGGAATTCACTTCAGAAGAAAAGGAGGAAAACTTGCAGGAAGGGGCTACAGACCAAAAAAGGATCCTTAGAAAGTCCAGCACAGCTAATCAACAAAGAGAACTTAGTTTTGGAGGCCAGGAAGTAGAGGGCTGGGGTAAACATTGCCAAAAGTCAAACCAAGTTAGAAGTTTGCAGAGGAAATTAAATAGTAATAATAAAAGGAAATCATGAAAAGTTATTTAGCTATTGAAATAAAAAGATTTTAGAGGAGAAAAGAAGTGATGTTTTTATACTGAGAGGATTAATGCTGGCATAGGTGTGTGAAAACATTAAATTAAGCTCAGCTTTGGTTTTCTATAAGAACATTAAACTCTGGAGAAAAGGAGGACAGATATGGGATGAGTGTCAGGAAATTGAAAATACTTCCTCAGCGGAGACACAAAACTCCGAGAGCTGGATGTGCTCAGCCAGCAGGGAGCATATCCCTCACTGCAGGACACTTGAAGACCTGGCAGCCAGTGTAAATAATTTTGTCAAGCTGTGAAGGAGAGGGATCCTCAGGGCCTGAGAACAGTAAATATAGTAACCATAATTAAGAAAGTGAACTTCCATCTAAAGGCCTGTTAGCTTGATTGTAATAGTATGCAAGAGTATGTGAAGAATTTTAAATGAAAGGAATAATTAGTGATATGATGATAAATGAAAAATAAAAGAAAGGACAACAGCCTGTGCCTGCCAGCTGGAAGGTACCAGGCCAGCCTAAAACTTCTGCTTGCAAGCGTGCTGATTGATTGCTTTAAGGAAGGTGATTGCAGGCAAGTGAAGCTATCCAAACATCTGAGAAGCACTTGTGATATGGGAACTCACTAAGTAAAATGGAAAAGACAAAAAGGGAAAACACACAAACTGTAGCAAGAAAGTACGAAATGCCTTTAATTGGAGATGGCAAGGGGTCGTGTTATAGGACAACTTGCAGCTTTTTCTGGGAACCAGAATCTTTTCACAGGTGTTTCCATAAAGGACTTTGGTTGAAAAAGTAGATGTGTGTTAATGAAATTTTCTCCTTAGACATTTGCAGGAGACAGCACGGCACAGAAAGGCCTCTGAACATGGTACAGGTAAAAACGGATAACCTACAGATCTGGAAAAACAGTAGTAATGTCAAGTTTAACACTCATTTCAAGACCTTGTCTTCAACATCTTACAGGAGGATTTCTGTAGTAGTCTGAATTCACTACTACATCTCTGCAAGAATGTGGAGAAGTGAAAGAGAAGGAGAAAGAAAGGCTAATTTTATTCACTTACAGGAGTAACTGTGAGAGCCCAGGTTGATAGGGCTGTACAAAATGCAAATGTCTTCTACAATGCAAATAGACTTTGTTAGGGAAAGTATTCCAGTAGACATAGGGAAGCATTCCCAGTCTTGCACAGCACATTAATTGGAATATCAAGAACAAGGCCAGCACATCCTGGAGAAAGAAATTCACATGGCAGACGTAAGATGAAAAATTTTACTCTGTGCAAAGAGACTCAGAGTTCAATTTATTTAGCAAACCAAGGGCTCTAATGTGATTGAAAAATTGATGACTTGGTTGAGTGTATAGCCCAGCATTCATTTTGGGTTCATAAAACAGCTATCCTTGCTTTTATGTCTTACTATGGATCAGCCCTTATCTTCTAGTCCTATTTTCCTCAGAAATCTCTGGGGTGGTAGTGACCTGAGGGAAGGCGTACACCTTATGGTGCCTATCTCTCTCTCTGGTAAGGTACCTCACAGAGTTTGGACTTCCTGACCTATCACACCTGGAAAGATATGAAGAGACACCATTAAGATAAAAGGAAGCAGCAATCAGAGAGGTTGGTTTGAAACCGTATCTGTCATCATATCTGGATTTAGGAACCTAAAACAAGCCACTGCATACAGGTAACCAGAGTTCTGTCTTATAGAGGGAGAAAGATAGGAGATATGAATCCTACATTGAAGGCTAGATCCAAAGTTGTGCTTTCTTATTCAAAGAACGTGAGGAGGGAAACCCTAGTGAGTTTTTGATTTAATAGATTAATTTCTAAAATAATCATCCAGGCAAAGGGTGAGGAGGGCTGAGTACACTCCTCAGCCTGGAAAGCTCAGACCTCTATTAGTCTACATGTCATAACAGAGAGTTCTAACCCATAAGCTGTAGGTGAATCTGGGGCATGGAGATAGTTTACCTTTTGTGTTCAAGTCATGCCACTTAGCATCTGAAAACTGAATCTTTGTGAGGCTGTGGAGGAAGAAAGCCAGAGGAAATGAGCTTATTAAAAGGAGTTGTCTGAGAAGATAGGCAGGCAGGGCAAAGAGCATGGGCTTTGTTCCCTTAAGAAACTGAAACAGTTAATGAAAATGAACAGTTAGCCCTTTCCTGGAGACAGGAATGCAACCTGTCATGTGACCTGTGTTATAAAAGGATGATAATTCCTCAGAAGACCTAGCATGGAAACACATGTGTCCTTGTGCACAGAATCACATAAAGATGTGAGGCTTGGATCACATCCTAAAATGACTTACAAGTAAAGACACAGAGGTAGTGAATCCCATGGGTGTTGAAATGGATGCCCATCTGCCCATTTTATCTGTCCATCCTTTGGGTTAGCCCTTTGGGTGAAATTCATCACACCTGACCACCTTGGAGCACCAAGTGGAAACTAGTTCTCCAGGTGCCTCCATGACCACTGAAAGGAGACGGGTGGTTCAGCGTTCCAGCTAGAACAGCTTTGGTGTCCCACACTGAGACCAGCCTGCTGTTTTCACAGGTATCCCTGCTGGTTACAGGTAGAGCTGGGCAGCCAGCTGAGATGACATACCCTGTGTCTGAGAGCTAATGCCAGGTGGGACAAATCCCACCACATGTACCTTCACACAGAAAGATTCCAGTCACAGTGACTTGGGTTCCTCCGGGGTTCAGATGCTTTTGGGGATTGTACCTGGCAAAAGGCAGGATAGAGAATGAAGATCAGCTTGTTTGTGACAGACTTCAGGCCAAACAGCTGTGAATCAAAGAGTTTAATAGCTCCATTGGCAAAGATTATAGATTTTTGCATGTTCAGCAAACCTAATCTCTTCATTTAACCTAAAAAATTTACAGGCTCTCCTGGCATAGCTGGTAGAGCTTGTAAGCTTTGTGATCAGATTAAGCCAATGGAACACATTTATTATGAGTGCTGAGTAGTTCAGATGTTCCTTTCTGTCCTTCAACCTTTAAAACAGAAAAAAATAAAAGTGAACAACTACTATTAAGAGTGAAAAACAGAATTTTCAAATCCCAGGAAATCTCAAGAATCAGAAAGCCCACTGCAGAAATAGTTTTGTCCCATTTATCTTCCTCTCTGTGAGATGTGTTTATCATAAACATGTAGCAAGACCACAAAGATTGTTATTATTTTACAGCTGGCAACATGCACTTCAGAAATATAATTTCTGTTTCAGGGCTTGATTTCTTATCCTTATTTTTTTCATTAACTTCAATGCTTCACTTTTCATTATCCTCCCATTAGGAAATGACAAAGTAATTACAAATGCCAGTTTGATGCAGGAGTTCATTTACCGCACACCTACTCATTTTCCTGTTTGCATTTGTGTAACAGGGCTCAGCATGTGTAGATAAACAAAGAGGAGTCCTGTAGATCCAGGAAAAGTCAAATATAAAGAAAGAAGTAGGTAAGCAGAGCTAAATCCTTAAAGCCAAATAATTCTGAGTTCATTGGGTACAAACATGGCTTAGAAGAAGCTGAAGTACATTAACAAGGAAAATGTTAAGAGGGAACATTATGGGCATGTTCCACCTGCTGTGCATCCAGAGGGCAGCCCTGGGTGCCCTGGTATGTGTCACACACAGCACAGATGCAGCAGTCTTGGGGATCAGTGCAGCAGAAACCAACCTCTTGGGCACGTGGAACCCCTGCACTCCAAACATCCCCAGCACATGCATCCACTTCCTACATCTGGTGCAAGACACCCACAGGCAGTATCTGCAGGCTGCCATGGCAGTGGGACGTGCTGAGATACCTGGGAAGCATGGATGCTCTAGAGAGTATTTTCCAAGGCAGTAGAAAGCTTTTGATTACAGAGTTTGATTGAAAAAATTCAACTCAGAATACTTCACAGGGAAAAGCAATATCAAAGCCTTGGGTGCACTTAAGGTAGAAATTCTTGTACCACCTTCAGAGGTTTCACACTGTGGGAGTCTGACCCAGCAACCAGGATGGGAAGAGATTAGTGACAATCCTTTCTGTGGGGGCATGGAAGTACCCAGCATTGCAAAGGTGCCATCAGAAAACGGAGAAGTGTCTTTCACCTTTCCTTCTCCCAACTTTTCACCCTTATAAGGATTGTTTCAAGAAACAGAGTTCTTGAGCCTCCTCTGACCCTTGTGCCAAGGTGAAGCTCTTGCTACAAGAACAACACCCTTAAACACCTCTGGTATTTATGACACATTGCTTAACTTAATGGGGCCCAGGGCCATGGCAGTTTCACAAACACATGATTTTTTTTTTTTTTATCCAGAAGAGATAATAAGTATTGGCTTCCAGGAGTTGAGATAGGTGAACATTTTCTGAAAGTGCAAATGTGACTGTAAAACCAAGAAGCTCATAATGAGAAATGAGCCATGGTCTTAGTGCTGTGACTTTTAGCTTCTGTCTGGAGTAAAATGTGAGGAGGAATAGTAAAATCCCATCAGGCATGTCAGGCTCTGTGAGCCATGTTGAGTTCATTACTGTTAGGGCATTTGAATATGAATCTAGGTCTGCATCATCTTTTCCATAAAGTTGAGAAAAAATTCTAAGTAGGACTTAGGTTTGAGTTTGCCTCAAGAAAACTTGCTCTTTGACTTCACTGTCTAAACTCTTTTTTGATGTTATTCTACCATTTTTGCATATGTGCTTAGGTATACACATGCATATACATGGCTTTTCACCTTTTTTAAAGAACTGCCTTCTTTTAACACCTAAAAATCAGTATGTATGCCTGCATATGACAGGTCACAATTGAAGAGCTTGAAAGCTGGTTATTTTTATCATTATTTCCCCTACCTCCTAAGAAAGCTTGATTTTACTACTTCTCTCTCGGACCTTCTTTCCTCTGAGCTTTTCAGCTCACAGCCCATTGAAATCACATCTGAAAAAGGGACAGAAAATCTTAGTTCCTAGTTTTGGTAAAATCAGTAACTACTTAGAGAAGATTAATTTCTTTAGTAAAGGCATGTTTTAGGGGTACCAATTCCTCCACCAGCCAGCATATCTCTCCTGAACACCAAGCCCCCCAGCTTTCTGCTGGCAGGGTGTAGTAGGGAGTTGAGAAGGAAGGAGTGGGGAGTGAGTGGGTGGAGGGCAGAAGAAGAAGCTGGAGTCTTCTGGGGGACCACGACCATGAGGTACCGGTGGTGCTGCTGTGAGGTAGGGGTAGGCAGTTCTCATACGCTGAAACTAAGAAACATGCCACAACCTAGCCACAGTGTAAATGCGCACAGAAAATGGTATCAAACTCCCTTCAAAGATAGTGTTAGTGTACCTAAACAGTTCCCAGACACTCTTTCTATTCCACCAAACAAACTCCTATTTATGTCACCATTAGTGGGAACAGACCAAGAATGTACCACTTGGAAGTGATTTTTCTGTTTCTGAATGAAGAGGAATTTTGCTTTAGATACACATATCTTCTTGGTTGGCTGAATTACAAAAAAAGTGCTTGCTTCCTGTGGCTAAACTTCATTTGTATGCAGGCCAGCAATCTCTCTCTTTTTGATATATTTCTGCAGTGGAAGAATAATAAAATTCTCACTAGATTCCTGACTTTAGGAATCACTAATCATTTATAATGAAATGTAGTACAAGTGTCTTTTTTGTCCTTCTTTTGAAACAGGAGGCAAGAGGACAAATTCTGACTGGTAGATCCACTCCAGGTCTAGTCTTTCAGAAACAGGACAACCAATGCTAGCAAGATCAACAGTACTTCTGATTTTCTTGTGTGAAAGTGGGTGCATTAACACTTGCTGTCTCTGATTGATAGGCTCAAATCTTTGCTGTTGCCACTCATGATAAGCTCTGATACGTGTCTATGCATCAGCTTTAGCACTGGTGCTCTGCCTCCAACAGCACAAAGCTGTTCTATTCACCATTATTTGGATCCTGAGCACTTTTTCTCTTAGTGATGTGGACTCTAGTGCAAACTTCAGTTTTATTTTCTCCCAAGACAGCATTTTTCTGTGGAGACCTACAGTCCTCCTGCAGAACCATGGAGGAAACCTGGAAACCAGCTGTAGCATCTTCTGCGGTGACAACATTAATGCTGACAATAGGTGCCATTATATAGGCACTGAGCTGACCCTACAGGGTGACCCTGGGGGGGGGGGAAAGTACAGTGATATAATCACAGTCACAATGTCTCAATCATCACTTGTCCTATTCCTGCTGTCTGTCCACTCTACTGCAGTGTCTTATGACTCTCAAAATTCCATCATAAGCAAGTTCATATTCTGTTGTGTCTGAATTAGCCACAGCTGTGTAACTTGTGTAACAAGTTATTTTATTGTTAGTAGTGGCTAACACTTTGCCATCTTTGTTCCTAGCAATGCCTTCACATCAGGTCCCAGGACAACACCTTCCTGCAGCACCTCAGGGTACCCAACACACATGTCCCTGGCTGTTCCTTACATGCTGCATCCTGCCAAGCATGAACATTCACAGTCCTGAGTCAGGGCTCAACACTGTGTGAGAGTCTCTTGAAAAACATCAGTAATTCTTGGTAATTTTATTCTTGAGGAACTTTTGGGGAGTTACAGCTTTCAACTTGTTTTACAGAAATGTAGGAAGCATTGTTCTTATGTTCCTGTGAATCAGGTTCTCCCATCCTCATAGGAGCCCAGGGGTCCCACTGTTTTAATTGCAGCCTGCTTTGTATACAGGTTGAAGGCAACAGAGAACAGAAATCTCCTGCAGTACTTTTTACTCTGACTGGCTCTGACAATGGAGGTAAGTGAGAGGATATAGTTAATCTTTACCAGGGAAGGCTAGAGAGAGGACCCTGAGCTATCTAGCTGCCAGCTAAAGCTGCCTTGGCAACAGTTTAATGGGCAGTGGCCTGTACTTGAATGACTTCAAGAAGAGATGTAATCAACCATTCACTATCATTCTTCTTTCCATTAAGTTCAAAGGACTATATAATCACTTCAATTTTCCTTCAGTGGTGATAAGGCTCAAGCATAAACCACAAAGCCTGAACTCTCAGTCAGCCTCCATGTTTTATCCTGGATTTATCATCAGCCATCATCAGGTTCTGTCTTTCTGCCTGACCCCATATGGAAACTGACCTCCAAGGAGGGTCAAGTATTCACTTTCATACTCCTCTCTGCTGAAATGCTTTTCCTGGCAAGATTAGATAAAGCAATTCCTTTTCATTTCAGGCCATCCCAAGTAGATGTTTTACAAAAAATCTACTTTAAAGCAATTCTTTTTCTCATTTGCTATAGGTTTATAGAGTGAGAGGGTCAGGCTATTTTTATAGTCACTGTGCCAGGAACAAAGTCCAATAATTTACTCTGCTTTTAGAAAAAAAAATATTTTTATCTTTAGAAGGCATTTTGAGGGTACTGTCAAAGAATCCTTTCCCAGTCACTACCTGGTCAGAATCTTCAATATGAGTCAGACACAAATCCAGTAAAAGCATTTAGGGTTGTAGTTTAATTAAGTGCAAATTAAAGAAAATTTGCATTATTTTTGCATCTTACATTGATCAGCCATTGATGAAACATAGAAGCAATGTTGGCAACAGAGGCTGGGATTTTTCCTTCCCTGAGTCCTCAGCATGCGGCCCATCTCTTGCTCACCAGGAGAAGCTCAGATTCCTTGCAGCTGCACCAGGCACAGGGGAGAGGAAAGTGTCACTGGCTTTCCTATAGCCTAGAGTGAGAATGCCAGCTGGGACAGTCTCCTGAGGTGTGGAAAATGGAGGTTCATACCTCTGTGAAGAAAGTATTAAACATCTCCCTTCCAACAATATTCTTGCCACTTGGCTCTCAGTGAGCTTGTCATTTAAAGGAGAGATCACACTTTGGGATGGTTTCTACAATGTGTCTGAAAGCCTGGGGCACCACCACCTTGCAGGGACCCGTGCACATGGTGATGCTCTGTTTGCCCAGCAGCTGCTCAGCCTCTCCCAGCTGTGACTGGACCTCCCAGCTGCTGCCCCAGACCTGTGCAGAGCTGCTCCTGGCCCCCAGACCTAGGTGAGAGTTTGAGGCCGTGCAGGCAGGTGCTGGGGCTTGTCCTGCACGTGCAACCAGACAAACAATCACCCATTGAGGTACACAGCCCCTCATCAGCTTGGCAGTGATACTGCACCACTTTGAACGGTGCTGCTGTTCTGCCTTACTTTGCTGCAGCTCACAGAAGTGATTTCCACATTTCTGCATCTTTGATACAACATCATTGATGCCCAAATGTGGTCCAATCGCCCCTTTACCTTGGAAATTCCCTCTGCACTGTCTGAACTGTAGCCAATGTGAAGATAGGCTCTGACATACACAGTGCACTGCTGCTTTGGCCACACCATGCCTCCTTGGCTGGGGGAAATTTCTGAACCCCAAGGCCATGTCCCCAACTTTGGTGTAGGGGGCACTGTGAAGAAGCTGCCCTGAGCAGCATGGGGTATGTATTTACTGGGGAGTGGAACAACAGAGTGAAACCCTCTGCTCTGAAACTCATTGTCAAATGCCGAGACACAGTCATAGCTCTGGAATGAAATCAGTCACGGGATAAGTATCACCAGCATCCTTGCACACCTGCTGACATGTATCTGCATACACACACGTGCATTTCTTTCTGTACACATGGAGGTATGATCCAGTACACAGCTGGTGAACCCCACTGGCCAAATTACACCCCAAAAATGAAATACAGTGTGTATCTATATGTGAGTGTCTTGATCATATAGAGAATGAGGGATCTTATTTCTGTATAACAAGATGACAAGACATACGGCAAGAACACAGAGCACTTGTAACCTGCTTTGAAGCAGTGAAATTTAATATTACAGATATGGCTGGTAACTCCACCCATTGTTAAAATTACCAGACACTTTACATTGTAAGACCTTTTTTTCAATTCTATGTTCACCAAACATTGATTGCCTGAACTGACATTTATGTATGCCAGATGTTTGCATCAGGTTTCTGCAGTAATGATTTCTGCAGTTGTGTAAATTGCAGAAAGCTGTAGTTTGGGCACTTAAAATTACATGACTAGGTGTGCTTATTTCAGCTGGGGTAGAGTTAATTTTCTTCACAGCTGCTAGAGCAGGGCTGTGTTTCGGATTAGTGCTGAACTCAGGGTTGATAATACAGAGAGGTTTTTGCTGTTGCTGAGCAGGGCTTACACAGAGCCAAGGCCTTTTCTGCTTTTGGTACTGCCCCACTGGGGAGGGGACTGGGGGTGCTGAGGAGACTGGGAGGAGACGCAGCCAGGACAGGTGACCCCAACTGACCAAAGGGATAATCCAGACCCTGTGGCACCATGCTCAGTGTATAAAGTGCAGGAAAGAAGGAGTAAGGGGGGAGGACATTTGGGTTAATGGTGTTTGTCTTCCCAAGTCCCCATTATATGTGATGGGGCCCTGCTCTCCTGGAGATGGCTGAACACCTGCCTGCCCATGGGAAGCACTGAATTAATTCCTGGTTTTGCTTTGCTTGTGTGCACAGCTTTTGCTTTCCCTATTAAACTGTCTTTTTCTCAACCCATGAGTTTCCCAGTCCTTACCCTTTCAATTCTCTCCCCAGTCCTACTGGTGGGGGAGTGAGCAAGGGGCTGCATGGGGCTTGGTTGCTGGCTGGGGTTAAACCATGACACTAGGGAATATATCTTGCTTTGCTTTTGTTAAAAAAGTCTTTCTGAGCCCTTTGCCCTGAGCACTTTGCCCTGAGCTGTCATAACCTTTAGGCAAGATTTGACAAGTTGAATAAGATTGCTTTCTTCCTACACATCTACCTTCTTGGGAAATTGTTCCCAAGTTTGTCCAGTTTGCAAGTTGACAAAAATCACCCCTACTAAATGGAGACCTTCATTTTATCAAATGTGAAATCCTAAAGACAAATTAAGCAAAAACTGCCCTACGCACATCATGGTGTGTTCACAGTTGCAGAGCTCTTGGGTCCCCTGTCCATCCACTTTCAGTGGCTGAGTGGGGAAACAAAGCTTTCCTTTTGCCCACCATGACCAGGGACTCAGAACCCTGAACACTAGATACAAGAAAGAAAAAACAATCTCTACCCAGATGCACATACTTCAGCACCTGTCCTCACCCTGCTTGGGATGGAATGCACTTGATGAGACCAAGGAACCTGTTTTGGCTGAGGCAGGAGCAAAGGACTAGTGCCCACAGTAATAAAAGGTACCCCAGATCTTGGAGATACCACACACACACCACTCACTCACCTGCATCTTAAAAGAGCCTTTCTTCATCCATTCTATGGGCAAAAGGATACTGCACATTTTTCTGATACTTAAGCATCTTTCTAAAGCATCTTTCATCTTTTTAAATTATAGCCTAAATGTCTTAGTGGGAAGTTGGTAAATATTTGTTCTCACACTAATGCTGCCTTTTAACAGTGGTTTTTTTGCTTAGGTAAGAAGCTACATTTCTTGGCTACATTTGTAGGCTGCAGCGATATTGGTAGACTGATCAAAGACACAGCCAGCACGAGGACCTCAAAAAAAGAGACTGGAATTTCAGTATGGGGAAAAAGTGGAGATGGGGTGAGTGGCTCATGATCTAAGCCCTAGGCTAGAATTGTTCCCTGTTCATCCTCTATTGGCTACAAAAAAAGTTAAAAATGCATCTTTTGTGTAAGAGGACCAAATTGAAAAACCTAAAGCAAAAAGCAGGGAACCATAAGGAACCGTTTTGTCATCTGGGCAGCAACTACCACATCGTACAAACCTCAGGTACATAGTAACAATAGGGGTTTTCCAACAGTATCTAATTTTCACGTTTCACCCTCAAGGCTGAAACGTATGTTGTTCCAATAACAACATAGAAAGTCTGTAGAAGATAGTCTGGTATCCCATGTACTCAAAAGTAAGTTTCTAACCTTAGGGCATGGTTCTGATTTTACTAATTTTGTACTTCAGCTTGCCCACTCTAAGAGGGAGGTAATTCTCACTATTATCCTGCAGAGCTAGTGGGAGAATATATTCATTATTGTTTGCAAAATGTTCAGGCTTCATAATGGTACATACCACAGAAAAGCTTATAAAGAAGTTAATAACTTCATTCTTGCAGCAGGATTTATAGGGATGAGTAATAAATAAGGTGTAAAACCTCATATTAAATAGCAAGGCTGAAATAAAACACTGAATAATTGCTCACTAAGGGGACTCATCTGCCCTGTGCACTTAATGAGGCATAGGTATAAGGGAAAATTAATACAGGATATTCTCAAAACTGTGCATGCCGCATAAGGTAAAAGAGCAACAGAAATGAGAGCACACAGGCAATCTTCATTCTGGCATTTCCTACATTTGGGTTAATTGATAGAGCAATCTTAATCAAGTGCTTTAGCATGGTTGCTTGTCTGTGCCTGTGTTGTGATACAAACAGGAAAAAAGGTACTCATGAATTTATCATATTATTTGTACAGCCTCACCATTGCTGGCCCTTTATTCTTCTGGAAAGCTTTATACAGGGTTGTTCTATAAGGCAACTCAGGTTTCCAATACACTGTATAAAGTGTTTAGGTGCTTGTTCTAGAGAAAGAAACCTGACAGCCTGCATCCCAGCTTGATCAGCAAATAATAAGGAAAAGCTGTAAAGCTGTAGGTTTTATTAAAACCCTCTCACAGTGAGACATCTGACCGCAATGTATTTTACAAATGCTTAAAAAAAAATCCATTAAAATTAGCATTTTATCAGTACCTGCTGAGCCAGTAACTTTCCTGACACCAGCCCTGTCTTTGCCCACGGTGGATTTGCTGGTGGTGACTATGGCAGGTGAGTACCCAGCTTGAAATGACCAGTCATTTTTTTGTCCTGTCTGATTATGGAACTGACTTCGGTAATGGGATTTCTTATCTAGGAAAGACATTTTCAACTCTTTGCTCTGGGTGAAAAACCTGTGAAGGAGTGAGTGATGGAAGTAACTGATCTCTGTCCCCTGCTTTGCCCAGGTGTGGAAGCACGGATGGGCATCAGTGCTAAGGTGTGATGCCTCCTCCAGCCAGCACTAGGACAGACAGCAGAGTGGATCAGAACTGCAAGATAGCATGATCTGACAGCTGCTGAGATTCACAATATCTAGGAGATGTCCTGTACCCGTGTGGTGTCTCCTGAGTATTACTGATTTAAAGAGAGCTACTAAGTCTAAAAAAATACTTCAGTGGATGATGCAATTTAGTTTTCTGTTTATACAAGCAACTTGCACTAAGTGTCAAGAAGGCAAAAAATATAACACTTCATGCATTCATGTATGTGTGTGTATATATATATATGTGTGTGTGTGTATGTGTATATATATATATGCATATATATTTATGCATCCACACAAACACATTTCTATATGTCCTTGTATTTTATGTATAGCACAATCATAGCACATATCCTGCTAAGGAGATGGCAAAATGGCATAATCACACAACAGGCCAAGGGCATGCTTGGGTAGAGCAGGTAGGTTCCCTGCTTCCCAGTTCAGCTTTGTCCTCAGGACTATGCTTTTTAGTATCATGGGAAAACAGCTTGTTAACAATAATGGCAACCTGCAACTCAAGCAGCATGCTGTAATTAAATGATGACTGTTTCCTCTGCTGCAAAGAAGGGCTGAGAACTTTGGCAGGGCACAAAAAGGAGGATACTAGCCCTCTCGCTGCACAGCCTGGACTTCAGAAGCAATGATGTGGACACAGTTGCCAGAGTACACAACCCTACCTCAGGTTTCCAAGGCAATATCCTGAGCTTAATGTGCTGATGTCTCAAAATAAAGGACCTGGGCAAACTAACGTGGTATAGATTCAACATTATGCTTAAGATAATTTGTAATATGTCTCCTTTATTGTTCTTTCCATTATTTTTTCTCCTTCTGTGCTGGAATAAGTATTTCATGTGTTTTCTTTGTTTTCATTCTGAGTGTTACAGTTCTGGGGGTTTTTTTTTCTTCTTTTTTTTTTCTCTTGTTGATGATGTCATTGAACTTCCTTCTCTGTTGCAACTTAATAAATTTTCTTTCTTTTTCTTCCCTTTTACAGGGCTGCTTGCATGGTTTCCTCTCTCTCTGGAGATCATGGTTTCAAGAACTACATTTCATGTGGCTCTCACATTGTTTCTCCTTTTTTATTTTATACCCAGGAGATAAAGAAAACTAGATCTGGAAATCAAAGAAAATATCTGAAGTGATAAGTAAATGTGGGAAAGGGCCTAATTCCCTCTGGAGCAACAGCATCACTTCCCAGCAACTCCTGGGCAGGTCCTTCAGGACCAACATAGGAGATGAGGCATTTATAGCTAGCATCATACTCTCCTTATTTTATGAGTTGATGGTTGTGGGTTCTTAGTTTATTTCTGAACTAGTTCTTTCAGGCTTCGCAGTAATTTATGTTGCAACAATGAAAATTACCTTCCATGGTACCCCATAAATTCACTAATGACAGCTCAGCTTTTGAAAGCTGAGACCACAAAGTCCTGAGACCACAAAATCCTCCCAGCGATATAATTTAATGCCAAACTCCTAACTTCTTGACAGTTTTCCGAGACTTACATGGACAATTTTAATTGTTTAGCCTAGTTGAGCGAGTCCTGGATGAGGGAAGAAAACTCCCTTTTAGAGATGTCCAAAACTTCAGCTGAAGACTGCTGGTCATACCAGGATGCACGGCAAAGGTCTGTGCTTTTGTGGGCCTCTACTCAGTCCTTTTTTATCTCTCCATCTTAAGAAGAGCAGGCTACTGTCTACACAACATGACTTCATGTTGTCTCCCTGTGCCTCATGTTCTGATGCAGGTGAGGCCATTCTTGGCAGCTGCCAATCCGTATGAAAAAGCCTCCCTGACACAATATAATACATCATCTCTGCAACACAGGAGATGTGAGGGAAATAAATCTTTCCACTTACTGATTCAGTCAGCTGTGTGAGAGAGACATAAAGATATGGCAGGCTTTGTATGAGATCTCCATGCAGCATATTGCATGCAGTGTCTAATAAAATATGAAACATTTAATTACAGTGAGTGATTACACTCATTTCTTCAGGACCCCTAAAGCTGTAGTAATTTGATGAGGGAAGATTTGAAAAATTATGCATGAGAGCAGAAATGATGAAACACACTGCATGAAAAAAATCTCCTACCTAAACAAGGGCACTGCAGTACTTTTAAAAGAAACCTCAAAGTTTTCATGCAAAATTAAAGGTATTTCCTTTAAAAAGAATGACATGGTTTTGGACCAAGATACAACAAATGCCACTGGTTACACTAACAGGCTTCTTAATGGATCTATTATTTTTCAGTATTAACACAGTGGTAAAACTGGTGGGATGTGGACGCTGTGTTTAATCAAAATTATTATTCACTTGAAATTCTTCTACAGACAGCCTCACTGCATTATCTCTCCTAAGCCCTGCTCATGCCTTTAAACCATCAGGGTTACAACAGATGTGTAAGTTACTGTTTTATCACCCAACACCATATTTTAAAAAGGGTTTAAGAGAAAAGGAACTAAACTAACCAACCTGTCTGGCTATTTTGCAGAAGAGCTGTCTCCCTTGTCAGGGCTCTGAGAATGGTAATGAGGGCTATGGGGGACTCACAAGACCACCTTACAATCCTTTGCAGAGCATCCACACTGATGTGGCAGTTCTGAGGACACGGCCCCAAGAGGAAGGCAGGGGAGGGAATCATGGAGGATGTTAGCTCTGCATTTACTTCTCTCCTTTGATGAGCTTTGCTTTTTGGTCTCCTCTCTTGCAAGGTATAACTAACAGAGGACAGATGCTTCAGTTCCAGGGTCAGTGCAGTATATTTCTTCACAAGTGACTACTAGACTCATGCATAATCAAACATTGGGCACACAGTGGTGTGGCAGGGCAAAAACATGAGCAGCTACAATTTCTTTTAAGTGCCAATTTGCTTATTTAAATGGGGAATTTTAAATGGTGAGCTGTGCATGCTCCTGAAGTAGTCACTTTTATAAATGAGACTGGTAATAACTCAGCTTTGCAAGTAATGATGCACCTGTGATGGCATCTGTCCAAATGTCCTTACTGCTCATCACCTAGGTACTAGGAGATCCAATCCCTGTTTCCCAGGGTGTCTGATAGCATCTGAGCCCAGACATGTCTAGGTACCTTCCTTTTAACCCTGGGCCCTCTGGTATACAATCACAGTGCAACCTCTGCCCAACACCCAGTTTCCTATTCTCTGTTTCTCAGATGCAGTCCTGGCTCTTGAGCATAAGCTCATCGTCTCACAAAAGGCTGAATTTTCTGTTCTAAAAAATACCTTTGTGAAGCCTTGGCCAGAGAGAAGGAAGCAGACATGCAGATAAAAATAGACTTTCCAGAGACTGTGTAAATATACTGTTGCATTTCCTTATAAAATAAAACACTAGAGGTCAGATATCATTACAAAAACCAGTATATCCCTTAAGTGAAAAATCCCCCAAACCAGCTACCCTCTTCCCCGAGATCCCTGGGACTCCACAAGAGCCTGTCTTCTCCAGCTTGGAAAGATAACCAAAGATGAGTTTTGTGGTCTCCAAGCCCATACCTGCCTAGGTGCTTGGCTTCCCCTTTGTCCTTAGTTTACCCTGTGTTCCTCACAGTGGTGTTTTCAGTTTCTCTCTCTTTGTCTTGAGGTTGATAAATTTTTATTTTCTCCATTCCTTCAGACAACATGAAGGCCACCTCACCCCACTTTTGGTAGAACACCATCCCCAAGCCCTTCATCTCCTGTAGGTAACAGTTCACACCACCGCCTTTGCCCTGGTGAAGACCCAGTCCAGCTCGGGTGTCTGTGCCGGTTGTTCAGTAAGTGACAAATACAGCAGTTCTAGGTGTAAAAATCTCATTGCATCTGTCAGGATCCACCAGCCTTACAAACGGGGTCCCCCAAATGCCCACAGCAGTATTGGCATATTAACTTCATCTTTTCATAAAAGGCCATAGACTCAAGACACGGGTGGGATTTCTTGGCCTTTTTCATTGTCTCCTGTGTGGGACTTACACAGCCTATCTGTTATAAATAAAAGGTAAATAAATAAAGAAAATTATACCAGAGCTCTACACCACAGTTCTACACCTAGCTGACTAAAAGATGTTATTACAGGGAATTGAATTTGTAATCTATTGAAAAATATGATGCCACTGCAGTGTTTTTATCACCTATTTTAATGGAATTTTTTAATGAAACCAGGAACATTTTAAAACTATGATTTGTCAGATCATACCAGGTGAATTTTTGATTTGTGAATATATACCTCATTTTTGTTAAATGAGAATAAAAAGACATGGAAAAGCAAGAATAAAAATAAAAAAGCAGAATAAAAAGAAGTAAAGGGAAAGCTTTTAACTTTTCCTTGCGTTAAGGTGAGATATTTTTAACCATATGCCTGTGGGCATAATATGAACCTCTCTATAGGCTAGGCTTTTTGGGAAAAGGTTCAGTGAAAAGTACATTGCATTTTACCTGAATGTAGATCAACAAACTTTCTCACTATGAGTAGGATTCACTGATTAGTTACACACGCTTCAACTGCAAACTTCACATCACTCTATGGTTATTTGTCATCTGTCTATATCGTAGCACTTGTAAGTTGCAGTCCTCGAACTAGAGCCATGTGGTGGACACAGCTAGCACACACAAGCTTTATGACAAAGACTTGGCAATCCAAATATAAATACAAGAGACAAAAGACACTGAAATAAGTGCTGGCTGCTGAGAAACAAGTACACTGTGGATCAGCATCACATACAGTTTTAAAGAGGTCTAGTCAAAATTTTAGCTTGGACTGAAGGAGGTGGTTCTACAGCACAGACATAGCTCAGGAAATGTAGCAGTGCTGACAGGGTTAAATTTTTGTTCCTGGCCAGGTCTGCTGAGAGATAAGAGGTATAGAGAAACAAGAAGGCAGCCAACAGCAGAGCTATATAGAGTGCTGCAGAGAGTTGATGAAGCAGCAGGATGTATCTCACTGGGTAATTAGAGAATGACAAATTGCAAGGGAATCAGAGGAGGATGTTCTAGTTTCATCATTAATGTTGAGATATTTTCTTAAAATGAAAAAACTTTAGTTTAATGGTCTATGAGGTAGTTCTCTCTGAGTGTGACCTACTCCTACAGCTCCATGCCAGAAGGTGGTACCATCAGATTCTTTCACATGAGTTTCAGGGCAATTACAAACCAGAGAATAACCTGCAGAGAGTGGCTGGGTTTTAGCATTACTACTTAAACCAGTTAGAATAGCTGAACATACTTTACCTTTCAAATGGATTTTGCTGTGGCTTAATCCCAAAACAGAACATCTAAGGCACACACCTATTTGCCACCATGAAATTCTCTTTCTGAGTCCTATAATGCTCTGCTTTCATCCAAACATTCCAAGCTTTGTAAAAGCTTATCAACAGGTTTCGCGGTGTTGTGATTTTATAATTTGAAAAGTTGAGTGCTTGGTATTTGTTAGTCATGGGCTTCACTGAGCTAAATTTGCCTTACCACAAGAATCCACATAGCCAGACAATTTCCTCCCATCTTTCCATCACACGCCTAGGCAGGCACCCAGTTTTGGAAGATGCTGAATTAGTCATGTGACAATGCCTGTGGCTATTAGGAAATAACTCTCACATCTGTTTTCTTGGCATCACACAAAAAATGCACTTACACATCAGAAACTTGGCTCTTAGGAACATTAAAGGTGTGCACAGTGTTTAAATCTAACCACTGCTGTTGAGGTATTTTTTTAATGCTACTCTTCATTCAGCTTTGTGTTCCAGCTGTGTTTTTCTCTAGTGGAAGGAAGCCTCACTCCCAACACCCGTGCCTGTTCCTACTGAAGTCAGAAATGAAGGTGCCATCACCTTGGGCTAGAATCTCAAAGGGTATAAATCAGCATAACCTCTGTCTCCACTACACGGGAGACATGCCAATGCCCACTGGTTCTAGATCTGCCCTTGCAGGTTCATACACCATCTGCTCTGCAGTTTGCTGATATCCTGGATTAAGAAGGAAGGAAGACACAAAGACGGTTTCTGAGGTGATGAGCACTATGTGGCATGGCTATATTTACCTTGCAGTTCTAGGCAAGCTGCAAGCTGCCAGAGAGAAGCTGATGTCATCTGGGAGTAAATATCTGTAGGAACTTGCCAGCTCTCTACTATATCAGAAGTAAGGGCTTACATTTCTCTTTCAAGTTCATTCACTCCATGACAAGCCAATGCTGGAAGACTTCAAAGTCTTCCCTTTTTTCTGTGGGGATCAGCAGTTTCTCGGCTTGGGGTGGGATGAGTAATCAAAGATTTGTAAGCATGCCATAGCATTTACAAGGGATATAATTAATACATGAATATATATATTTTTTTTCATGGATATGAGTTCTGAGCTTTCTGCAGTCCATACGCAATGAAAGAAAAGAATGAATGTAAAAATTCTCCAGTTTGATGTGACATGTTTTACAGCCAGAGCTTACTCTTCCCAAAAGTGCAAATAACTCTGTATGATACAACCAGAAGAATGAATCACATATAAATAACTAAGAATTACTGCATAGCTGAGTCCTAATGAATGTCCCATGAATGAAGCACACTCTACACCTGGCTCTGAAAATCTTCCTGCCTGTTTCAGTAGCATTTTTGCAATATCATTTCTAATTTTTAAATAGCATGCAGTAAGACACTAGGGTAAATTAATCCAGCAAAACAGAGACAAATAGTGTTAGACACACCTTTCCCTCAGACCCAGTGTTTGGAGTTTTTTCACACTGCTTACTTCATGCCAGATGTCAGTCTTTGCATTTCCCTCATAACAGTTCTTGCTTTTCCATGACAGTAAGTGCCAGCAGTGGCAAGAGAGAAGATGTTACCCTTTCAGGAGCTCTTTTTCCAACACATTTCTCCAATCCAAATTGGTCAATCCCCATTTTAGGAACCATATTATATTGTGCATCCAGTAATCAAATGTGAAAACCAGTGAATATTTGCAGACTTATTTCTTGGTTTTTATTTTCCCTCAAGCATAATACATGTAGTGAAAAGAAATAAATTACTTCAGACTGTCCCTAAGGAAACTAAAGAGAGTTATGTTAGTGGTAAGGACTCATGTCCTGGTCCCTTATGATTATTTAAAATTGTGCAGAGAACTATAAGAGATTTTTTCCCCTAAGTGTGTCTATCTCAAATTTTTCAAGAAGGGATTACCATTTTCTCAATCTATACATGTCCTTTGGGAGTTCCTCTTGTTTGGAAAGCAGTGCTGTGATTCAGTCCCAGCTCCAAAGTAGCACAGAGAGGGACACTTCCTCAGGCTGAAACAAATCTGGCCTGGTCTGAGGGTCTGGAAACTGGCTTGCAAAACCAGGACCTCAAAGACCCAGCTCAAAGTTGATCGCTCCCTTTCAGACAATGGCAAAGACCTGGTCCCCATGGAAATAAGTGGCAATGTTTCTGCTGACAATCTGTTTTAGCCCAGAAGAATCATAACTGGCCCTGCATTTTCTAGGCCATCAATCAAATACAAACACTAAGCCATTTTGCCACGTTGTCACAAGAGGGGGAAAACTGATAAATTAATTTTAAAAGTGCTCACCCATGTGGAAAGAAAATGCCAAGGTGCAGGGCAGGCGTGCTTGCTGTAAGCAGATGGGTCAGAAAATGTTCAAACCCTGCCGATAACCCCAGAATTTTGACTTAGCTTCTGTGTGTGGAAAATCTTTGTATGGGTTGAGGGGAGTTGATTCCTGGAGGAAACAGGCCTTTGAAATATCGAGGATCCTTTCTAAGGGTCTCCTCCATCCCAGGAGTACCAGTAATATCATATCTTAGCAAAGCAAGAGTAGCAGAAGAGATGCCCAGAAGGTCCTAAGGTCATCAAATTACTGTTAGTATTTTCCAGGATTTTTTAGTCTCTAAAGAGGCCTGGTAATGGGGGCTGGCTGGTGCTAGTCTTCTTTCCTTCCATGGCACTTGTTTGTAGGAGTGTGCCAAGCTCTGCTTTAGGAAACCAAAATGATCCCACAGCCAGGCGGTCTCAACCCCAAGCAGAACCACAGCCTGACATCCGGGCGATGGTCAAGGACCATGAGCTTACTCAGTTTATCCCTGAACACGTGCAGATTTACAGCCCTTGATCTGATTCTGCCCTACAGCTTTTCATCAGAGCTGGAAGAACCAAGGACCCATCTACTCTCCGTGAAGACAGGATTTTTAAGCTGCTGTTCACTTTCCTGTAGCAAGGCTGCTGCAACACACCTGGCACACCCTCCCCTGGACATTCAGCATGCAGGCACAGCTCAGAGTCTTCAAGGCACAGGTATGTCCAGGTGGCAAATCTGCAGTGAAAGATGTGGGGATGGGACCCAAACAGGGAAGTAATTGCCTGTTTGCAGCATCACATTTTAGAGCTTGGGGTTGTGTAGGAGGGGATTTGTGGGCTTATTTTGCACCAAGGAACAGATACACTGCTGAAAGGGCTCACTCCTAGCTCTGACTCCCACTTTTCTAGGTATTAGATGGAGGCAAGTTGCAACTCTCAAATCAAGCAATTAATCACATTCCTTAAACATTGTCGACAGAGTCTTGTTTCTCATTAAACCACCTGAAAGCAGATCTCCTGATGGTCTCCAGAGGAAAATAAAGAAGAAAGGTATTTGTTTCCAGAGAGAGTTCAAAGGCAATAAAACTAAAAACTGCTGAAACAGAAATAATTATCATTGCTTTTTTTTTTTCTGCAGCCTGAGATAAATTCACCAAGTGATATCCTACGGAGGGAAAGCACTACAGCAGAGACATTAGTCTACTATTTCATGTCTCCCACATGAGGTGACAGGAGGGAGCTTGAGAAGTGCCAAATTATTGGGACAAATACCTCACTCTGAGTTCCAGAGATGTAGATGGGCATGAACTCATGGAGGTCAAAAATAGAGTTACAGGTTTACATCAGCTTAAATCAAGACTGGTCCCACATCTGCTCAGTGAAATACGATCAGACAAGCAAATACAAATGTGGAGAGGGAAAGAGAGGGGGGTGGAGAGAGCCAGAGAGAGAGAGAGAGAAAGCAATACACCTGAATTTTCATACCCCCTTCTGTCAGCAGGTCCAGCTGACCAGTACAGTGCTGATCTGAAACAGCAGAAGGGAGAATGCTTATAGTCAAAAGCATCAGCTTTCTTATGCAAATGGCAGGTTAAAACCCTTGCAGCTAGTGGAAGCACAGGAGGTTTGCTGTTGGCTGCAATTTTTCCAGATTTTTTTTCTGTTTGTTTATATGTATTCCCTCTCTATTAGTAAAATGCACCTGTTTGTGTGAAAGGACACAGCTGCAGGACTTTGAATTCATTGTTTCCCAGAGTGTACCTTTTCTCTCTGCTTCCTGAAAAATTGCTAGTCTGGCATGCTCAAGAGCTAGGCTGTGATCAGGCAGATAGGAGAGTCTTGGGAAATCCATGTAGATTTCCTGTCTGTTAGCCCTTCGATGGTCTCAAGAACTTCATTACAACTTTCCCAGACCCTTGCTTTTGCAGCATTCACTGTCTCCCACTGGCTCTGTGCTAGGAAGGATTGGCTGCACTGCTCTGTGATGAATATGACCAGATCTCTGAGATCAGTCGTGGGTGCTGCTGTAAACCTTGTCACTACTTGCTTTAGTAAATCAGTTCTTCCTCAACTCTCAAGCATAAAGTGGAAATGAGTTTTCCTTGCTCCTGCAGTTGCACGCAGTTTGGTTTTGCAGAGAGACATCCAGGTAACCCTGCAACCCAAGGTGGGATTAATCATACACCCTATTTCCCACAGACAGCCAGCACTGGTGAGAGAAGGGTCACACGAGGAATGGCCAGGATGAGTCAGGAATAAGGCAGACCCCACCCTTCCTGACTCTCTACAGCCACAGAAAGACAGGAAGGATATGTCCCACATTTCCCTCTAGCAAATGGACAGTTGAATGATACAACACCACTAAACCAGTTCCCATTTTCTCTCTTTATAACATCTTAGCCCACTTGGGCTTCAAGGGGAGAAGCATGCAGTTATGTTGGCCAGACACCCAAGAATCTTTGAAGTTTGTAACTGCTTTTGTTTTCCAAATAATTTTCCCTGGCTGTCAAAAAGGAAAGTCACCCAGATACTGATACTAGAATATCAAAAGTGGTGACATTTAAGAAACTGAACAAAGGGTTGCATCATCCTCAGACGTGGCAGATGCCAGACACACCCCCATTAGCCTTTACTCTTTCCTTAGCAAGGTTGAAAAAACCCCAACTTTCATGATCAATGAGAAAAAACATTGAAAATGCCAAATAATACATCATCTCAGGTCAGCGCAGCCCTGACATCCTACTCTTCATACCAAAGGAAGTAGAGGTGATTTGCTTTTCAAAAAATGGTTACTAATTGCTCACAGTCTGTCAAACAGCTCACCATCTCCTCTTTGCTATGATTTGCTAATCTGTTGCGTCCATTCCTAAAGCCTATCCTTAAGCCATCAGCTAAGAACAGTGCAGTACCCAAATGCTGGAGTCTTTGCTCGAGTGCCCTGAGCCTCAGCAGCATCTCATAATGCTACGTGCTAAACCCCGGTGCAGAAGGTGCACACTGTGGCAGGAGGAGTCTGAAACTTTTCTGCCCAGAAACTCACTCAATGCTCAGTGTGCAGGATCAGACATTCCTTTTGTTGGTGCTAGATCCAGCTGTAAATTTGGCCACTTCTGACTCCAGCAGGAGTGGCCAAATTCTTTAACCTCCTTGAGAAACTAATTCCTCACACACTGCCCAGCTGGTCATTAAATAACATGACTTCATCCCCTTCCAGTAGCTCCATATGGGAGCTAGGGATCTCCACGTGGCTCCTGGGAGGCAGAAACTCACCCCTGAGCTGTGACTGCAGCCAGTAGTCCCAGGCAGCCCCATCGAGGTCAATGGAAGAAGAACCAAACGCCCCTACTGTCTTTGTCACCCCTATGGGTGACATGTGTGCTCTGGCAATGGCTTTAGCACCACCAGTGCTTCTGTCCCTGGTAAATAAAGGGACCACTGTGTATCTGGGTGACACTTCCCCAAAGGCTCACAAGGGTATTTGTACTCAGGCCGTTACAGCCAGTGTGACTCTAACCCTTTGTTTCAATAGATTTCTTAAAAAGCTGAAAGAAAACCCTATATAACCTCAAACTACACATTGGTGCAAGTGAAAGAACTTGAAATGCAACATTCTGGTTTGAAAATAATTAGTAGGATTTGAATGATAGAAAAGAGACACAAATTGCTTTGAGTATATACCATAGCTGGTGTGCAAGAATACCTGTTAAGATCACAGCAACAGCAACAAATTTTTCAGCAGAAAGCAAAGTTTTCAGCAACAAATTCTATGTTAGCTAAGATTTTATTTTGTGAAAAAATGTGGGCTGATGTTTATCATGTAACAGATACTATTTCTAGAGAGCATGTGAAGCCAAGGCTTGTGTTCTTCAGTCCAAAAATTATATCTTATGAGAAATATTCCAGCCCATCTCCTGAATCTACTGCTCTCAGAAGACTAGCAAAATTGAAGGTGAAACAAAACAAATCATCCAGAGAAGCGAATCTCCATTTTGGCATTATAGTTATGGTAATGCAGTTACATATTGTCCCCTACAGTGAGTGCATAATAAAACCCAGGGTAAAGAACGGTGACCACTAAAATTGCATTGATAGAAAATAATTCCGTGTAATTGCAGAGGATGTAATTTGAAATGAGAGTAAAGACTTAGCTGTTCACAGCAGTAAATGTATGTTAAATGCCTTCTAAGTCAGAATCAGAATTAAGGAGGTGGTAAAACCCCAAAATGGAACCTTAGGGCTGTAATGGAGCAATACAGACAATAAAGCTCTGATGTGACGGTACATGGGATGGGACAGATTAAATTTAATAGCAATTCCTACAAGATCAGAGGGTAATCTTAGTGGAAGAAGTTGTCTAGAAGCGGTTGATCCAATCTCCTTCTCAAAGTATGGCTAACTCTATGTTAAGTCCTGCTACCCAGGATCTTGGCTACAGACATTTTGAAAATATCTAGGGATAGAGATGGCACTACCTCTCTGTACAAGCTGTTTCAGCACATGTTCTCCATCTTGGTGAAGTTTTTCTTTCAAATGCAGCACGTGTTCTCCATCTTGGTGAAGTTTTCTTTCAAATGCAGTAGGAATTCCCCTTGCTGCAGCTCCTGTCTGCTGCAGCTCCTGTCCTTCCACTGGGCAACTCTGAGAGAAGTCTAGCTCCACCCCCATATTCCCCATTAGACAGGTGAAGACAGCACTAAGATCCCAGCTCAGTTCTGCTGTCCATGGACAAAGCTGTTGGGGCTACCTTAGACTCCTCTTGTACGGCACCCACTGCATCCTTCTGTGCACCCCTGAACTCCAATTTCCAGTAACTATCTTGTGCTGGGTCCCCTAGCTGGACATAGTATCTTAAAATAGCATCATATGCACCAAATGGAGCAAAATAATTGCTTCCCTCGACCTACTGGCTGCTCCACTGGGGCCCACCACTCCTCTTCTGGGTCTCCAGGTCCCTTGGGTCTGGATCGCTCAGATTTCTGCTGCTGTTCAGCATTATTCCAGCACAAATGCAAGACTTTGAATTTTTCTTTATTGAAAAATACCCTGTCCATTTTGATTTTAGGAGTAGCAGGAGAAGTCATGTCAAAAGCCTTGATAAATAAGTCAAGTCATAAATTCAGTAATAAGTGCCAGGGAAAGACATTAAGGCATAAATACAGAACATGAATGCCTGCCCCTGCCCTATTTAGCAGTTTTAGCACCAAACAACTCCTGAGACATCCCTGGGCATTTTTACCTGTAAGATGCAAAATGCCTTGCTGACATCCAAGCTTTATTTCAGCCAGGTAGTGTGGATACCACAAACACTGCAGACACAGCTGTATGGCACTCACTACAAGTCATTCGCCCTGCCAAGGCACATGTGGCTCTTGAGGTTGTCACAGATACATTTTGTCTGGTTTCCCAAATATCTGATTTACACCTAGCTGAAGGCTTCTAATCCCTTTAAAGGTGTTGGTTGGCGTAACTATATTCCAAGAACCTTCAGATACAGATAATTTCAAGAGTTATTCAGTTATTGTTTCATTAAGGAAGACATACAAATAAGGATCTCAGGGAAAATAAAGACTAATTTGAAGGCCAGGAAGGAAGACTAGTATGTGAGGGTGATCTAATAATGAACTCTAGGAAGGCTTTCCTTCAAATATTATAAAAACAGCATCCCACTGTGTATTACTAGTGAAATGGGAAAATAGTTGTTTACAGAAAAGATGCAAGTATCTGTAAGATCAGCCAACAACATACAAAACCCCGGAGTCAAGGAGCAGGGGCCAGGGCAAAATTTTATTTGAACATTTACCTAAAACTGAGAAAACATCTAAATTGTCATTGAAATCAAGTAGGTGGTAACTAAATACATGTGTTCAGAAACTATTCATGTGAGGAAAGCCTGGAGGAGGAAAGTACACTCTGGATGAAACTGTTCTATGTGTCTAAAGATCTACGTGTACTTATAGAGATGGTACAGATTTCATTTGCTTCAAGGTTCAGAGCTGGGACAGAGACAAGTGTAAATTTACTTGAACTAAATTCACTTGGATTTCATAAAAATCTGGGGACATTCTTCCTAGAAGGTTCATTTATCTTCTTACTTTCCTAGTGACATGGTAACTGAATAAATACCTCCAGTCTATTCCAGTCCTTTCTATTTAAAATGGTGTCTATGTTTAATTTAAGCATGTTCATTTGATCAAAACAATCCAGCCATTTCTGTGAATTTTTTGACTACCTCTCAAACATTTATTTTTTTCATATTGTGGATTAGATTGTACTTTTCTTTCTGGGGAAAAAAAAAGTTTTCTAAATCAAAGCAAGAATAAGCAACTCTCTCATTAGCAAAAAGAAAAACAGAAATAAATCCAGACTCATTCAAAAAGCAGGCTGCAATCTTTTCTAATTACTTCCATAACCCTAAGGAAGCAGCATTTCCCAAGAGAGCATATGAGATAATCCTTAAACATTAAGAAACGAGAGGAAAATGCAGTAGATTTAGCAGGCAAATTGGAGAGGGAGAGAGGATTGAACACCTGGGAAAGAGACACGCTTCAGCATTCATTAGACTGACAATTTTTTCTCACAATCTGGAGAAAAACATCCATCACTTTTCATTCCACAGTCACACAGGCAATTCAGAGAGTTTTACACTACAAATAACTATTAAAAAAAAAAAAGTATTTAGAGTCCCTGGTTGCTATATAAGCAGCAGGCTCAGGTATAAAATTTTGCCAAGAGTGCCTAGAAAATGATTTTTTAAAATAGGAGCCAGGATGAGAACTGTGCTATAGAAAGATTTCATTTAATAGCACTCAGCAAGTTAATATCCTTGCTTTTGCCCTCTACCTATTTAGATGAAAATGCCTAATTTTGTCTTACTACTAGGAATCATAGGAACCCATCTTCTAATTATGAAAGGTCAGAAAATTGCCTCCTAAAACATAGAGCTCTTGGGCTTCTGCAAAATTTCATTTGGAAGCACTGTGATGACTTTTCTTCCACTGTACAGAACATAGGCAGTTTTGAGAGGTTGATTTCTTTTCAACTGAATACTCAAGGAAAACACTGTGAGCAATTTTTGCATTTCTTTTTCTAGCAGCTGTGATTCCAGTGCCACTAAGTAGTCACAAACCAACATTACCTCCTCTGAGGTAATGTATTCCCACTTCTAAAAGCTCAAAAGGAGAAGTTGGTATAATACTTTTTCGTGGGATAGGTTATGAATCTTTTCCTCTCTCTTGTTTTTGAATGAGGCTTTGAAAAATTGTGACTCTCCACGTGCAAAAGTGGAGAGAGAACAGGAGTGGCAGTGGAAGAACAGATGCCCACCACCACATTCACCCCCCTCTTTGGAGGGTGTTGCTCCTATGTGTGGTCCCTTATACCCGAAAACCCTTCCCTATGAAGCTCAGGGCATGTGCTGAAGCACTCATAGAGAACTGGGCACTACTCTCTCACCATCAGGCAAAGAAGAAAAGATTTAACACTGTTCTAAAGATTTCAAGCCCTGCTATAACAGCAAATGCTTACCGAGCACAGGGAAAGTGATTTGAAATTTTATTTCACTGCTTCCTTTGAGCTCAGCAGCACCCAACAGACTTCAGTAAACCACACAGAAGGCCTAACTTCACATACACACTCATAGAATAAGCTATCCCCTCTCTCTTTACTTGCATAAAATTGTGGATGCATACAAATACCCCTCAAAGCTATGATAAGTTCTAGCTTTGTAGGATAACATTGAAAGATACTCTTTAATCTTAATCAGTTTCAGAGATGAAGTGGCTCTTTTGGATTCCTAAATCTTGTAGTAATGAGGGAAGTTTGTATCATTGATTCTGGCATTCTCATACTAAACAGTGACACAGCTAGATGCTGATTTTGATTATTCCCTTTTTCATTCCTTTTTTAATCTGTATTTTTAGCATGTGTAGAGGCATTGCTTTTCATATACCAATAATTCATTTTACCTGAAAAGCTGTCACACACAAATTAAGGTGGGTATCTCTCTCTTCCCTTGTTTCTCAACCTGCGCACATGCACGTTAATTACAAGCAGAAAGCACAAATGACACTACATACTCCAGAGCATCTGTTCAGGCCTTAATTAATCCAACCTTCTTGCAGTCCCCATGGCAACAATACTCAACAGACTACCCTGATTTGGAATATTCAATAGAGCATTTTACATTACATATTTTATTCAAATTATGGCTGCAGAACTACTCCTGTGTTAGCAAAGTAGTGTCAGTGCTGATGTGAACAGAATGAGTCCTTGCTCTACTTGACCCCTCCTCATACATTACCTCATTAAAATGTATAATAGCATTCGAGCTAAGTCACATTAAAGCAGACACGCTCTTTTTCAAAGCCTAGAAAGAAGTCCATTACCTCTTCTTTATGTTTAAAAAAAAATTCAGGCTTCATAAAATGAATAGGAATATTTTGCAGTGCTGCACGTGCAACTCATATCATAAAGGTGATTATGAAAATTATAGGAGCAAAAAAGATTTTCCTTGGTGTATTTCTAAACTCTCTAGTCCTTTATCTTGTCAGCTTAGGCTCCAAACACATGTTTTGACAAGGTGTGATCCCCATCATTTAGATATTAATAGGGGCTGGAGTAAGAGAGGTTGTTCCAGCTAATGGAAGAGCTGCTTATTTCAGTTATTCTGTGGGCAAGGGGCGCCCAGTCTCGGTTTTCTTTTGTACCTAGCTGCACTGAAGGAGGCCCTGGATTGGATTTCTCCACCCTGACAGGGCCAGGACTCCCTGCCGGGAATTAAAATCTTGTCACAGCCCCGCCCAGGGAAGGTAGTCCTGATGGCCAAAGGTCAGTAGCAAACGATTGCCTGCAAGCCAGCTTTTCCCATAGCCAGTACTGCACTGGGAGGCTGTTTATGTAAATCCTCTTAGGCCAGCCTCAAAGCAAGAAGCACTGCTATCTCAGCTGTTTTCCACTTCACACGTGCCCAGCTAGCCCTTTCCTCAGGGACAGCTGTGGGAAGGGGCAGCATAGGACCCCTGTGCCTTTAGGCCAGGCCCCCTTGGTGAGGCTAGAGCAGGGCATTAAAAAAAAGCCTTAAAAAAAACCACCAAAAAAAGCCCAACCAAAACCAACAAACAAACGAACAAACAGCAAAAACCTCCAAAAAAACCCCATGACAATTGACTCAAGTAGGGATTTTGATAAAACAGTGGATGGGAAGGAGGCAGGAGCAGGCAGCTTTAGCCTGTGACTGTGCACCAGTGACAAGTGGATGGAGGGAATGTTGGCTTGGAAAACCTCTGAGTGTTTGCATCTCTCACCCTGCCGTATCTTTCCTCTGGGTATTAAATTACAACTTTAAACACTGACAGCACACAGAGTTAAAAAGAATTATTTTGCTATTGTATGCAGACAACTATGTTGGTCTGAAAGTATGCACAAATTAAATGTTAATCTGAGTCCAGGCATAATCTAATTATTGCTTCCTTTTGAAGTAAGAGAAACAATATTTACTGAGTAAATTATGGATGTCTAAAGGTAAAGCTTGCTTTGAAGATTAAACAACACACATGTTGTTAATTATTATAACCATACTTGACCCTTGTTACTTTGCAAAAATTTGAACACATTTGGAATTTTCACAGAGATGTTGCATTTTAGAAGGCAGTACTTCATATCCTTGTCAATTGCCTTTTATTACAAGGCAACATAAAAGAGAGCACCAAATATAGGAGAGGCTGATTGTGTGATATGTGTAGTGCATAGTTTCTCTGCAATACAGAGTAAAATCCCTCTTTTAGCACAGAGGGGCTGCTGGCAGCATGGGGAAGCCATCCTCACCAGCATGGGGCATGTCTGTGGACTCCTCACACCCTAATATCTCTGCCCCTGGGGAGACAAACCCTGGCCAGATGCCTGCTGCAAAGGGCCCCGAGCATCCTGACTTTGTGCTGGGGAGGCAATCATGACACAGCAGTAGACAGAGGCAAGACTCTCTCCAGGAGATTAGACAATGTAATCTCATTCTCCTTCTCTGCCAACTGGATTCTCAATCCATGAAAGTACTTCCTGATACCTGTCCATAAAATTTTAGATTCCAGTCCATTCAGCCTTACTTTCATCACTAGAGGTACCCAGTACTTTAATCATACACTAAACCCACATTAACAAAACCCCTAATCAAATAATAACACATTATTGTTATAATGTAATTGCACAGAATATTTACACCAGTGTTTTTGTCAGTGACTCCCTGAATGCTGTACAAAAGAAGCGGTTTCTGCTATTGCTTGTGCTGCTTATTTCCACAATCACTTATTTTTGAGTCCCTATCCTGTTGTCTGACAGTTCATAATCTAACTTTGTGCGGAAGTGTAGCATTTTGTTGGAGTCTGTCAAGCTTGGACCCAGGTCTGCATGTTCCAAATATCTGACATCTCCTTTATGTTCAGGCCCATCTCTGTAATTACCCCAGAACTGATGATGGAAGTGGCAGAAATAATAGGTTGGAAACATCTGACCAATGTTCAGGGAAGTGTTTCTGCTCATCAGAAGGCAGTTGTGAAATTAAGTGGTGAGCATAGTTGACTTCCATTTAATTGAAATTACAGATGGAAGGACAGCATTATGATGAATTTCAACTGTCCAGGTGTTGTGAACTTCAAATTTCCCAGAAGAAAGAGTACTTTGAGTTTGGTGTCTGCAAACCATGCTGTTACACCTGATTAATGTACTTGAGAAGTATGTTGGAGTCCCTGCCAGCTCATGGAGTTTTTAGTTCATGAGACTCCAACACAGTCCTGCTTGTAGGACAAGCAGAAGTAACCAATCATTTACCAATAAACTTCTTCCCCACCTTTTAGTGTGGTTCCATATCTTGTCCTTGAAAGTTGTTATCCTGATCGATTTGAAGAATTATGCTGTAAATTAAATGAGAACAGCTGGAGTCAGGATTAGAAACTGAACTGCTGTGCAAATTGTGATTTCCAGTAAAACAGCTGATGCACCCTATCTTCTGTCAATAATTACTTTGCGTGAAATATCCTTCAGTGCTCAGCATTTATTTTATATGCCAAGAGAGGTTTCCCAAGGCTGCAAGCCATCTCTCTCACAGCCTGCACACAACCATTCAGCTTCAAGATAGGCACTGAAGGGATGAGAGCCAGACAGGGGCGTGACCTGAGCGAAGCACAGGTTACCCCAGGGCCCCACCACTCTGCTGTGTGGCAAAGCAGGGTTGAACATGTAGCCAGCTCCCAGCATGACCTGTGGCATCAGCTTCAGTGGCACCAAATGGCTTGGTCCTCCCACAGCCAGGTTTTCCAGATGACCGAGCTGCCAGCACCTTTGAACCGGTATCTATGTACAAGCCCCGGAGCTGGAACCCTTCCCTCAGCACCCATCGTTCCTCTTAGGGGCCATCCAGAGGAATATGCCCTATGGCTTACCTGAAACATTAAAAGGCATCCATAGTTTCTGAGGGAATCATCCACTCACAGTCCATAGATCACCCACCAGCACGCTTTGCCTCCTGTACCCTTGAGTTTTCACTTTAAGGTAACAAGTTCTGCACTGCCACACACAGAAGAATACCAACCACACCCCTACTCTGGAGCTGTAGATGTTTACTGAGAACTTTAAGGAAAACTGTTGTGATAAATCTTCCTACAGAAAGCCTTGGCAGCAACTGGAAGGCAGTCTGATGTGTTTAAGACATCTTCCACAGCATTCAACAGCAGCAATAGGATTTCCTACAGGCTCGTGACTTACAGCCCAGACATTTTGCATGGCTGTAGTCTAAATATCAAATGAAGGTCACCTGAGGCAAGGACATGATTTCCATGGTAGGATAGCATTTTCAAACCATCTGGAAGAAGAAAGGGAATCTTACTCACAGATACAGCTCTGTGCCAGTTTTTCTGTTCATAGGATATCTAAGGAGCACTGCCAGATCTCAAAGTAAATCTAATGATTCGATGTGTGCTTCAAAGGAAGTCACACCTTAGCTTTGTACCCTCCAAGTCCTTCCTTTACCTGCAGCATTGTCACTATCTGGCCCGGACTCAGATACAAGCCTTGCATGCTATACTTGATAGCATGCAATGGCAGAAAACTTGGAGATAATTTAATGAAGCCTGTGCCACCTTGCCCGTTTACCTGGTGGCCAGACATGGGTTTAAAACCAGACCAAATCTGGTCATGTGGGACTTTGTGAAGGAAAGCAACATCAGCAGAGAGGCAATTTCACTCTTAATGTTTTCCTTTCCACTGACAATTTGAGTATGTCACTCTGAAAACTTGCTCCTTAATTAGAAGCTGGAAAGAAACCCCACGGGATAAGGATAGTTACCCTCCACTGACTGAAAGCAGGAGATGCTCAGTCAGTGCTATTAAAGGGGTTTTTTGCCCACTTGTCTGCTTTGTATCTGGAATTGACCTCCAGTGGCTTGGTTTAGCATTCATTCAGCAATGCTAGGACAACTGTGTGCATGCAGGAAATGGGGACAGTTTTCATTTCAGGCGAGACATTACTTACTTTAACTAGGGGCAAGACCAATTTTTCATGTTCCTTGCACTACTCAAAAAGAGCACGAGTGGGTTCACAGCCTGGCCTGAGCCTCCTCAATGAGCTGGACACAGAGTATGCAGACATCCTACTTGTTCGCTTGCATGGGAAGGCCAGGGCTCACACTGATCTCCATAAGCTGTCTTCAGTTCATGCAATTGTTTATCCACATCAGTCTTTGTTTTTAGCAGTGGTAACCTGCGTGAGTGGAAGGTTCATGCCTCTGCATAGTAGTATTGTAGTATGGCTTGGCAGTTTCACAGAAATCTGATAAGAGATTTCCCTTGCGAATGTTAAGCCTCCACAGGAGAATTTCTTTGTTTGAACTTGCATGCTTCACTGTCCCTTTTGTAAATACCTGGTCCTTGCTCTCTCTGGCACTGGAATTAAAAAATGTGGCATCTAACCAGTTCTCAAATCATCAGTCAACCAATAAGTAGTGTGATAAATAGACTTTCTTTCTCTGAATAAAAAAGCTTGTTCCGTGAAGGAGCTTAGAAATATCTAATTAGAGTGGACACTCTTCCTGCCTTCTCTACAACCAGAACACCTTTTTCATGTTTCTTTTCTCTTCTCCTGGTCTCTACCCAGGATAAGACTCAAACTCAGAATTTGGTCGGTGCTACAGCCCTCCTTGCGGCAGAACCTTTCCATATAAGAGGTGGCAACATCCTGATCTGGGCCTGAGACTGAGAGGAGAAGAGGAAGAAACTTCAGCACAGATGATCCATGGAATAAAAAACATAGCTCTCTGGGAATTTGGGAGCAAATTACTGACCTGAACAGAGCTGCTTCCAATACTGCTCTGCATGTCAGGGAAAAACACTGACATTCCCAGGTGAGATACCTGGATCATTTCACCTTCACAGCCCACAAAACCCTTGCAAGTTCTTCCAATCTGCGTAGCCTTTGATGATCTCCTGATGGAAGAAGCCTAGTAGATTATTGTCTGATGCACTTTTTCAGACCAAAGGGCTGGATTGATGACAACTCTTTAGAATAATGCCAGCAAGGTTATCCTTTGAGGGTTTTCCTTTATCCTGAAGAAATAAAACACTTTTTGACATCAGCCCGCCAAAGGGAGCCTTTATGCAAAATTCAAGCCACTGAATCCAGGCCATCCTCCCAGACTTACCTCAGAATTTTGCAGCAAGACAGAAAAACACTTTTGGAGGTTAACATGTAGCTGTCCTTATGACTAAGATTATCAAGAATACTCATAGCTACTTCTGCAGTGCTCCTACATACATAGATCTTTACTAGGGATGAGAAAACAACAAATGTATCCATTTGCCTTGGAAAAAATGGCAGAAATCAACTGCAATTCCACAATTCTGTAAGAAAGAGCAGACATCCAACCTGTTTCAGTATGCTAATGCCCCACAACCTGTGCTGTTTCTACTTCTGTAATATAAACTGGGCACAGTGAAGGTTTTGGATGGGAAGGATTTGGGGTTGGAATTCTTGTCAAACAGAATATTCATTAGAAGCTCTCCAAACAGTCACTCTATTTCCCCATTTTGTCATCAAACGCATAAGGAAAACTGCCTCATCTGCAACTCTCCATTGCTTTCAAAATTCAGCCTGAGCAAGTTGTACATGTTACTTACCACAGCACAATCTCTTTTTCTTTGAATGAACTTCATCACACGATAAAAATGTTTTTAGTAGCAATATGGTACATTATAAAATTGGCACCTACTTGATTAAGCAAAAAATCTTACTCACTTTTTTGAACTAAGTGGGTGGCATATAAATTAATACAGCTAATAGGGCTCTCTAAGTAAAATGATTTGTCTCCCTTACATGGAAAACATTAATAGATGTTTTTTTCAATCATTTCAGTAAACAAACTTTGGGGAGCTTTGCTGATAGCCTAATCTGTATTTAATTTAGTAATTTGAAAAGAACATGGATGACCTTTGTGAAAAATCTCTTAGAAATGCAGCTAAGTGTGTTGTTTACCTTAATACTCAAACAGCATCCAAGTGAAGAATTTGCTCTATTCTGGCCTCATTCTACAAATGACTGAATGCACAAATCCAAGGGTCTGGATCCAGCACACTGTAAGCTTAAGCTCTTAATGAATTTCTTCTCTACCATTACTACAGACTTGCTGAAAAAAAGATTTGTTGCAAGTTTCCCTTAAAAGTCTTTTAAATTTGCTTGATACGACAACATTAATAGCATACCACATTAAGGAGATAATGCTGGAAAAGTCTAGGTATTACAGCAAAGAAATCCCTTCTTTGTTAAAAGATGGAGAAAAAAGTTAAAAATAAGAAAAAATAAATAGAAAGCTCATCCTGGTGCCATGGATACTTGTAGTACAGCAACTGCTCCTTTAATTTAAACACTGAAATTAATTACTAAATTAGATTCTGAGCTTTCAGAGGCAAGATGCTTTGAAAAGCATAGCACAGAAACCCCACAATATATGGGATGAGGGAAAAACAACATACTTCGCAAATAAGCCCACTTCAAAATAATATAAAAAAGGTGAAGAGAATTTCTGAATATATTTTCTAATTAGAAAAGAAGACGCAGCATTAATAGATGCCTGATGATAACTGAAAACACAGACTGCTAAAATAGCTGAGTCTCACTGGGGCTCTGTTTAAATCCTGCTAAGGCATTAAGAAATGCCTAAATAATGGGGAGAGTTCAGGGGTGCATAATACATCTTGTTATAAAGAGCACCTGCCGAGACCATACTGGCCTATACTTTAAACATTTTCTACAATTAAAATACCTAAATCTGGAGGCCACCTGTTTCCTGCCTTTGCCTTTCTGAAATGCCAGAAGTTTTACTGTAAACACAGGTGAGCAAAATAAGATGCTGCCTGATTTTAGGGGACTTAAAAGAATTTGCTCAACAGCTGAAGTCTGGGCCAGCCACTTTTCAGCTCCCAGCCCCTCAATTAAAACTGATGAGAGAAGCAGTATCCTTCCTCTCTTCCTCTCCCAGTGGCAAGATGCTTACATGGGAATTCCCACACCAAACTGGGACAGCAGCTATCCATCCAGCAGCTTGGATTTGACAGTAACCAGTACCAGATGTTTCAGCCAAAGCATAATAAAATGCAGAGAGAGTAATTGTGGAGAAAACTGCTCATTTTTTCCCAATTTCCCATGGGTTCCTGGGCAAGGCACATATCGTGGACATACACCATCCCAAGAAATTAGTCTAGCTACTTAGAAATTTGCCAAAAAGTTGTTCAGATGGCAACCCTGAATTCATTGCTGACTGGTGAAACAGAGAGGCTGTCCTTACTGCAGGTCTCGTAAGAGAAATTGGATCCACATTTTAATTTTAGTCTAAATGTGAAAAGTAAGGAAACAATTCTATAAATTCTAAAAGGGATTTTTTTTTTTCTCTTATAAAAAGACATATTTTAAAAGTGCTGTCAGGCTAGCAGGAGTCTTGAAGGCTGGACACAGACACTGGAAACCACATCTGCAGGCCCAGTTTTTCCCTGATGACATTTGCACACCAGGTGATACAGCTGAGGGTCACGTCCTGGTCACCAAGTCAGGTGCTCAGCTGTTTGCCCAAGATAGCAACTGAATGACAACTCTGGAGTCCAGTAAGATGCAGCTCAGAAAGCTCTGCTTTAGAGTATTCCCCATAGCACCAGGCCCTGGAAGAGAGTCTTCTCCATCAGGAGATCCTTGCCAACAAACACACACATCTAAAACTCTGGGCCCTGCAAAAGATGTTGTGCAACTCAAGGCTCAGGGTAAAATGGAAACCATTGCCACCTGGGGCTTATCCAGACAAATCCTGCGCTCCTCTGCCCCATGAGCTGGGCAGATGTGAGGCAGCCCTGATTCAGGAGCTGTGCAGCTGCATTCCTGCTGCGCCTCTGCCAATCCCATCAGACACGCCAACCAGCAAAAGGCACATCCTTGGTTTTTCCAGCCGAGATACACAAAGCACAGCTTTAGCTATGCTGGACCAGGAACACACATCTGCAGCTGAGCTCAGTGCAAACAAGGCCAGGAGATTCATTTTTTTTTCCTCCTGTTTTCTTACTTCTTTGGAGGATCTCACAATGAATCAAATTTACAGTTTTGCAGAAATGCACAGAACATTTATTCAGTTTGACAGAAGTGTACAAATTTTTCAAAAAGACAAAAGGCACAAAACAGATGCTGGTTCCTTACTGCCTAAAACACAGAGAATCCCATGAACTTGAAAGCAGAAAGCTATCTGACTTCTACATAGGAAAGCAGTGGAGTTTCAGAAGGGTTCGGTTAACTGCAGCCTACTATTTATCCCCTTTCTTTCTTTTGACCAGTGACATGGTTTCATCCGGTAAATTTTAATGCATAAGGACACTTACTGAAATGAAGTAGAGTTATAATACAATAACTAATTTAGTGCATCTCTGCACAGAAACTGGCAGTAGTATCAAAATGATAATAGGCTTTGGGACATGAAAAAACACTTACAATTATGCAATTATGCTCAGACCATAAAAAACATCCCCTTCTGAGCAGTTCCTGAGATAGAAGATAAGGAAAATGACCCAACAGCTAAGGGTATATAGCACATTTCAGGGAAAACTACAGCCATCATTCTTACATTGCTGTCTTCTCCTGTTATATTACAACTGTTAGAAGGTTACTGATACACACTCTGAAATCTCAAGTAGCAGACCCATCTCTCTTAGCTCACCCTTGTAAAAAGAGGACTAGAGAAAATCAACACTAGCTTTCACAGTTCTTGGCGGCATCTTTACAATTTCAAAATGTTATGTCTCCCCTGCTACTCATTGCTTCTTGCAAAGCATTTGAAATCATGTCATAAATTAAAGATTATACAACAAAGGCTTCAAAATAACTTACTTGCTATATTTATCATGGGGAAAATTTTGCATTTAATATTACATACTACCCTTAAAGCCAGATGATCACAGATAGAGAACAACTATAGATATTTAGAAAAACAAACACAGTTATCTTTCCGAAGTGCTACTGAGATTAGAAGACAAGTCATCAGAGGTAAACAATCTCCTCCTCTACTCTGGCTCCACTTTCTGCATCCTGGAGGCTTTCAGGCTGGTGCTTCAGCTGCAGTTTGTCTACCTGTGGTGACTGGATGGATCCCTGGTTTGGAACACTTGTTTGGGGACCCTGGGTCTGTGATGCATTCAGATCTGTAACACACAAGAGAAGGACATATGACAATGCATTTTCTGCCACGCCCATGCCATTAAAAAGAGCAAATTCTGACATTTTCATTAGCACCATTTTCTAGTTTGCTGCATCTGTCTAGAAAGGAAAACACTACTCTAGAACAAACTATACTACAGCCTAGTATAGAGAGGCACCTTACTCAAATGTAGTGAAATCTATTCAAGTAATAATAATAATAATAATAATAATAATAATAATAATAATAATAATAATAAACGTGTAACCATACTTTACTAAATAGATACACAATAATGGAAAGACATAAATGAGGTCAGAATTGAGCCAGAGGGAAGCACACAGCATATAATCAGTACCTTTGTTAGTAATAATACAGTTGTAACATTAATACCGTTTTCATCATTACACAGAATTTTATTTTTAAGCCTTCCTTTTACAGATGAAAAAGAATCAACTGAGTAAACCCAGTTAAAAGTCTACATGGCTGGAACTTGCACTCAGCTTTTTCAACCAAGTTTATCTGTGCTTATTTGCACTAACTACCTACTCTATTCTTGACGTGATCCTTTTGGTGTGGTGTGGAGAGAAACACTTGCACCCAAACACTAGAACATTATTTCACAAGGATCTTAATTTGTTATCTTTCCAATTTTCTCCCACAAATGCAGAGAATCAGGTACTTGTTTTCCAGCATTGCACAATGAAGACTTTTGTGATGATTCATGTACAGCTTAAAAAACCAAAACAACACAACTACAGTTGGGTTTTATCCCTAGTCAGCGTTTTGTAGCACTTCAGCCCTCGGGAGCTGGCTTTTCTACATCTATATTTCTTCAAAGCAATTTTACCATAAAAAAGAGCTGCCATGACATAGAATGTCTACCTCATGCATAGTGATGAGAAAGATCTGTAATGGATATGCTGTAATACTTTTCACAGCAATCTTAGCCTGACCAGGTCTTCTATTACATCAGGAGGGTTAAATTTTCGTAAAGGACTCTGCAGAAAGAAGGGAGCTTGGAACCCCTCGCACAGCACGGTAATGCCAGAAGCACGCAAACCGAGAACTGGGGTTCTTTGAGCCTTGATCATTCATGCGGAGCTGAAGAGTCATTTCATGCTTGCTCTAGTCTCTAGTTCTCACATATATGTGCAATGAAAATCTATTATGAAGGAGCTATTTGGGTTTTTACCCACCATGTCACTTAACTGGTGGCAATTCATAATGACACCTGCCCACATTCCCCTAACACATGTGACTTTCACCAGTCCTGTTCACTGAGGCAGGAGTTCAAGGCAAACAAGCTGGCACCCTGAAAAGCCTAGGCTCTCTGGCTGCTCCCTGGCATGGGGTGTGTGGAGCAGTGCGGGGTGATTATGCAATGGGCATGTGGGAACACATCATATCACAGCCTCTACCTTCAGCATCTTCTCCTCTTTGATGCTCACACAGCTGGGGGGAGCAAACAGGCTTTGGGGTTACAGCTTCCAGCATAAGCCACATGCGTGTTATTCTTGCTGCCAAGACTGCATGGTCCATGGCAGGGGCAAGGTATTTATAAACAAGCTTAGTCATAGTGGGATGACACAGAATGTTAGAAAAGTTAGTCTCCATTTGTCTTCCTTTTACTGTTTTATACCGGATTAAGTTTCAGTCTTGAAAATCCAGAGTAAGTCTTGATTGCAGGTGAGTTATTTGCAATATGTAACACAGCAGGACTTGACTCCCTAACTTAGTTGAACAGCCCTGATTTTTTAAAAATGATGTATGCATTTGTTTCTTTCTGATAGTCATATTAGAAAAAGATAACAATTTGCAGCCCACAGAAGAAAGCAAAAATATGTCTGCCTGTCTTTATGAAAACTGGATACATTTGGTTTGTTTATTTATTAAAAAGAGCCCTACTAGCAGAAGTTCCTCAGCTTCTAAACACTTACATTTTGGGGTAATTTTACCCACATTAATATTCCTTTTAAGTCCTGTGAGTCTATTCATATTACCAAAGTTATGTGCATAAGAATACCATGGAGTAAACACTTATTTGAAAGATCTGTTTCCAAAGTTTATGAAGTACATAATTGGAGAAGCCTAATTACAAATTTGAAAATACACAGAAAAGAAAGAGAAACACCTTACATGCAGTTATTTTCTACCATCAAAACTAAACAGTAATTGCTTCACCAATTAAAGCCGTAGCTGTTTCCAAACCATTTCTCATTAACTGTTACAACTATAAGCAGCACAGCTGAGCAGTGGAAACCATCAGCATTCTGGAAAAACAAATCAGAATCTGTCACTATCAAAATAAATGATTTATCACTAGTTTAGCTACTTTTTTTCTTTTTTTCCTAAATATGTTGCATCTGGAAAACCAGAACAGCAGGGGAGCACCCTGGAGGTGAGAGCTCAGCTGCTGCTGGGGTGACAAGTGGCTTCAGGCTGGAAAGGTTGTACTTAATCCAGCTGAGGAGGGAAGGGGCTGGTTTTGGATGCACTTCGGGTGGCACTCAACACAGACTGCCTAATAAAAGCACCATGTGTCCCCAGGGCCAACACACTCAGTTTGCCATTGGGGAGGGTGGCCCCCCTCTCGCTGCCTGGTGCCATGCTGGAAGCAGCTGAGCCAGGAGACCAGCTGGTATCACAGGCAGCAGCGTGATGTGCCCCGAGAGCAGATGAATGTGAAGTGTGGAAGAAGTGCCAGAAATGGTAACAACAGTTTCAGGTGAAGGGAGATTGGGAAAAGTGGACTGAACTGCCAGTCAGCCTTGGTTCTTGTAATGTAGAACAGTGACAGCAGCCAAGAAGCATCCCCTGAGCTCTCTGGTACAGTATGGGGAAACGAGCTGCCCTTATCAGCAAGCAGGAGAAAGGTGGGAGGAATTCAAATGCTCTCCCAAAACAGGGAGGAAACTTTTGAAACCAGACTTGAAAACATCAGCTGCTGTCTACTAAAGAACTCTGAGAGCTGAGGATGCTCAATAAAAATAAAAAAGGAAAACAAACTGATTATTTGTGCAGACAGCAAGGCAAAGGGGCTGCTGCCAGAAAGTGACATGCAAGAAGCTCTCCCATGCTCCCCTGGCAGCTGGGGCACCCACAGGAGCTCCCCAGTCCCTCTCCAGGTCCATTCTCTGCTGCACTGAGGCAAATGTCAGAATTCACTATGGATCAAGAATCAGGTAAGTATGCACCACTGGCTTTTTAGGAGCCTCCTTCAATTCACCCGTCGACATCGGCCATAAAATGAGTTCTGTGTTATTCCCTTTGTTTAAATTCAGTATTTACTCATCCTTTTTTCTGCTCCCCTCCAAGCTGCCAAGGGATGCTCCCTCTGGAGGCTGTGTTTGGCTCAGCAGTGCGCCCACCAGACCAGCATCCACATCACCAGCACCCAGCAAAAGCCTCTGGTATGGCCCCTGCCCACACCACACCCTTCCTGCCCGGGCTGGGCTCTGCCTGCTGCCTTGCTCCCACACCCTCGCACAGAAAGGACAAATGAAAGGACTGTACCTGGCCGTAGCCATCCACTTGCTCATTTACACTGTTTTTCTTTCATAGTTAGGTAAGTGCAGAAAATACTCCCTGAGTATTTCCAAAGCTTTAACAGAACTGAGCTGTAGCTCAGGTCCTTCCAGAGTCTACTGTGACACAGCTCTCTGCTCCCTCCCACTTCTGCACCAGCCAAGAGCTGTCGGCATCTCTGCACCGTGGACCCCAGAATTTATGTGCAAACTGAAACTCCCTTTACCTGTTTCTCACTTATTTAAAATATATTTCTCCTACGATATTCCACGTAATTTTTTCCTTAAGAGCAAGCCAGAACTGCAGCTGCATCATGGATATCCTAGGCAAAATGGAACAGCAGACCAAAGAAATCCACTCTTTCAGTGTTGGGCTGGTCAAACAACGAAGGCAAAAAGGGGCGTGCTTCAGGCTGGTGACCAAACGTCAGGTAATCTGTGACAGCACTTCAGCCTTTAAGGGACATGTAGCCTGTTCAGCCCAGCAGTGTCACACCTCAGTATAAAACACCCCTAAGATACAGCTTTTACTCCTTTTTATCTCAGCTACGACCATTTCATTAAATAAAGAAACCCCAGGCATACCCTGCAGTCTTCCTCACCAATTTCTACAAAAGGAGTTAGAGGCTGCTTCTAACAAATTCTGGATCCAATCACGAATTGTCTTATTCACGCAGACACTGTCAAATTCAACACTAAAGTTCAAATTTTTTCCCCATTTTCCTTGAGTTTAGGTCTGGTACCATGAGGACAAGCATCAGGAAACTGCAGAGAGGCACTCTACTCTTTCCATACTTTTTTTAGACCACCTCAATATAACAACAATGGCAGATGGCAGGCTGATCGTATGTGGGATCAGCTCTCATGGGAGTTTATAAGGGGACCTCAGTTTTCCAAACAGGGTCTGGGTCTGCACTGTGAGAAATGACAGCTCCTGGCTAAAAACATGGTACTGTTGTAGGGAAAAGAAGAAAGTAGCATTCTGCAGCCTAACTACCCTACCTTTTCCACCGCACTAAGAGACAGGATTAGTAGTATCTCACAAGCTGCTGAGAAGGTGAAGGACAAAGGAGTGGTATTTGCAGGAATCTGAAATCAATACATATCAAAACAAACACAGCCCATGTACCTGGGGGGGCGGGGGATCCGAAAGCCAAGTAAACAACTCATTAGTCACACTGATTCTCACCTCCTGTCTGTTGTCATAGGATGTAAGCACTTCCACATCAAATAAATGCCACAGATTTTCCCCTTCACCCCCTTCACCCCGCCTCTCCCTCCCCCAGGATCACAGCTCTTAACGTAAGCCTGGAGTGCCCACAGTGACGATTATGGGAAGGACAGGAGAACATTATCAAGGCACTAAGAAACACTCCAGGCAAAAAACCTCTCAAGTCTCTGTATTTTGAACAGAAAGCCTTTAGTGTTTCTCCTTCAGCTCTGACCCTGGTTTCACAGCATCATAGGATAATTCAAGTTGGAAGGGATCTCAGAAGGCCTCAGATTCAAACTCCTCCTCAAAGCTGGGTTAGCTCTGAGGTCAGGCCAGTCTGGATACTTTTACTTCTCAGCCGTTTCTAAAAAGGAAGGGAAAAAATAAAGAAAAAAAAAAAAAAAAAAGAAAAAAAAAAAAAAGTGAAAAAAATAAGGGGGGGGGAGGGTGGAAGGAACACACCACATGGATTTTGCAGACAATTACCTTGCTGTGACTTTCCAAGATCTGTCACATTGACCCTCTTTACAAAATAAAACTGCATTAAATGAAGAGTGATTTATGCCACTTTTAGCAACAAATATGTTAAAGAGTCTCAAAACTACTAATCTTCTGAAATAATAAATAGAGTTAGGTTTTGGTTTTACATGTAGTTATAATAACTGGTACCAAGTTCATTTGGACTGACAGCTGACACATCAGCTTCAGGCCACAGCTATTTGAAATGGCAGAGCTGCTCTATTTAATCCCCACACTGGCACTCATGCATAATGCAAAGCACAAGCAGACACCTAAAAAACAGTGCTAAGTCTACCGGGTCTGGGATATTCAAAGGAATTCAAGGCTAACAGGCTCTCATTTGCCGTTACAGTTCAATAGCAAACGGCAGCCTAGCTCCCATGGGCTCCACTCTTAAGTCCCCACTGGCAAATCCCACGGCACCTCTTTGTCTCTAATGATGCTCCCAGTGGTTTCCATGCAGATTCATTAGCAACAGACAGCCGGTTCCCCAGGGAACTCCAAGCACCTCAGCCCATCTTCCCTTCCTCACCATGAAAGGCACCGTGACCAGTTTTGACTGCTTTTTTTAATGCCTACTAAGACTTTCCCAAATTGCGATGGATTTTCCATACTGCAGGTTCAATTGTTTATAGTCAGTAGAAGAAAGGGAACACCACGCAGCAGCAATGCGCACGGCATCACCCTGGAACAACCAAGATACTGCTGCTACCAATTTAGAACAGGACACTTGCTATAGAAAAGTCATGTGTAAGCCCTGAAGATTTGAGGACAATTCCCAGCAGCTTCACTGGCAGTTGAGATCCCACATACCATCAACAAACTAGGCCCTTTGCACCTCAATAAAGCTTATTTCACAGCAGGATTGGGTCTCAAAAAACACTGGGAAAAATATTTTGACCCTAAAGCTACCAAGGAAAGAGGAGCCTAATCCATTTCCCAGCTGACTGAATAAGGCAAGAAAATCAGTCTGGGAATTGTAATGCTGTTATTTACTTTTGACCAGCCCAACCCTGTGAAAAAGCAGCAGCTGCATTTCTTAGGCAAACAAGCACCTTCATTAATAAGAGATCTTTACACAAAAAGCAGATGAGAAATTATTTCATAAGAGATCCTACATTAATTAGTCTTAGCAGCTTTTGGTGCATTTTTTGCTACAATACAGAGAACAGAAAGAATTCAAAGTCTATGATGAATAAGGTCTGCAACGTAACTCTTCTCTACATCTGTACTCTGGATTTTTGATCATGGTAAAATTACTGGGAATGCCATTATTCTGCATGTTTCTGCTCTTTGTGTAGTTGTCGGCTTAGGTAAAACAATGCAGTTCTGTTTTCAGGTTTTGCCTCATAATTCTTCAGAGAAGTTTGGTCTAGACAATTTGGACCAAATTCCTGGCTAACACAAAATACACATTTATTCCACTGAAATGGCATTTATCATAAAATTCCAACTCATACGTGTCTTAAAGCTCCAAGTTTTGGAGTAATGTGATGATGCAGTCATTTTTCTTTTATTAAGGCCCAGTAAACATACTATTTCTAGCACTGGTGTTTACCAAAGAAAGTATTTCAAAACCAACTCAGGCTCAGACACCAACAGTGTCCCTTTAACATCAAACTCCTAGCATGCTGATTAAAATTGATTATGTTGATTAAAATTTTAACCTAGTTACATGGCTATGTTATCAGCTGTATTGATTTTAAAGCACACGGGTTCTAAGCTATTTTTGGCTCGCTGCTTTTCTAATGCATATCAATAAGAGAGACTTAAAAATAGGTCTGACTTGAAATCATAACTTGTCTGTGCATTAAATACCCACAGTCTCACCTTGGCAGGGCAGACTGCCTGACAGCTGTCTGCTTCTGCTTAATATTAATTTATTTACGTATGAATTCCCTATTAAATTGTCTTTGCGCTAAGCTTTGAAGCTTTAGATGGTCAATTACAGACAAACACGTGGTCCAACAGGTATTCTGCTAACAACGAACACATGTTTTATTGACCTATTTCTGTTCCAGCTCATTAAACACAGCTGCACTCAAATGATCAAGAGGAAAGAACCATAAAACCCCAAGAACACCCTTCCTACACAGGATCACAAGGAACGTGACCAGCTGCCGCCGCAGGGCCACTGCCCCACCCAGGGCAGCAGCACACCCACACAGGGCACCTCTCCAGGGGCAGGGCAGCTCGCCTGACCACTGACAACAGTGGTGGGGAAGCGTGGGAAACCCCCACGGCCTCCTCTTTTGGGTGTCCAGTGTGGGTATGAATGAAGTGGGATGCAACCATTTTCTCCTAGCCCATCATCTGCAGAAGCCATTTGGCCAGCAGGCCGAAGTCAAAACAAAGTGCCATCAGTAGGGAACGCTCCTGCTTGAACGTTTGATGGAGAAACGGAAACCCCATAAAGTTACAGACCCAAACTTCCAAGGGCTCAAGGGACAATGAACCAGCTCCCCTTTCTTCTCCCAGCCAGCACATCCCCACACTTCCCTCACCCACTGTCCCAATTTGCATCCTAAAGATAAAATACTACAGTGAGGCTTTATCTCCTTCCCCCTGAAAAGAGAAACAGCTAGCATTAACCCGGAAAAAACAGGAACATGAAGTCATTCCCTTTGAAACAAAAGGGGACATTTACACATCAAAACTCTTCTTTTGAGCTGTTACCACAAATGTCAGTGTGTTGATTAACTCTGCCTCATACTTTATGGACGCTCTTTGGTTGTGGGTTGTTTTGTTGGGGTTTTTTTCACTTTGAAATAAACATAAAATCAAAGACCTTGGCAAAAAATCAATTTAGTCCCCAGCGTTTGGCCAGTCTTTCAGGTGCAACATAAAGAAGTGTGCTCTGGACTTTGGAAAACATTTTCTTAAGTAGCAGAAGAGCACAGCTCTGTTACAAAAGCCAAAAGGGGGAGGTAATTTATAAAACACTCAAGTCTCCTCCTAAGCACTTTGGTTTTACAGGGTAATTTCCCAACAACAGACCAGATCCACCACTTCTTACTCATAAAAGCTGCTGAGATCAAAACTCAAGGAGACCAGCAGAAGAATACTAAATCAATATACAGAATTGCTGCAGAAGAAAAAATCAGGCAAAGCACCTGTTTCAAATCAATTACATGCTAATCTTATCCTTTAATAGAAGCTGCTGGTGTTGATTAATACAGGAAAAATATGGGCATTACTACAAGAGTAAGCATCTGAGAGAAGCCTCTTATCTCAGAGTCACAGAGATACTTGTTCTCTCCAGAGCTCAAAACTGAGGGAAATATTCACTAATTTTTGATTGCAGTTTGAGTATTAGCACAGCCATTTTTATTCCTTTTTCGCAGGAAGAATATGTGCTGATGTTTTCTTCCTGGAGTCCTTGGAAAAAACCAGGAAAAAAATGGAAAGTTGCACATTCCCCTACTTTTGCATTGTAAGCATAGGAATTTTCAGTGTGTGATTGAATATTTTGAAATGAATGCCCTTTTTAATTGTTTGTTAAAAGCTCTGAGAACATGTAACTGCTGTAAAAACAGTTTGCATAAAAGGTAAAGGAAAAATTGTACATCAAAGCCATAAAAACCCACAATTATCAAATAAGCATGTGCCTCCATCCCTTCAGCCAAGTGCTTTCCATGAGTGCATGGAGAGCACTTGGATGCACTTTCCTTACTTCTGCTCCTACTTCTCCCTGCTATGAGCAACACTGGTGTTACCCTTAAGCCCAAATTCATCACCTCCACCTTCTACCTCACCTTTACTACAAGTTTTAAAACACCCGCCTGTATTCATTTTCACTTCCAGCTCTAAACTGCCTGTGTTTAATGCAGGAGCCTTCCTCAGACCTTCATCCCCTTCCCAGTGGCACTGTGCTTCAATGGCAAGTTGCTCTGCACAGAAGACAGGCTCCCTGCAGCTTTCCTGTCAGCAACAATTATCATTCAATTTTCAAGTTCAATTAATAAAGAGAAAAAAAAATCTCTTTTCATCCTTGCCAAATACACTGCTTTCCCTGTCATATATTCTTTATCACAGAATATATTCACTGACTTTTAAAGTACAGGGGTTTGGTTTTTTGTACAACGGACCTTAATCAAATACAGAAAAATAATATCTATTTTTTATCATTAATGTCTCAGTTCTAGATCAGACTTCCAAGAAACACTCAAGGAATCTCAGCAGGTGACTGCTGGAAGTCTTCCTATTTGATTGAACTAAAACCAACTTCCATACCAGCACCAAGGCTCCTCCTCTCTACTGCCAAACTAAAAACTTACACCCAAAAGAAAATCTTCAGTAGCATCTGGCAAGGGAGAACAAGATACTCCATGAAATCTCCTCTAGCAGTTTGGCAACAGCCAACGAAATTTGTTGGAAGGCAGTTGGGTGCTCCTGTGATGAATACCAGCAAAAGACAGACAATCTACCCTTGTGTCTCAATTAATATTTAACAGCAGATGATGCTGAGGAGGTTTCATATTACTAACACTTCATTATTTTTGCACAACATGCTACAGGCCATTTCTTGGAATACGTAAAGTATTATACTAAATAATTAAAGTGTGATTGTACTTCTCAAAATAAGCCAGACAGATACACTTGGTGAGTCAGCTACATGATTTTACAGGGTCTGTTTGCATACACAGTATCTTGCAAAATTTGATCATCCATAAACAGCTTCTCTCAGCTATTAGGATGCATTATTTATTCACACTAGTGCACCTATTTTGAGCTCCAACTTCATTACAAAACATATACAAAATATTTTAATGTACTAAAGCAGGGCACTGCAACCAGGTCTCCACCCACAGATCACATTTCCCAAGGAAAACAAAGACCTCCCTCTTGACATCAAAAAACCAGCAAGACTGTTGTTTTGTGGCTCTTTTCTGAGAGATCACCTCTTTCCCTGCAGACTTGCTGTCTGAGTCACAGCTCTGCACAACCCTGGGCTGGAGCTCAAGATCCAACTCACTATAAACCAGTTGTCTGGCTAAAGAGCCTCTGCCCATGGTCTTCTGCTTTGAAATGTTCTTCTTTCATCCCTCTACTTCCCAGAAACCTCTACCTGCTAAAAAACCCCATATCTACATAAAGAATAAATCTGCATAAAAGGGAGATCATCCATAAGATTCCAATTTCATTGACGCCACTAACTCCACTGACTCCACAAACCACTGCACTGAAGCTGGTGGAACCACAAATGTGAGAAAAATGAGAAAGATTCAGCCATCATCCTATTGCTGTTTGAGAAGTCTGCAGACAATGAAAGCCTGAGTGTGGTGTGCAGGTTTACATCAACACCAGTGGTACCGCAAGAAATAGGGGCAGGCAATCTCTTTACTCCATACACAACCTTAAAGACGTGCACTATTTTAAACTTCCCTCCACAAATGAATGAATTCTAAAGGAGAAGATATTAGAAAGAATAAAATTAGACAGGCATTACACAGTATAGGCATTATTTACATTAATGTACAAAATAAAACCAGAATATCATTAGCTGCCTTAATTAAAAGGTTATGTAATAGTGCTGCATCTACTGTGGTTATTTTCAGAAATGAGGAAAGTGTTTTGAGACGAGAAAATCAGTAACAGAACAACAAAACCTGAGTGCTACAGAGGTGAAAATCAAGTGTTACTTGAAATATACTAATTGCAGATGACATATAATAGCATATTTTTCACTTTGGTATCACACTGCCATGTGATTTAATCTCTTTTGCCATTTGCTTTAAATAAACGGTAGCATTATTTTCGAGAGGAAAAAAAAATACTTCCTCTCTAATTCATTTCCACCAAGTATCTCAGAGACACCGACATCTTTCAGCAGAGCATGAAAATCAGTGTTTTGTGGTATGGAGAAGAGGCGAATTTGGTGTTGTCTGTTGCAGAGTTAGAAGTAAGAGCTCAATTGTTCTAATAAATCAATGAGATTTTGAACTTGGAAGATGGTGGTGCTAATGTTGCTCGACTTTGTATTTTAACATATTTTCATTTAATTTTGTTCTCATTACAACTTACACTGAGCACTGAATGGGCTCTGTGCTCCCCTGTGTAGGCATCCATGCTAACAGTAGAAGGGATATGTTGAATACCCTTCAGAAAAAGCAATTTTGAGTTGTTCTCAATGTGGCATCTGCTCAATTAAAAAAGACAAAAAATTTAAAGTAGCTTAAGATGTCGCACCTGCTCAGGAGGCTCCCCATCAAACTGGGAGCTCCATGGGTCACATCATCCTCCACTTTTTAAAGATTTCCCTCTTTCCCTCTTCTCAAGTGAAAGAAAAACAGAAAGAAGACAGTGGAAAAAAATGGCGCTATTAAAAATATTATTAAACATACCAGAAGAAAATTAAAACAGGTTGAAAGACATCTTCACATGCAATTCTGCAGGTGGTAAGGGGCTGGCCTGCCACTGACTCCAAAGGATGCTGTTATAAAGCATGTGCTGTATGGGACACAGTTTTGTTCCAGCTCAGGAAAGTCAGATGTACTCAGAAGGAGTCCTTTCAGCAACAATTATATAAAAATTAACTCAGAACAGTAATATATGCAGAACTGTGGTGGCTTTTTGTGGGGGGTTGCTAATCATTACTTAATGGGTTCCAAGTGATGAAAGCAATCTTACTCAACAAAGTTCTCAGCATAGGATTCCATTAGCCACCTCCAGCACTGGCAGCAGTAGCTATGCTAGCTGAGTAAGGTCCAGTTACTGAGATTTGCTCCTTGCCAAAATCCAGTCTCGAGTTGTAAGCATAGACAAACAGCCTGTACCACTTCAGAGGGCTTTTTAACACTGTAGTGCAAAGCATATTTCACCTGGTTTTTATCACACTTGCATCAGTTTTATATTGTATACCTCTCCCGACTGCAACAAATTCACCTTAACACAAGTATAAGGAAAGAGCCAGGCCTATTGTTCTCAACCTTCCTGATGAAACCATGGAGCAGGTACTTTTATACAATGTCATTAGGCCATAACTTATGTCAAGGTAGCCTTAGTGGTGGTTTAACCCCAGCCAGCAACCAAGCCCCACGCAGCCCCTTGCTCACTCTCCTACCACAAAGATCAGGGAGAGAATTGGGAGGGTGAAAGTTGGAGAACTCATGGGCTGAGAAAATGACAGTTTAATAGGGAAAGCAAAGGCTGAGCACACAAGCAAAGCAAAACCAGGAATTAATTCAGTGCTTCCCATGGGCAGGCAGGTGTTCAGCCATCTCCAGGAGAGCAGGGCCCCATCACATATAATGGTGACTTGGGAAGACAAACTCCATCACTCCAAACGTTCCTCCTTCCCCCACTTTATACACTGAGCATGGTGCCACAGGGTCTGGATTATCCCTTTGGTCAGTTGGGGTCACCTGTCCTGGCTGTGTCTCCTCCCAATCTCCTCAGCACCCCCAGTCCCCTCCCCAGTGGGGCAGTACCAAAAGCAGAAAAGGCCTTGGCTCTGTGTAAGCCCTGCCCAGCAACAGCAAAAACATCTCTGTATTATCAACCCTGAGTTCAGCACAAATCTAAACCACAGCCCCATGCCAGCCACTGAGAAGAAAATTAACTCTACCCCAGCTGAAACCAGCACATAGACAAAAAATGCACTATTCTAAATGCCATCTAAATTCACAATGAGAAACCAAAGCAAATAAATCTTATACAAAGTTTTAAGAACAAGTTCAACAGAGCAATCACCATTAGCATAATCTGCCTTAAGGAATAGGAAGAAAATTTTTTATAAACTTATATGGAGTTTTAGGATACTACATATTGTTTCTGGAATATTTGCTTTTTCTATTGCAAATTAAATATTTTACATCTCCAGAAACCATTTACTTTAAGGAAAGCCACTATAAATTAGTTATTTTCCCAAAGTCAAGCTATCTCATTTGCTTATATGCATATATGTACAAATTTCTGTCCTTTAAAAAATATTTAAATTACATTAGTCAAATAGAGTCCTACTCTACAAACCCTGCAGCTCCCTGGGTTTGCATTTGGCTGTTTATGAAGATCACAGGTTTTCCTATGTTCCCCATAAAGATTTAAACTATGTTTTTCACTGCACCACATGTATAGATCCTTCATACTAAATGTCTGAGGTAAGCCTTCCCACAATTAAGTTTCAGCAGTTTTCCAGATCTATCGCTTTTCAATTCTATTTCTGTAGCTACAGTGTCTGACTAAATGAAGTTAAGGTAGCAGCAGCAAACAATGCTGTTCACTTCAAAGCTTAAAAGAATTAAAATTGCACTGATTCCTGAAATCAAAGCGGTGAATCCATACATAAATCCTTAGGCATCACTTTGGCTAGTTAACCTGACACGTCAATTAAATGCAAGACTAATTCATTCAATTCTCAGTCTAGTCTGACACAAAACCTATATTTCCCCTCATTCCTAATTAGCCAAAGTACTTGTTTCTTTCATGCAGATAATTTCATAACCATTATGTAAAGCATTAACACATTTTTCTTTCAATCATATTTTCCTCCTGTTGACTGACACACCTTTTCTAGTGAGTTCACTTATGCCAGTTTCAGCTTTGTGGGAACTTGCCTGAAGGTCTTTACTAAAGTTCCCTCCCATACACATAAAACAATGATACATAATCATGTTAGCTATGTGAAGAGACCTATGTCTTACCTTAGGAAATATGAATGGAAAATTATGCACTGGAGGAATGTAGCCGTTTCCATTTCTGTATATTTATGAAGTTTAATTGAATAGTACTTAACATACGGTAGAATGCAGTGTGATTAATTCCTTGGAAACAAGTTCAGATGGTGCTTCTCTTTAACTAATTTAAGGAGGTTTTTTGACAGAGCAGACTTTTTACAAAATACCTAATAATTCTGGGAAAATTAATCAAACCCAAGAAATTCCTTTCGTGTACACACAGAACTTTTAACTATATATTAGGTCTGGCCATGTATGTATGTGGTACATGGCTATAGGCAGTAAACTATACTCAGTATTTGTTTCTTACTTCTATGTTGACTAATTATTTAAGAATGTTTTTTGAAAGACAATTATGAGACTTTATACACAAATCTGGTTGGAAAATGCATGAAAATGCCATGAAACATTCATCCACATGAAAATATTGAAGATTTCAGCTAACTTTCAAGTTCTGTCCCTCACTGCATTTCAGTTGGTTTTCCTTCAAAGTGATTGCAACCGACTATATCCTGCAGAGGTGTCAGAAAGTGGAGGCACAAGGTTGGAGATCTTCTTAAACTCTGCTAAACTCTCTGGGGAAAAACCATGACCAAAATACTGAAGAAAATGGAAATCAGTTTCCTTTTATGAAACATTTGTATTGTTCAATTTGATTGACACTTCTTTAGGAACAAGTGTTTTGCTTAATTTCCATGTGCAGAAAGCCCTTTGGGGAAGTTTAGCACTCTTCTCATTCCCCACTCCCTCCCTGTACAGTGGTCCTGATGCATGACAGAAACAAGTCTGAATCATGCAGACTCGTGCACTCCATGACCAGAGCATAAAATTCTTGTCACCTTCTGAATCACAAATGCAACTGTGGAATGTGATGTCACATCTCTCTGTGGGGAGGCTTCCAGCCCTGCCTGCTCTAGCAATGCAGTGGTGGGCTTCACAGCAACATCGGAACCGTCAGAGTGCTGAAAGGATTTGCTTCGCTCCTTTGTGTAAGGCGTCTTGTGGCACCACCCAGACAGTAACTGCACGTTTTGCCAACACGACTTGGTCACAGAGACTCACACTGGCCTCTTGGGCAGGCTCTGTAGCCAGAGCTGGTCCCCAAGAGTGCCAGGACTGCCCTGGTGCCCTGTTACCAGGGCAAGATAAGGATGTCTACACAGGATGCATCGAGACCAGCCAAACACAAAGCTGGTCCATTGTAGGTGTTTTGAGATACAGAAGCTCCACCAGTTTATCTTAGAATCAGTGCAATTAAAATGGTACAAGCCAGTTTAATTAAAACAGATGCTCTCATGTGGGCTCAATAGAAAGTATCCTGGTTAGTTTGTATCTGTATGTTTGCCAGTGCAAGCTAAGACACTTTTGAGAGGTTTAAACCCACACAAGTGTTCCTTTTCAAATTTGCACTAGCTTAGCTAAACTATAACTAAAATGACAACCGCAGTCAAACGAACAAGTTTCACCAGGCTACTTATTTAGGCATTTTTAGAAATATTAATCTCTTTTACTAATCAGCTTGGTTTGCTGATTGTGGTGATGTGACTAGCCTGCCCTACCTTTGATTATAAAATGCTCTTTGGGCAATCCACATACCAAGGACTAATAAGGCTGTAGTGGATGCCTGCTTAATACATTACAGGGAGTACTAAGGAGCAAGTTCCTTAACCACGGATGTAAGACAATTAACTATTGTACCTGTGTACGTTTGCAACTCCAAATTCTGCTGCCCACTGGTCTTTGCTGTGACCTAACCTCCTGAAGCCGGTGTGAGGACAGAAGTTATTCTGCACCACCAACTGCAGAAAAATGGGAGCTCGGGCACTGCTGCAGCACTGATGTGCCATGTCTCCTGAATTTCACAACTGTGCAGAAAAACCCACCAGATCATAATTTATTACACCAAAAGTGCACCGTTGTCCCTCAAGACTTTTAGTTGTTGTGTTTTTACATCCTGCTCTCTTATTCACACTAATGAAGGAAGTTAGATCAAAACTAATATTGTGCAAAATAAGAAATAAACCCCAGACAGTTAGAGTTTCTCCTAAGTTTTTAAGACCTTTGAGGAATTTTCAGTGCCTGCAGTGCTCAGATAGGCAGCCTCTTCCACTCATTTTGGTAGCCACCATCAGTAACTGCCATGCAGTCTACATATCTTTGGGGGTTCTGGTAAAATGCAAGAATAAAGAAAGGTAATGCAGTGAGAGCTACTAACATATTGTCAAAGATTATATTATTCCTTAGAAGTGATACAATAGTCTGTCCACAGATCTTTCAAAATATTTTCATTCCTCAATGAAGCAAGAAAAGAGTGTTTGAACACTGATTATCATTCTAAGACATTAAATCAAAGCTATTCCAACCAGAAATCCTCAAGTAATGCACATATGTTCTAAAACAATCGATAAAATGCACTTGAAAAAGAGTGACTTCAGCTCACAAAAAAAAAAAAAGGTCAAAAAGCATCGGGAAAAGATTAAGAGAAAAACACATTCTGAGTACTATTATGCAGACACAAAAAGGAGTTCTGTGGGGTTTTTCAGTAAACTTCTGTATTTCTGTTCTGCTTATTTTCTCACCTACCATCAAAAATCTTGCAAAGAAGCATGCAATTGTTTTATCAAAATCTCTTGCTTCCACCACTACCAAGCTGTCTTTGTTCCTAGGACTATTCAGCCAAAGAGGTGGCAAACTGCCTGTACCCCTTCTTAATTAAATAAAGTATTAATTACCATTATTAAAGGAATCCTTGTTGCTTTTGCAGGAAAAAGACGTCTGCTGGTAAGGACTAGTGGATTTCCACAGTGCACTAGTTAATGCTGGCTGACAAGAAGTGTCCATTTTGAAGTCCACCTGATTTTCACTAGTCCCTGCTACATCAGAATTTGAGATACTCATCCCATACACATCATCCTCATAAATAAGAGAAGAATCTGATCTGTTGATTCTGCTTAGAGACACACACACTACAGCTTCATTGAAGTAGAATGCATTTTCACCGTGTAAGCTGTCCAATTGATTATGTCCCATTATCTGCAGAAGGGGAAAGAAAACAACAAAAAACAAAACAGAGAATCGCATTTTCACCTTTGTCAAGTACCAGAATCATAAAATCACAGAATATGTCAAGTTTGAAGGGACTCATAAGAATCATGGATCCAACTCCCGACTTCCCACTACATGAAACTAAAGTGTATGACTATGAGCATCAACCTGAAGAATCCTTATAGCAGGATGCATAAAATTAATGGCCAGAGAGAATGGGGATTCATAGCAAATATTCATCTAATCTGCTAGAAGTTAACCTCAAAACACATTAAACTGGACGTGCACTCAGGAATAAACAGAAATAAACTAGCAGATCTGATCTTAGCTCACCTCAATACAAGTAATAACTGCAAAGAAACACTTAACAAAGGACCACTAACTGGGATGCACTGAGCTCTGCTGACTGCTTTCAGGGGGTTAATATTTTGCCTCATGGCTCTACAAAGTACCACTTCCCATATGTAAATCTGTGTACTCTGCAATCCAAAAATAACACTGTACCTCACGTAGACAGGTAATCACAGAGAACAGGGCTGCAGCAGTCAAACTGGGGATGGAAAACAGCTTTAGCAAGCAAGCCGTGGCTCCCAAGGGCTGAAAATGCAACTCTTGCAGACTCTTTGTCTGCAGGTGTTTATTAAGGCCAATCTTATAAAAAAAGCAGAAGTATCAGTGTGAGTTACTGCATTGTTTGGTCACACAAAACTATCTAGGTCCAGTGTAATACAAAAACACTGGGCTGGGACTACTGGCTGACTGACAATCATTCAACCAGTCCTGCTGCTGCAAGGAGTATGGTAGTGGAAACACGGGAGAAAGACAATCTTAAGGCCTGGATGGAATCAAAGCCATGTAGTCTACTTGAAATAAAAATACAAGTAGCCTTACAAATAAAATATTAGATTACAAAAACTACAACTCTCTGACACTCAGCATTTAATTATTTTGCCTCTGTCTGTGCAAGCCTGGATATCCCTGTATCAGGCTATCATCCTTCAACTTCCCCTCCTCAAAAGGTCACAAGTCACATCCCTTAAAGCTGATGGGCAACTTCAGTTTTAGTTTTATCACCCACTTCTTAAGCACTGCCAAACAAATCAAAACTGTAGCATATGCTATACTAGTAAAAGACGTCTTCGTTGTTTGGGCTGGCAAGCATGTATGGGCAAGTCATGTTCACACGGTGCTCACAAAAGCCGGGTGAAAAGGGGGAGGTCAGAGGCCAATCCTTTACCCCCTCATGCAGGCACAATCTTAGATGCCAAATGGTCTCTGCCTGTTATGGGTGAGTTGCCAGCTGAAAAACTATGGAGGTGATGGCTTGAAGAAAGGCTCTACAGATTTTCTTGTGAAAACGAGAGTCTGAAGGGAAAAAAGAACTGTTTGGGTCAGTGAGCTTTCCATATATGGACAAAATATTTTGATTTTCAGGTGCTTTAGAGACCATACCCACCAAACAGGGATTAGAGATGAGGACCCACCTGGCGGGTGAGGACTCATGCTGACCATGAGTTCAGAGCCAGACTGCATCCTCCAGCCTCAGTAAAAACTTGATTGCTTTTAGTATTAAATACTTAAGCAGCTTCAGAGCTACTTTAAATTACAGCCCCAAATAATGATCATCTCCAAGGATTTATACTGTCAGGGATGGAGGCACACACCAATCTCTTCCCCTAGGGGGCTACTTGTTTCAGGGAACAGGACAGCAGGGCCTGACATGTGGGGTTCACAAGAGCCTGGTGTTTGCTACTCCTGGAAGTGCCCCTTTTCCTCCCTGGAGATAGTGCTCCAGGAAAAAGGGCAGCAACCAAAAACTTCGCTAAGTGCTTTGTATGGTTAAGCATTACAATAATTTACTTTTCCTACAAGATGCAGAGACACAATGTATCTTACCAACACGGTAGAAAAGCAGAATAAAACACAGATTCTCATATTTACAATTTCTGTCTTCTCAGTTTAATAAACATCTGCCTAAGTTTGGGGTTTGTAGGGTATTCAGCTTAAAATCACAGAATGGTTGAGGTTGGAAAGGGCTTCTAGAACACATCTGGTCTAACCCCCCTGCTCAAGCAGGGCCACATACAGACAGTTGTCAAGGACCATGCCCAGGTGGCTTTTGAGTATCTTCAATGATGGAGACTCCACACTTTCCCTGGGCAGCCTGTGCCAGGGCTCCATCACCCTCACAAGAAAAAACAGTTTTCTGATCTTCAAAAGGAAGCATCCGTGTTTCTGTTTATGCCCATTGCCTCTGGTTCTTTCACTGGATGCCACTGGAAAGAATCTGGCTCCACCTCCTCTAGAACCTCCATTTAGGTATTTATATACATTAAAAGGAACCCTCATTAGTAAGAACCCTTTCTTCTCCAAGCTGAACAGTCTCAGCCTTTCCTTACCGGAGAGGTGCCCCTGTCTCTCAAACAGGCACTTCACCAGACATCCATCCCCCTGTCTCTACCTCCTTCCCACCCCACAGCTCTATGCCTTTCTTGTACTGGGGAGCCAGACTCCAGGCGTGTCCAGAGCAGAGAGGAAGGATCCCCTCATTTGACCTACAAGCAATATTTTGCCCAATGCAGCCCTGGAGACCATGTGCCACTGTAGTAGAGGGGCACATTTGTTCATGTTCAATACAGGACTCCCAGGTTCTTTTCACAGAATCACAGAATGATAAAGGCTAGAAAAGATCTCCGAGATCATTGAGCCCAACTTTGGACCCAACACATCACCATCCTACAACTAAATCATAGCACTAGCTACCATGTGCAGTCGCTTTTTGAACACTTCCAGGGACGGTGACTCCACCACTTCCCTAGGCAGCCTGTTCCAACACCTGATCATCCTTTCAGCAAAAAAGTCTTCCCAATGTCCAAACCAAACCTTCCCTGCCACAGCTCAAGACCATTTCCTCCTGTCCTGTCACTAGCTGCCTGGGAAAAGAGGCTGACCCCCATCTTGCTACAACCTCCTTTCAGGTAGCTGTAGAGAGTCAAGCTGACTTCAGTTGGTGATCCCCAGCATCTACCCATGCATGGGGTTGCTCCTTCCCAGGGGCAGGACTTTGCACTTTCCCTGGTTATACTTCATGACAGTCAAAGAAAATGCTTGGATATGCCTGAATCTCAGCTTCCCACATGCTCATTCATTACATTAAGAACCAACAAAACCCAGACGTCCTGGCCCATTTGTCAAGGCAGGTCTCTAGGAATGCAGTCAGGGATATAATTACAGTGGGGAACCACACACCTCATAGCCCCCTGTGGGTGAAAACAGGCTGTTTTGCTGACCATGCTTCCAGTGCCACAGGAGTTTCTTCTGCATTTTCACATTGTCTCTTTCTCTCTCCACCATTTTCTGGCCCTCCTGGAGCCTCTCCAGGCTCTGCTGGTACTCCTGTAGCTGCAGCGCCAGTCCCTGTCGGCTCTGCTCCAGCAGCTCCTCCTCGCTCTCGCACTCCCGCTGCCGCTGCCCCAGCCGGCCCTCCCTCGCCTCCTGCTCCCGCTGCCGCTGGTCACATTCACGCAGCCACCGCTGCTGCTCCTGCTGAAACTGCTGCTTCAATTTGTGTATGTTGGCCAGTTCCACCCTTTGTTTTTCCAAATTCCGGTGTTTTTCTTGCTCCAAAACGAGGTTTAGCCGAGAAGCATGGCCCCGACTGGTCTTCTCATTCTCTTGCAGTAGTAACCTATGGAGCTCTCTGTGGCTGTCCTGGATAGCCAGTGCTGCCTAGACACCACAGCAAAATCAGACGCATATGTTTAAATATCAGCATTAATCCATTTGTGTTTTTGCATAGAATCATATAAAAATGCTTCAACTTTTTCTGGAGGTTATTCTTCAAGCAAATAGAGAAAATTCTGTGATCATGCCTTTACAACGAGGTATTTCTAAAACAAAACTCAACTCTTTTGAGCTCTTCTAACAAGGCTTCTGGTTTACACTCAGTATTATTATACATGTTTATGTTACAGCTGCGCATATGCACTTCAATTACAGCTGGGGGTCCTGTTCTCTCAGAGAATATAAAGACACATAGGAAAAATGATTTTTCATCGTTGAAGAGGGCAGTAAGGCATTGGGAGTGCTATACTCACCCAAGTATTCCTAACACAGCTGTGACTTACACACATAAAACTGTACTGTTTCCAGGAGAGCTCGCTCTGACTTTAAGGCTCTCCCTGCTAACCTGCAACACTGCAGTCCAGCTAACATCAGTCCTACAGCCACCTGCCAACAAAGCCATGTCACCAGGACTGTACCGCTACATGCACCTGACCGAGGTGTCAGTGCAAGCATAAACCTGAAGTATAGTAATGATTTCAGGTTTGATGTTCCTATTTTACAGCCGAGAGCTCTATATTCCACCCTTCGCAAGAATGTTGTGACATTTGCGTTAAAGATTGTGACATCCTCCAGTAACACAAAACCAAATAGCTGGGATTAAGAAGAAAGAAAAGCAAGAAAACCCTAGATCTGCTGAGGCACTTATTGCACCGCCTATGTTCAAGAGCTGACATGGGAACCTATTTCAGCAGACATTCCCAGAGAATTCACATAGCCCCACTGCCCTGTGCTGTCCACCCCAGAAAGTTTTTAACTTCATGCAATGTGCAATCCCCACTTTCCTTCGCTCTTCCTCCAGTATTAGGTCAGTTTCAGTGATTTGTAAACAGGACAAGATCCTCTGCATGTTCCTCTGCAACTAACTGCCCATTCATGGTCTGAAAAATTAAGGCATGATCCTAAACCTTACTCTACTGTCCCTATCTGCTATTCAATTACTCAAAAAAATTTGCATGAATTACAGGATTTTTATTTTGCTTTTGCATTGCTTCAATACATTTAACTTCTAAGCCCAAGGTTTCTAGGATTATTGTGAAATATGCTATGGTCAATAGGGTCTAAAAATTAAGTATACTCAAATGAAACATTTTAAAATAGAATTATTAAACTGTAGCTCAATAAGAAAAAGTAAGTTAAGACATTCAAACTTAGCATAAAAGAGGCAAGTGCTTCAGACTAAGGCCCTACAGAATATACAAAGTAATTGAGATTTAAGCATCTAAATTGCACTGAGTTTGCTGTCTGAGGTCCTTGGCAAAGTTACTGCTTACTACTAGCCAGGAGGACACTCTAATCAAAATACTAAACTTTTTCAATTTTTTGAACTATAATTTCAGAAATCTGTGTGCGGAATGACATCAGTTCAAGTAGAGCCATCATTTTACTTTCCTGCTAGGTTTTTGGACACCCTCTTTAGGAAGGAGGAACTGATCTCCAAGCAAGTTAGTATTATTCAGTACTTAAAAGAAACCTTTCACTAGACTAAAAATATATTCTGTGACAGTTTATGCAACAGTCAGTAGAGATCAGTACCTATTAATGTAATGGCTAAAAGTAGGGCAACATGAAAACAAATCTTTAAAAGTAAAGTCTTAGGACAAATTAATTACTCTATGAAGTTAGTAGTGGAGTAGTCACCTGCATGCTGTATAAGAGACGGGTTAAGTTCTGGATTGCTTGTACAATCTAGAAAATAAAAGAGAAGGATTTTCAAAGGTTTGACCACTGTTAACTAAATAGTTACTACATTCTGTCTGAGGTTTAAATTTACTCACCTCTGTCGCTGTAGATCCTGAAAAATTCACACTTCCTCCCTAAAATAAACATATGTAAGCTTTAAAAAGCTGTTTTAAATTTTAAAATTGTATCATCTAGGTAATTTTTAAAGAAACTATTGGGGACATAAGACTAGGAAATTTGTAATGAGTCAACCCTTTATGTGGGTTAAGACACAAGCAACAATCTGTGAAGACTAATAATGAATTAGTCTTCAACAATGGAGTTTCCGTGGAAATTACTAGAGATTCTAAGCACAACTGTACAAATAAAACTATTTCATCCAGAATTTTAATCCCTTGTGACTAATGCTACACAGAAAAGACATTTCCATTCATTCTTTGTTTACTTGACAGTTTTGAAATACAGTAACCAGACTTCAGTATACACAGCACAGTGGGTTTAGACTACTTACAGTAGGATGGAACAGCATGAGACTCTTCAGAAATAGAGATAATAATGTACTAAGAAACTAGCGAGAAGTCATGTTAGTGGATTACAACAAATGCCTTAGGTGCCCTGTGAGATGCTGTGTCCAGTACAGTCTAGAAAATGCACCAGTATGGTCACTACTGTCCTCTGCAGCAAGGCACAGCCACTTCACACTTTCCTGCACATCCTGCTCCCTTTTCATAAGAAGCTTTCTAAATTTATGGGGTGAAGTGTAATAATCCCTTCAGCATGAAGAACAGCTCCTCTGAGAAAGATAAGATGAAATGGTGGGGACTGTTTCAAACACAATCCCTTCTGAGACTATGCTGAAAAGACTTCCTGTATGATTTTTCTCTTTTTTTTTTTATTTTCAGAGAATCTAAGGAGAGTTTGGGGAATATTTGTTTTCTCTCTGATTCTCCTAAGTTCTTTACTGAGTCTCATTTTCCACCAGAGAGCAAAGCATCTGCTATTTAGATGCAATAACTGAAAATGAAAATGAGAAAGACCAGCCCCCCCAAACACAGCCCAGCACAGACACCCATGGGGGAAAGGGAGTACCAGCTGCATCATTTCCTCCTCTACTCTTTCTCTCATTATCTCTCTGCAGTATTTCCTTCCATTCCCTTCCACATCTTCCCTTCCTCCTCCCCACTGCATCCACAAGCCATAGGAAAGCTCAGCTCTGCTGTGAGAAGCAGAGGATTTTGCATGATGTCTCTGTGCAGCACAAGGATGGACACAAGATAGCTCTGCTTTCCCTTAGCTGGATGGTGAGCAGCAGGTAGGGAGGCAACACTGAGCCAAGAGGGAGAGAAAGAAGGTGATGCTGGAAGGGTGAGGAAGAGTGTACAAAGGAGAGCCGGCACACTGAAAGAGAACAGGGTTTCTTTCAGGTTTTTAAGCCCTTTTTAATTTGGAAAAGGATGTGCACAGGGAGAAGGTTTATCTGGCATTGGCTTGACCAAGGAGTTGCAAGTGGCCAGTCCCAGTGCCCACAGTCCCCTTACTGCAGCACCACTTGAGTGCTGGGTGATGAGGCTGAGGCAGGTTTAGCTGAGCTGGCACATGCCCTGCAAGTCCAGCCAGGAGTGAAGCAATAATTCCAGGTCTGAAGGCCACCACCACCTCTCTGCCACTGTTCCCGATCACCTTGGTTCAGAGAGATGAGGATGGTCACATCCCAGGGCCGGCTGCACTCTGCTTTGGACAACACCCACAGAGATCCAATTACAGGACAGGAGCAGGGGAGACAAGATGGGGATCACCTCTCACAGCTGCCCACTGTTGCAGGGGCAATGCTCTCCCTCCCTCTCCTAGTGTCTAGTCAGCATCTCCTGCCCGAGCTGGGAGCTCTTGCTCCCCCTGCCCAGCTCCTGTTTTCCCAAGCTAGTTGGGCTGAGTCCAGAGCTGGCACCCCACACTCCGGGGCTGCACACCCACCTCCCTGGAAAGCCCTTGCCTTGCCTCTTTTCTTTGCTCATTCTGCCACCTCCTGGTAACTCTGATTCTGACATGATATCAGAAGTGATATATGCCTTGCCCAAATAACAGGCCATAAGTAATAGGATAATGACTTAGGGTGCAATGTCCCTCCAGCTTTATGAGCAGGCATAGCTTCAGAGTTAGAAGAAGTTGCCCAAGGCCTAATCCAGTCAAATCCAGGAAACCTGCAGGGGTAGAGATCCCCACAACTTCTTTGGACAAACATTTCTCCTTGCTCATCCTTGCACTGAATTTTTTTCCTTGTATACACTCAGAATTTCCCCTGCTGCAACTTGTAATCTTGGATTCTCATCCTTTAGCTGTGCATCTCTGAGAAAAGCCTGGCTCTATCTTCTCTGTAACCATAGTGGCAAAGTTTTCATGTGGAGCTACTGGAACTTTTAATGGGTTATATCTGAGCCGCTCTACCCTCTCTAAGCTGTTCTATTTCTCTTCACCTAGCTTCTCCACTCCCTCACTTGGACTTCTGTTTTCATTCTGTTTTTTCCACTCACATTCTTCCTCCTGCTCCCGTCTATCAGCAGTCGGATAAGATGATCTAGAGCTAAACATAAGGTGAGGTTATAGAGAGATTAGTGTATTAGCAAGAGTATTCCTGATACAGAAAAAAAACCCCACAAGGTTTCACACACACAAGCCCTCTTTCAGACCTGATGCAAAGACAGTATGTTAATGCTAATTAACTTCTCTTCTAGGCAAAGATTTCTTTCCATTTCAAGTTCTGTATCTTATATTCTTGTCTCTCCCCTTCATTCCTCTTGTGATTCTTATTCTCCACCTAAGAACTACACTACTACAGTTCACTTTATTTCCACACAGTAATTCACATTGCTTACTCCAACACTCTGTTGCTACATAAAATTTGTCATTCCTAATTTTGTCCAGAACTGATCTCTGGTTCTGCATTTCTCTCCAGATTTGCTTATCAGCTATAGGACTTTGCAAAATGGACACTTCCTCTTCTATTCTCTAATTGCTCCATTTTTTTTAAACTCAAAGTTCTGAAGCAAGCTGGTGTAAAAACATCCATCTTATTTTATGTGCTTGTTCTCAAGACGAAGTTCTTCCAATGCACAAGTCTTCCTTGCATTAGCTGAGGACTCTGTCACTGCAGGAGACTTTCATCATCCTGTGAATAGGAGGAGGGAGTAGAGGAAATACTATTGTCAGCTCCATGGATATGCATCTATTGAATGATGACAGCAGAGAACCAGGCTCGTAAGTGGCCCATACAAGTGGTTTGAAAACACTGCCTGTTACTACAACTCACTGATCTTAAGCCTTCCAGGAAAAGTGTTCTGTGCTTGGATTGTTTATGACTACTTTTTAAAATTTTATTATTAATTGCAGTGACCTCTATTAAACTGAATTACCTGGATCTGAGTGAAATTCCCCATAAAAATTTGGACAGCATGTACATGCACAGTGCCCAGACTGCTATGTGCAATGCAGGAAGAAAAACTGCTTACAATACCTTATCCTCAAGACTGGCACCTGCCACTTCCTCTTCAACACTGAGATCGATTTCTGATGATTCTTCAATTTCTTTTCTTTCTTCTTCTAACAAATAAGGCCCAAGAAAATGCAAAAGAAAAGTATCAAAGCATATCCTGACTAGAAAAACAAAGAGCATGCTTTTTTACAGCTACTCAGGATACTGAGAAAGTGATTTTTATTATCTGGAGTTACATAATGGATCCTAGGCTGGGGAAAAACAAATCTGGAAGCCAGGATGGCACATGTGGCCCAATCCAGTTTTTCTACCTTACAAATTAGCACTATTTCAGTTATGAAAGTTTGGAGATAAGTGTAACCATAACATTATAACTGCTCTGTAGCAATGTTTTTACACAACTGTATTTGCAATTTTGTTGTGAGAAATTAATGCTACCCCTTGCAGCTGAAATTATTGGAATATCAATCCCGGTTTTCAAGCCTCCTGACAAAAAGGGAAATGGCCTATACTGCATATAGACTTGCTGTAGAACTGAACAACAATGACGAGAAAGTGTACCTGCAACCAAGCTATATAACAATTTACACTATCTGAGCATTTGCCCAAAGACAACTTTTATTATATTACATTATATTGATTCTGTCCTAGACCACAGAGGCTTTCCAAAAAACCAATCCGGCATCAATTATTTTAGCACTCTGAATATGTAAAAGCATCAAATTTTACTTACGACCCGAAACAGATTCCAAGATTTCATTGGCAGTGAATGCATGCTTCACAGTTAATTCCTCAGTACTTTCCTCTGGTGATCTGTCTGTTTCGCTCACTTGTGATGTTGTTACAGCGACATGGAGACTTTCAACTAAAGAGGAAAACATGCAGAATTACAGAGGCCCCTTAAATAGTTCCTTAGTGCATAAATCAATGACATAGAATTGATTGACCATGGAATAATTCAGCTTGTAAGGGACTTTCAGAGGTCACCTAGTCCTACACCCCACTCAAAGCTGGTCAATCTGAATTGTGTTGATCAGAGCTTTGCATGCACAAGCCTTTAATACCTTCAAAGATGGAAACTTCAAAGTCTCCCTGAGCAACCTGCTCCCGTTTTTTAACACTCTCATGGCATATAATTTTTCATTTCAGTTAACTGGAATTGTCTGCATTTCATCACAAGACTACTGTCTCTCGTCCATGTGTTCTTTTATCATCATAGGCCTCTGCAAAAAATCTGGCCTCTCTGTATCCTCCCATTAAGCAGCTGTGGACAGTAATGAGATTCCAGCAAGTCAAGTACCTCAGCTTCTCTTCAGATGTCGTGTTCTCCAGCCCTCTAATCATCCTGGTGCTTTTCACTGGATTTGCTCTACTTTGTCAATGTCTCTCTCGTCCAGGGAAAAGAAATATTGGTCATGGCAATCCACGCAGGACTCACGAGGGGTAAGTAGAGGAAGAATCACCTCCCTCAACCTGCTGGCAACTCTCCTACTGCAGCAGCCTAGGAAGCAGTTGGCCATCTTTGCCACAAGGGCAACTGCTGCCTCATGGTCAACCGCTGTCGAGTAGGATTCCCAGGCCCACTTCCGCAAAGGTATTTTCTATCTGATTAGTGTCCAGCCTGTACCAACACACAGGATCACATCACCTGAGATGCAGGACTTCGCATTTGTCTTTGTCAAATGTCTAGGTGTTCCTCTTGGCCCATTTTCCCAATCTGTAGAGGTCTCTCCAGCTCACTGAACACTCCATCTCATTCGATGACAGTCATGAATTTGCTAAGAGTGTACTCAATCCCGAGGTTAACTGCATTAATAAATATGTTGAGCACTACTGGTCTCAGGATGCATCCCTAAGGGAATCGCCTAATAACATGATACCAACTGGACATCATATGACTGACCCCTTCAGCCCAGCAGTCCAGCCTGTCTTCCACCCAGTTAAGCAGTTTACATTAATTCAGATGTAAGGATACTACAGCCAGTGCAAACAGTGTTGAAGGTCTGAGACATGTCAAGGTAACCAACATGCACTCTTTTCTCACCATAAAACCTGTCAGGTTAGTCACACACAGCTTGCCCTAATTAATCCGTGCCAGCTGTTCCAAATCTTCTTCCTGTCTTTCAGGTTCTTGGAAATGCCTTCTAGGAGGATTATCTCAGAGATGCTGGTGAGACTATTTTTTAGTTCTCTATACATTCCTTCTTGAAGTGGAGTGTGAGGTTTGCTTTCTTCGAGTCATCAGGAACTTCTACTGATCACTGTGAATTTTCAAAGCTGACAGAAAACAGCCTCACAGTGACATTGGCCAGCTCCCTGAGCAGCCTTGGATTTATCCCATCTCATCTCATGGATTTGTGTATATCTAATTTTCTTAGGCACTCTGTAATTCTATCTTTCTCTACAATGAGCAATGCTTTATTCCTATAGAGTCTGCTATTAGCTCAGAGACTTAGTATTTCCATTCTGGAAAATGATCCCCACAAACTGTCTACAGTGTAAACAACTGTAAGCTCCCACAGAGTATTAAAGAGTCGTGAAATCCAAGACATCATCAACATCAGCAACAGCATGAGAGAAAGTGAAAAATAAAGAAGTGGGCAGAATAAGCTGTGTAAAAGTATAGGCTGCCATTTTAACTATTTTCTCTTTCATCACTGACTTGTAGTACCCTACACAAGTTTAATCAATTTTATCAATAAAACGCTCTTTGACTTATTTATGATGATGGAGACCAAGCTCCACTGTTTTATAGGTGGAAATGTTGTTAGTAGGACACAGTTCTCAATTTAGGTGATGCTAGAATCAGGACTCAGTTTACCAGGACTCTTTTCAGCTGAGTTTAGCAGAAGTGTAGCTGAAGTTCCAGCTAGCTGCAGCTAGTCCAGCTAGCTCTAGCAAGCTATCTACAAATACCATTCCCTTCCTTCCTTCGCAGGACAGCACTGTAGATGGTGCAACTATCTATCAACTCCCTGTTAGCAGGCAGAGAAAACACAGCTCCTACAGCAATTGTGGCAGGTGTTTCTTGGTAGAAATTTGATTTGCTCTGTATATGATCATACAGGATTCTGATCTGCCATCAAAATCAGCCAAGGCAGGTGAAGGTTGGGGACCAGGTGCAATATCATACTGCAACCCCTGATGTGCTTCACAGAGCCGTACTGCAAGGACAGCTAACAACCTAACACCATGCCTCTGCCTGCTTACGTTTGATGCTATGCCCTAAACATATCCCTTATTTTACAGTCTGGCAGGTACCATCTCCTGTATCTGACAAGAATAAACTTGACAGATTTCTCTTCTATACCCTTTGGCAATTTTTGACACTGCCACTTCTTGAGACTTGACAGAATTCCAACACAAGGCAACATGGCTGCACTTTGTTACTTTAAAATACCTGCCCATGTGAAGAGCCACCAATCCACTCTTCACATGCAAACTCACCTTCTCTGAGTGCTGCTGCCAGCAGTGAGGCAGCCTGTGGAGTTTCTCCAGAATCGGGTTTGATAAGTAGGTGAGGTTCTACATGGACATCGTCAAACCCACACATATCTCCCAGTTCTGCATAGATCCGCAATTTTTCTTCTAAATGACTGCAGATTTGCTGGTCTTGGTTACTCAGTGACTCTGTGAACCAAAATTCAACAGTGTAAAATTGAAAACTGTATTAGAATATTTTATCCTGCAGGGAAAGCATGTTGCCAATTCACCTTTCTAATCTTTATGCCATGTAGAAAGTGCTAATTCAAGTTAAGCTTCTTTTAAGTGACCAGGACCCAAATTCATCCATGTTCATCCCATAGTCTGTCCAAATGAAAGCTAACACACACCCTGGCAGAGTCCAGGCCAAAGCCCTAGCCTGATAAGGTGGCCTTGGCTGCCCTCTCTGGCCCTCATTACTTCTGTTGCACTCAGAGTGACAATACAGTGCTCCTGGAAAAGCACTTGGCTCATGTGTGTTAATTCACGGCCTCAAAATCAAAGAACACCTACTTTCAGCAGAGGATGCTCTTCCCTGTGGCTCTCGATAGGACAGACATTGCTGCGATTTCTCTCCTCACAGCAGTATAAAGATGTGGGAGTTAGGAGTAGGGGCACCAAGTAAGTAGAATTTATCCTATTAGCTGTATTCTCAGATAAAAATAATAGCAGCAAAGGACAAAGTGCCATAAACAAGCACAAAGCCACATAACTTTGAAGATTCAAGGTATTTTCACAAACTCAGAACTACCTGGTCCTGATGCTAATCTCTGAAATTCAGTGCTTGTTTTGAAAATATCTGTTTTTATTTTTCTTTTTTAATTATGGCAATGTAGCAAAAACATTAAAGTGTTTGGAAAAAACATGCTTCTCTTTCAATACACTCACATTATACCATCAGACCACCCCATCTGTCTCTGCTGTGACTCTGACTGTTGAGCCATTCTGAACCCACCAGCCAGTATGGGTACATGACTAATTCATCCTGAATCCTGAGGATGCTGGAGCTCTCAGAGCAACGGGAAAGGTACCACACCTTGATATTTCTGAATTCTGTACGCCTTGGCCTCAGCAATACGTCTGTCCTCATCAGACTCACTCATTTTTACTTCTTCTTCTTCCTCTGGACAACTTCAAAGATGAAAGACAAAGGTGGATAAAGCAAAATCTGCACTCCATCTCTTCATCTTCAATACAATGTTACGTTCACAATACACAGAACACAACACCAGCACCTTTTGCAACAACCCAGATGCATGCCATTTTTCTGCCTCTTTAAGTGCAGTAAGTGGACATAAAGCAGACTGAAGAACTCCTTTTTACTCTGGTATGGCTGACCTGTGCAGCAAGAGAGTGGCTGGCACACACACAGGTTTGCTGTCCTAAGCATAAGCTTGCTCCCCATCAGAAGCAATGTTTTCCCCACCATTCTTAATGAGCTGACACCAAGATAACAGGCATGATTTGTGATTTCCTCAAAATGGTTGTACAGGACACCTGCAGGACTCTGTAAGGCAGCCAGTACCAAAGGCAAAGGTGAGGGAAGGCTGTCACAATGGCTGGTATGAAGTCTAATGAGGAGCAGAAAGGGTCTGCTGATTCACTGGGAAACCAGGAGGAACATGGGAAGTGTGGCAGGAGTGATGAAGAGGTTTTGGCACCTTGAGCTCAGAGGAAAACCCAAAGTCATAAATGGACCCAGTGCAATGCAGAACGAAGAGCATGCTGCCATGAATATCCAACCACCCACCCATCTGCTTTGGACTTCCAGCATGAAAACCAAACCCCTTTTCCCTACCTTTCCACTGCCTCTTGAATATGCCTCATCCAGTTGTTACGTTCTTCTCTGGAGTTAGTATGAACCTCATACATCTCAGGCCCTGCAGATGAAGCACTGATCAGAAACATTCCCCTTTCTTCATTGGCTACTTCTCTTACTATGAGCCTCTGAAGGGAAATAACAGAAGGCTTCTGGTCCTGGAGGAAACAGTCAAAGCATACACATAATAAATTACTTTCTTATAAAATACCACATTCTAGGAAAAACACCATTTTTCAATTCACTGGACTAACTCTAGTCCTGGTATAGTCAGACTACTGAAAGTTTCGAGTAATCAGACATCTTTTTACACTATTCTTTAAAATACATTACATAGTTAATGAACAAATTAAGCACTAGATATATGCCACAAAGAAAAATCTCAGAGGCTCAGTGATACTGAGACACAATACTCATATAATGTTTATATTTACATAGTTTGGGAACTTCTTTCCATGACCTTTTATATCTTTTATGTGTATTTACTGCTGTATTTTCAGTAACAATTATTCTATTTGTTTTACCACAAATTAAACTTTATATTAGACAACTGAAAGAGCCTGCATTACTTCCCATCTTCACAGTCATGTAAGGTAAAACCTTAAAGATATAATTCTGTTACTTTCATCCTTCTCCATAAAAAGATTATTTACTTTTGGAAACAAACTCTATTTTCTATATATTGATATATTACAGTTCTGAACACAATACCGGGATTTTATAAAAAAAAAGTTATGTGGGCATGACCCGAATAAGGATCTAATTTTTGAGAAATACACAAATAAATGCGCAACGTATGTGTTCAAATATCTGATAATATACTCACAACAGCTGCAAAGATGTATTTTTGATCCTTTTCTTGTAAGAACAGTAGTACATCAGTTAGAAGCAGAGCTAAGGTGTCTTAAAATGAGAAAAGGAAAATGATGGCTTTCAATTAAAATTAGTACAATCAGCATTAAATTCTTATTTTATCTTCATAAAGGGAGAAGCCCTGATGAAGAAATATCTTGTAGAAGCCTACAGTAAACTAAACAGGAAATATCTGAATTATTCCACAGTCTGCATGAAGCACTTGCTCATCCCTGGTTTGTATCTCCCAGGAAAGAGCACCATGCTGGAGCACTGGCCCAGGGAAAGAAGAAATCCTTGCACCAATGACAGTACAGCTTCCCTAAGCCATTCACCTGGCAAAGACTATCTCACATAAATCTTGCTTTGTCTGTGCTGTAACATACACTCACAGCACAGTATTGCACTGGCAAAAGCATTTGTAGAATAATGATGAACAGACAGCTTCATAAAGTTGTACAGCAAATACTAGTACGCTCCAAAAAAACCCAGCCCCTAATATGTGATTAACACAAAAAACCAAATTCTGAGCTTGCATGTAAAAATTGTGCTCCAGCCAAATGTGGCTTCAGGATTTCTATTCTACTATAGATGTCTCATTACCACTGAATTTTTAGTAAGTAATTTTCAATAGCAAATACTGTGAACAATAAAAATGTACAAGTCAAAACACTATATTATGAAATGAAATTGAAAAACAAAAAACTAGAAGGAGGGGACTGGAAGAAGAAATGCAGATGACATCGTATGTGAATTTGTGTTCTTATGGAGATTATTCACAAACCATGGAAGCTTCTGGAACTGATCTTCCAGCAATTAGTGGGACATTCACAGTACCATTACCTCAGACATTCTTATTTGTAATATAGCAAAATTAAGTATTTTCATTCTTTAACCAGCCTTCAAATGTTATTTGCAAATAAAGAGTTAAAGGACTTTACTGCTCAGGTGAAATACCTTTGAACCGACCAGTCGCTGTCTTCCAATACACTAAACCTTCATGAAGAAGTATCCTCTCTTTCCTCATTAAGTCTTGCTTCCTAAAAACATGGCCATTTTTCAGCTTTGTATATGTTTTGTTTTCAGTTCTACAGAGAATTTCCAACAGCTTTTGCCTTTTCTCATACTCATTCACTTTCAAATCTACTGCTGCAATTATATCCTTAATTAGATGAAGGGCTTTGCACAGGTCTTTATGTTCTTCTGTTCCTTCTGTATGAAACAAAAAATAAACAACATGACACTAGTCAGCATGTTCAAGAGAAGACATAATTCCTTACTTTCTGGAAACAACCAGCAAGATGCAAAGCTTAAATTGATACATTTGTTATTTTAAGTTGAACCTGGCAACCATCTGACTAGAATTATTAAAGGTATAGAACTTTGTTTGACTCACCTGTTAAAAGATGACCTGTACATCAGATTTGTTCATTAGCCAAAACAACATGTTGAATAGTTTCTGACAAATTTATGAGGTGTAAGCACTTGAAAAAAAACCAGCAGCTAAGTAAATAATATATTACTTTTCTAGCTAAGTAAAAGAACCCTTGAAACAGAATTGCAAGTACAAAGGATTTGCATTGGTATATGCAACTTCATACAATGATCATTTACTGCGCATTTGGGGGGCAATATCTGTGTGTTAACAGTATTTGTAAAATGTTGTACTAAGTTCCAGAGGTCATTTATGCTTTGCTTGAAAAAACAGAGTAATTTACAAAATGTTTGCCTAGCCCTACTTAGAAAAGACTCCTCCAAAATTAATTACAAAGGTAGAAATGTGTATCTGAGCCAGTTCACATCCTCTAGTCAAGGTCTTTTCCTAAAACAAGTATGCTCGTCTGGACTTCTATGGCTTACCTGGCTGGAATATCAGAAATCTTCACAGCCCAGCCTTGACAAGGCCTATATAGAGCAGGCAAGCCTGTTTAGGTGATGTTTGCCTGATCCGTAGGTATTTATGTTGCTCTGGTTCTATCTCAACAGTGCAGTGAATTTAATCTTTTGTGTTATTGTAGCTGTGCAAATTCTGTACGTTAGAAATGTGCTAGGATTTCAGACATGAAGCAACACTTTAGCTTTTATTCACCTTTTGAGTATTGCAGTATCCTTTCAACCAGAACAGGGTATTTGGTGATTCTCTGGGTGACGAGCAAAATGCACTCGGGGATTCCTCGGCGTCGTGCCAACATGTTACTATTTCTCAGCTGCACAGATAGAAATATATACCTTAAGTAGTAAATGCATATTAAACCACCAATTGACCAATAAGAAATATGATCTAAAAGCATTAGAATAAGTTAAAACAAATGCTGGGTAATCTGAACCATCCCCAAGGAACAGTTGCTGTGCTGAGGGATGAGGCGTACTATAACAGGAACATGTGTGTAATACACACTGGATGCCAAAGCATTCTAAAGTTTGAAAGAAAACTGTGATTTATCAGCTCACTAGTTAAGGAGGAAAAACTTTTGCCATTTTTATTAGCTATTAAAAGTGAGTTACCGAATATAATTCCAATCCTAAATCTAAGTAAAAGCTAGATTTTTCCTGAGCATTTTGTCAATAATGCTCATGATTCCACATTAACTTACTTTAATAAAATTCTGGAACTTCTTGTTTTGTTGCAGCTCTTTGAAGAGATTAACAGCTTCTTTCTGATGGCTACAAAACTCTCCATATATTTTCTCCATTTTAGTTGCATTTTCCTCTGAAAACTAAAGAAAGTAATAAGTGAATTGTGCTCAACATTATATCTGACAGGAAACTGTATACCTTTAACTAATGAATTTTGTACGAATAGGGAACTTTTATACTGCTCGTTTATCGAGTTCTCTGAATTTCACAAACAGGGCCTATAATAACAGAATGAAAATAGGCTAGCTGGTCTTAGGACCAAGAAGAGGAAAGTAGGCTGGAGAGAGCACAAGCAACCTCCACTGTAGTCCTGCCGATAACAGGTAGAACATTAGAACAACATTTTCTTCATCTCTTTTCAAACACAACTCTCTGAGGTTCATTTACTTTGGTCTGATCTCCACACTGCATCTAGACAAGGTAACAGCTCAGCTCTTCATGTCAGTGGAGTGAAAACAGACTGACCTAAGGTGAAAAGCTACATCTCCCTTTCACAAGGAACTGAAGTGTGAATGCCAGGCCACCAGTTAGCTGTTCTTCAGCCACAAGAAACTCCCTGCAACCACCTCTTCCTGAGGGGGCAGTATCCTGAGATGTAACATGCCAGACCACTACAAGAAATTAATGGGTAATTTCTTTTCCATTACCAGTCAGATCTTCACATCTCTGCTCAGCTGTTAAAAAAGTGAATCCATTGCTTCCATTTTTTGTAGTCCGTACTTCCATGTTTGCAGCCTTCTACTGCAAACATGACCAAGTTCATCACTTTCCTTGTCACTCATACCACACAGGGAGAAGTCCACCCCAAGTTCATCACAGTTGCCTGACAATAATGATTTTTTATCACATTGCTATTTCATCCTGAAATAACCAGGGGAGGACATTTGAATCTTTTTGAGGCAGCCATAACTCATAACTGTCTTCATGCCCACAGAAGTTTTGGGTAAAAAAATCACTTAAATTGGGAACTCTGAGCACTTAAAGGATTAAAAGAGCTGATCCCTCTACCTGCTGCACAAGGATGTCTCCAATTCTGCTGATGACAAAATTACGCTCGCTCCCTGCCTCACATGATTCCTGCCGTCTGTCCTTCATTCTGCAGAAGAATTGCCTGTGCATCTCCAGTAGCTCATCTAAGCAGGGGAATATTCTGTCCACCATGCTGTGATCAAGCTGCAGTTCTTCCTTCATCCCTTTCCTGAATATTTCAGACATAATGAACAGGGTATGGATGTGATGTACTTCTGTTTGCATCAACTCTGTGGTATAAAAGAAAAGAGCACAGTGTAGTAATCACCTGAATATTTTGCACACCTTCTAAGACAGACTTTAGTCTATCAAATACACAGTCATAATCCCTTTTTCTGTGCGAGCCTCAAACCTAATAGATTACATCAGTAGGAAGACTTAATTTATCTGGTTCTGACACAATTCTCTCTGTATCCCACTGAATAAGCTGTGGTTGCAATTGCTTGAGCTGGGGATTGGATGAGGTCCTTTCCAATTTCAACCATTCTGTGAACAGGCTAGGCATGTACCTGGTAGCCACTACTATCCATTTCTTTAGTTCTAGGATACATTGTAATTTGTGATAAAAATGTTCTTTGAACCTTCTTATTGTTTTGAGTTGAAGCATTTGTTCTTCTGGACACAAACCATGTAGGTTCCCTCTCTATCTGATACACAAAATTGCTTTTAAACCTACTCAAAGCTTTGAAATACTGACCAAATATGACATCCTGACGCTTGACGACATCCTTTTCTTGCTTGCTACAGAACATTGGATCCACGACAAGACTCCAGGACTCTGCCTCAAACTCTTCTGCATCTGTGCGGAGATCAGTCCACTGAGACAAATCCACATCATCTATGACAAAATTTGTATTTCTTTAACACCACACATATAAAAAGTAAGGGAAGTCCCTTGGCACATGCAGATCTATTCATACAGTAAGGGGAACACATCACAGAGACAACCTATAGGTAAGACTTCTGCAAACACTGGCACTGGCTTTACTACAGCGAAGTTTGCCAGATGTCAATATCATTACCAAAGTGTTCAATTGCTTTTGTGACAGAAGAGGAGGAGAATAGAAAAAAAAAACCACTCTTCTTTCCCCAGATTAAATCCTTTTTATAACTCTTCGCTTGAAGAAACTTTTTAAAATTTAAAAATAAAATTCTACATTTCCAGTAGCAGACGTCCAGTGAGTGGCATTTGCACCATTCTATGTGAGTGAATGCCCTTCAGCTTTCACATTCAGTCTGATGCCTAGCTACAGAAAAAACCTATTTCTATTTGCTTCACAAGGCTATGTAGCGATTGTAGGAGCACAGCTCACCAGGAGGAGGTAGAATTTGGGACTACTGAGGAAATACAAGTGTTGCAGGTTTACAGTTTGCAATGGACACTGTCAACAGAGTCAACTGGATGAGTGCCAAAGAAAAGTGCATTACTGTTCTGTTTCTGCAAGGATGCCCATTAAATTTATTCCTGTTATTTTAAAATGGTAACAACATACTAAAATATTCTTAAAGTTTTAAAACAGTTAGTTACAAGGAAGAAAGGAAAAGCTCTCTTTTAAGACTAATGTGTTTGATTTCATCACTTTAATGAGGGATGAAACTGTAATTATCAAAAACAGGTGCTCTTATACAAGATGAGGTACCTTCCTAAATGAGCTAAGGAGTTTTTCTGGTTCTCACTTTCCAATATCAGCTGTAAGATGCAACATCTGTGCAATATTCTCACCTTCCATCATAAAAGCATCAACTGAAGAAAAGGTCCCTAATGCTTGTAACATCTCTTCAGACTGTGACTTGGACCTCCAGGGGCTAGTCTCAGAGTCTCGTTCAGAAAATTGTGTAGCTCTCCTACACCAGAAATAAAAAAATCCCACATTTATTTCATGGTTTCAATTTTCCTAGAAATGCTGAAAGATGTATTTTGCATAGTCCACTGGCAACTGCCCCTCTACCTTTCCAAACTGGCACCGGGGACACTTCTGGACAAGAAGTACGGCTGTTGTGAGGCTTCCCTCTTTCCAGGAGACAGTCTAATAGGCACAGAGGAAGAAGGATGCACTGAGGAGAGCACCATCTGTGAAATGTCTCCAGGCAGGGAATCTGCAAGGCAAAGCACAACACAACATTTTGACAAACAATGAGTTCGTCATTGTTTGACAGAGTATGTCATCAACAGCACATTTATACTGAGAAATGCTACCTGATGCTCATATTGACCTACACCAGGCATCAAGAATGTCCACTTGCCAAGGTACATGATCACAATGCTCTCTCACAGAATATAAAAATAAGCCTGTAGGCAACATGGAATAGCCCCAGAGTGGATATCATTTGATAAGAAAATAATCTCAAATCATACATGCTCTATAGGTGCGCAAATACTTGTGCACACGGTAAACGACAAAGACAGAACTGACTACTTTTTATTTTTGTTTTTACTGAAAATATAGTAAATTCACACACATTTTAGTAGAGGATGAGTTAACAGTGATCTCTCAAAAAATTCCATTCATATTAGAGACACACACCCTTTCTTACAGATACTGAAATGAAAATTAAAAACAGACAAATGATGCAGGAAAGTTCATGCTGTCAGTCCCATGATTTTTAATCAAGGGCTACCTCAGAAATGCTAGGTTTACACCTAACTTACTTGTTAAACCAACTTGGGGCTTGTTTTTATTATGGTATCTCTCCTGGGATTTCTGAAAAAAGAAGAATTTTTTGAAATCACATAGCTGATAATACACTTAACAGTCAAGTCAGTAACTCATTTACATATACCATCACACAAAGGGCTACAAGAAAGTGGCCCTAAACTATGGTACTAATTTCTTCCCATAACTAATTTTATTAGTTATTGGTAGATCAAAATATTCAAAGTAGAATAGTATTTGTACTATGATACAAAACTATCTCCTCTAAGCAAACTGAGTTAAAACATTCTACTTTCTCTATATGAGTATTGCCTGCGAAGGCTGCAAGAAAAGTGCACATTCAGGGCTTTATACTCAAGTAAGAGCAAAGCATTTGCAGGGCACTATCTGAGGAAGCATGGGTACCAGAGGCAGAACCGCTCCCCCTGCCAAAGTGGACTTTTGCAAAATCTGTAGCAAAAGCCCACTGTGCTTGGGCATATACTTCACTTCAGGTGGGTCAGTGAACATTTCCTGCACCGCATCCTTGCTGAGATGAGTTCGAGGTGGTGGGGGCTCTTGTCTCCTCTTGCAAATAACCCATCATCCCCAGAAACCAAAGCTGTCAGTTCAGCTGTCCTAGTGCATTAAAGTTGCCCAGAAATTAGTGCAAGACTATGACGTGAAAATTATAAACCCACTTGATTAACGTACAGTTTAAGGCTTGTTTATACTAAAGAATCAGTATGGAAATATATTGTCTTCTCAAGCCATCATGATGGAAAACCCACCTACAGCAGAAAGACACACTCCACTAATTTGAAAAATGACCCGCATCACTGTGGCACATTTCTCTTCAAGTCTCATTTTATTTCATGAGGCAGCAGCCTTACACATCTGGTTTTCAAGATTATGTCTTTTTTATTATAACTTCGCCATGCATGCATTCCTTCTTAAGAGTTAAGGTAGTATCCATCAGCTCTAGTGCTGGTTTTGCCCTGTTCAGAAGCAGTTGAACACCAGGAGTAAATGCCTAGGCAGGCAGCTCTGGAGTCCCCTCCCCTCCTCTCCTCTGGAGATTTTCCAGAATGGGCGAAGCAAACATCTGCCCAAATTGTTACCTAGAAGTGAGCCTGCCCAAGGGTGAGGAGGGCGATGAGGTCACCTTCCAGAGCCCCTTCCATCTCTGCTTTCCAGTATTCCAAAGTATAGAATCCCCCCTTGTAGACAAGGGTTCTTTCTGTGGTTTTGAGGAGCCCTTCTTTTCGATCCATTTTGTAACCCTCCAGGCACACCATTTCACAATCTGAGCTCGCAACTCTTCAAAAACACAAATACTTCTTGAAACTAATTTTCAACTCCCTACTAAAATTTGTTATTCAAGCATAGAGTTTGCTCTGCTGCTCACATTAGCCATTCTAACACCCTTGCAGCCCTCTGCACACAGACATTGGGTCCAGGCATTCTGTGTGTATTTCCTTTTTTCTTTCATCCTGTTTCCAGCCCCTTGGAAAGCAAGTATGCTCCAGTAAGATCAGTGTACAAGGTTACCTTGGTGCACACAGGAGCGCACTCCTTGCAGCTTTTATGCACAATCACGCTGCAATCTGAAAGAGAAGGTATGTTTCAAAGCCTGGCACCAAACAGGGTCCCCAGTCTGCAGAAAATGTACTCTGAGGCTTCAGTTTTTCCCTTTTTCAGGTTCACTTACTAAAGTAATCCTCAGAATTCTTGATGTACAGATCCAGGCCAGAAAGAGGTTTCTGCCTAATGTGCTAGGGCTAGGAGATTGACGAGGTCCCTTCCGAATCTGTTACCTGCTATCCTTCCTCCCTCTCCCTTGTCAACCTCAGCTCATTACATAAAGCACGTACATCCAAATGTAGACAAGGTTTGCAGCAACACACGGAACCAGGATGTCAGAACAGCATTCAGAGCACTGTAATTTCACACGTAAAAGCCAGCAGCTACTTACAAGAGCACTGCAGCGACTCCTTTCCTAGGAGGGCCTTTTCACAGACCATACATGGGATAACTCCTGGGAAAGTTCCATTTGTAAAATTGTGCCTGGTTGGTTTCTCCTTATCTTTGGTATCTTTATTTTTTGTCTTCATCCCCAAAAACAGAGGCAGGTAAAGAAAAAAACAAATAAATAAATATTAAAATAGATAGATAGATAGATAGATAGATAGATAGATAGATAGATAGATAGATAGATAGATAAAGAAAATAAGCTAAAGTAATTCAGTCTTTAAAACAATTGAACATTCCCTTATAAGACCAAATTATTCTAGAACTTTTATTCCCTGTCCTGGAAGACCTGCAACAGCATACTGTACTCTTACACCCAATATTGCTGAAGCCCTAAAATTATATAGGCATTGCTTTTACTGGCTGCCAGGCCTGGAAGCATTATCAAGGAAGACTGGCAGAAATACATTTAGAAATCTACAAAAAGGGGAGGTACAGGAAATAAAATTTAAGAAGCGTTGTTGATTCACTGCACACATGGGTATCAATGCCTACATCCTCTACATGTATACAGCTCATGCCTCTGCAGATAAAGGTGCAGTTATGCAAATTTAGACAAGTGGTCTTTAGATCTTAGAAGACATTAGAAACAACCTATTTTTAATGAGTGGTAAAAAATTTAGTAAATTCGGTCTGTTTTTACAGTATAAAAACTGTAAAAATTCAGTACTGTTTTTACAGTTGTTGGCATAACTATACATATAGCTTACTTGTAGTTACTGACTGTTACACTTTAGGAGAACACACAGACACAGGCTGCACGACCAGACATACATGTTCACAGTCAGTTCTGACACTCTGGAAGATACTGCCTCAGACAAACACCTTCACATCCACGTACGTTAGGATGTCCTGGGGCACAGGAGGGCACACTAGGGAGCCTGCAATACCGCCAGAAGGCCAGCCAGAAAGAGCCTGTAGGGCAAGCCTGTCTTTCAAACTCCTAATTGATGCCATTAATCTAAAATTAAAATGTCTTAAACTACAGTGTTGAAATCTACCTTCCATAGTAGGCCTGTTTGACCATGCAGGCCTCAAATCTCCAACTCTTTAACACTAAGCAGTGCTTAGTTACGCAAGAAGTCCCCTTAATTTCAAATAGGCAAATTCAACTAATTACAATCTAAGGTAGAAGCTTACACACTCAATTACTTTTTGAGAGCAATTCCAGGAAGAGACCCATATCTCTTCATTTCATTTAACAAATTTTTTTTTAAAATGCAATTCATATATTTAAATGTTCGCTAAATCACCAAACGGAACTACTAATGACATCAAAAAATAGCAAGGAAAATACTTAATATTGTTCAGCTAAGGCTGTTGCTTAAAAGGAAAGCTGGTTTTTAATATGAAGGCCATTTCAGGGTATCCTGCATATGTTTAATTTTTTTTTTAAAAAGTGAAAATAGTCTTCCTATGACTTTTGTGGTTTTGTAATAAACAATTTATCTTTACATAAAAATTTAGCTTCCATCTGTCATTAATTAATTACAGTAACATAATGCATAATAAAATAGACATAAATCCCAACTCACCTTGCATTTATTCCGTGTGCTGGTCATCCTGTTCATCAGAAAGCTGAAAGTCCGACTCACTTTATATTTTTCAGACTCGTTTTTTGAGGGTACAACATATTTATTCCATTCCTCTTCCTGAATCCTAAAATAGAGACCAGTGAAAAAATGTTCCTCATTCCAGTGGCAACAGTCCTTTAATTAAGATATAGCAGAATCTGGACAGTGCTTGTTTCATCTAACATTTACAATTATATGCTTTGTTGTGTGTATAACACATTATGAAAAAGATTGCTATCCCTCTATAAAAAGAAGTAACACTTGCCAATGAGTGCTCTGCATGTGCAATTTGTAACAAGCTTGCCTACGTTACAGTCGGTATCAAAAGCTCCCCTGCTTTTACTGCAGTGATTTGGACATTCCCACAGTGGACAGGAGCCCGTCCCTACTTCGTATGTCCCACAGTAAATCCCTGCTGTAGGATGTGTGTGATGAGAGCTGGGCTGAGCCTGGCACACGGTTTAGGCGCGAGCTCACAGATGCCATGGGCCTCTACACAGCTGCTCGAACCCTTGGTGGGAGGGGTGCTGATGTCTCTTCCGCACAGGGCTCCCTAGATGGCATTCTTGCACAGACCTGCTCCCGGCTCTCCGCGACACACACCCGTACCTTTGCTCTCGGGACTGCTCCGGCAGACTGTACGCTCGCTCTGCAAGACACAAACAGCCAGCGGGCACTCAGACTGCAAGGTCATCAGCTTTATCTGAAACTCATGACCTCCACCAAGCCATAAGCTTGCCATTAAGGGTTTGCAATGTCATTTGAAAATGAGTAAGGCAGAAACACACATACATTAGAAACAGCTTTTTCTAGGTTAAGACCACTTCCTACTAAGCTTTTAGTTGACAGGATCTGCCAGAACTGAGAAGAGTATCAGTGAATGCCAGTTTCTGGAAACAGCTTGTTTTTAAGAACAGTAAATACTTATTTTGTTTTTCCTAACAACACAGACTTGAATGACTCACTCTTCATTTTGCTTTTTACATAATTTGCTGTAAAATATCTTACTGACATTCTTCTAACATTCGCAGTTACAAACCTTATGCAGCTTTATCTATTAAAAAAATTTAAATCCTGCATAAAGAGGAATAGTACTACTCTAAGTACTGCATAGGATGTTTAATGTGTTACAAATTTATATCTTCTACAGTTCTGTGATGCTACAAACAGACGGCTCAAGGAGATTCTTCTCACAAACTCTTTAAAAAGCAAAATAAAAGATAAACAACTCAGTTGGGTTGTTTTGGAAGAAAATAAGCCCAAAACTATAGAGACCACTACCATTTTCAAATTAAAAGCCACTCTGTTTTGCAGACATTTTTAGCAAAGCTACCATAGGTATAGTTCAAAAAGACAAGCACTTGCCTAAGTCAAAGCACCAGACTGTGCTTTCTTTGAAGTTAGATACAGGCTTAAACACCCTTTGCTGAATCAGCATTTCCTCAGACAAATGCAGACCTCAGGTTAGCAAGAGCTAGAATATTTACCAAAGAGGCAGCAAGACTAAAAGGGCGTTTCAGTTAGTTGTCAGGCACAACCTGTGCCACAGGATGCTTCTGTAAGAAACCAATGCCGTGTATCCATGGGAGAGGAAGATAGCCTCATGCAAAACAGCACCATGGGTTTGGCACTGAAGTACTTACTAGACAGCTGGAGCTGAGACACTGACTTAGAGAGTGGAAGGGCTTGGAGGAGGGATGGACCACTGTTCATGAGCACACCATCTACAGAGCAGGGACAAAACCTTTGCTGTTACAGCCTGGTAATATCTTCTCGAATAAAGGCAGGTAAGGTAGTATGTTTTAAACCTGAGCATATTTTAAAGTTTCCACCAGAAACGGATGGTGTTTTGCCTCTTTTTTTCTCATATTTTGTGTGAAAAACACCATCCTGTTCTCATCCTGAATTCATCTGCTTTGGCTTACATTTTGTTGCAATGTGCAAGGGCAGCTGCACCTCCCTCTTGCATAGCTAAGCCCTGAGCAAGATGTCCGAAGTGTTGGTAGCTAGACAGAGGTGAAGGGGCAGGTTTTCCATGTGCAGACTCCTACACAGACCCAGACACAGACCCACAACAGTTCACAGAGATTGGGATGAACTACCTGACCCAGCTTCTTGGACCAAGCTCCTGGGCTAGTCCTGTATCCAGATAAAACTGCTCAAAGTGAGCACAGGTGTGCCTGCCTCACACAACAATCACCACTGCCAGCTGCCAAACACCGTCTTCAATGCTCCCATCCTTGCAAAATGCTGGCAAAAAAAGGGACAATGCAGGAGGTGCTGGTGGAAGGGAAGTGCCAGCAGGAAGCTCAGCAGACCACCACCCTCCCTCCCAGCATTACACCTCATCTGTGGTGCAGGCTGTAGAACACCCTGCTTCTAAAGTCTGGATAGGAACGGGTTTTCACCTCCTCCACAACATATGTAAAGGTCCAACACTGACTGTCCCAGAAGGAAGGGGAGAAAGAATGGAAAGGAAATGGGCCCAAGCCCCTATCAATTCAGGGCAGGTAATGGTCTGGCTGAGACTTAATGGGCTGTGACAGTAACAAAGTCCCTTAGCTGCAGCGTCAAAGGAATTCTGTCTTAACTTTAAGCAAATGACACAGGACTTTGCTATTCTGTTATCTTTTAATTCTGTGACATACTTCTACCTTTTTCTTTTGCCTTGTTTTTTTTCAAAGACTTCTCACCTGATCTGTTGAATATAAATACTTACAAATACTTTAGGTGATGGAGGAGAATACAACACAGCTGCAGGCTGCAATACATACTCCTACTTACAAGGGGACATGAAATCTTACACTGAATTTGAGTAACATCAAAGAAATTATTTGCTGCACTGCTTAACTCTGCTTCTCAGGAAAAAAGAAGTCAGCAGACATTGTATCTCTCACCCTCACAACAGTTTTTGAAGTTACATGGTTTCAAAGTTAACGATAACATTTCCACAATTTTTGTATGTTTTCACATTGAATGTCAAAGAATCAAGAGTGGTTAGGGTTGGAAAGGATCTCAAAGATCATTGGAGCGCTGAGGGAGCTGGCAGAAGAGCTTGCCAAGCCACTCTGCATCACTTATCATCAGTCCTAGTTAACCAGGGACATCACAGATAACTGGAGGTTTGCAAGTGTGGTGCCCACCTACAAGAAGGGTCAGAATGAGGATCTGGGGATCAGGCCTGTCAGCCTGACCTTGGTGACCTCAGTGCCAGAGAAGGTTACGGAACAGAGTATCTTGAGTGTGATCATCGGCACATACAGGACAGCCGGGGCATCAAGCCCAGCAAGCATCTCCTGCAGAAGCTGGCAGCTCATGGCTTGGACAGGTGCACTCTGCTGGGTAAAAAACTGTTGGGATGGCTGGACCCAGAGAGTAGTGGCAGATGGAGTTACATCCAGTTGTCAGTCTGTCACCAGTGCTGTTCCTCAGGGCGTAGCACTGAGGCCAGTCCTGTTTAGTATCTTTATCACTAATCTGGATGAGGACATCGAATGCACCCTCAGTCAGTTCACACATCTCACCAAGCTGGGTAGGAGTGCTGATCTGCTGGAGGGCAGCAAGGCTCTGCAGAGGGATCTGGACAGGCTGGATCATGGGCTGAGGCCAGTGGTGTGAGGTTCAACAAGGCCCAGTGCTGGGTCCTGCCCTTGGGTCACAACAGCCCCAGGCAGTGCCACAGGCTGGGGCAGAGTGGCTGCAAAGCTGCCCACAGGAAAAGGACCTGGGGGTGCTGGTGACAGCAGCTGAACATGAGCCAGGGTGTGCCCAGGTGGCCAAGAAGGCCAATGGCATCCTGGTCTGGATCAGCAACGGTGTGACCAGCAGGACCAGGGCAGGGATTGTCCCCCTGTACTGAGTGAGTACCCACTGGAGAGGCCATACTGCCAGTCCTGTGTCCAGTTCTGGGTCCCTCACTCCAAGAAAGACATGGAGGTGCTGGAGCATGTTCAGAGAAGGGCAGTGGAACTGGTGAAGGGTCTGGATCACAAGTCCCATGAGGAGCAGCTGGGGGAGCTGAGGGTGTTTAGCCTGCAGAAGAGGAGGCTCAAAGGTGACCTTCTTAGTCTCTACAACTGCCTGAAAGGAGGATGTAGCCAGGTGGGGGTTGGCCTCTTCTCCAAATCAACAAGTGACAGCACAAGAGAAAATGGCCTCAAACTGCCCCAGTGGAGGTTCAGGTTGGATGTCAGGAAGAATTTCCTCACTGAATGGGAATGGGCCAAGCATTCCCATTCCTCAAGCATTGGAATGGGCCACCCAGGTTGGTGGTAGTCACCTGAAGTGTTTAAGAAACAGCTGGATGTGGTACTTGATGCTATGGTTTAGTTTACATGATGTTTGGTCAAAGGTTGGACTCAATGACCTTGGAGTCATTTCCAACCTTAATCATTCCATGATTCCATGATCTAGTTCCAATGCCCCTGCCATGGGCAGAGATGCCACCACTAGACGAGGCTGCTCAAAGCCCCATTCAATCTGGCCTTGAACACTTCCAATGATGCAGCATACACAACTTCTCTGGGTGTCCATTCCATCTTGTTCACTGTGGCTCACATGTCCTGCCTCTTGCTCTGGACTAGTGAAAAACTAAAGGTATATGAGAGTGAGAGACAAGCTGGAAGTAAGGCTATGGACAAGGTTACAGAGACAGAAGTCAAGCCTCTTGAAATGCAGGTGTTTTTAAAGTGATGTGAGATGTATGAAAAGCACAGTATATGTATTTCACACTTTGCAGTTTTCAAATATAACCCATACCCCCACTGAGAAGAGTGGGGGCTATCTTCTAAATATGAAACTATGTGTCTAGAAATAAAGCATGTCAGAAACAAGTCATAAAAAATTACAAGCTGATTGCAGAGATATCTCTGACTCCACTTGATGAAGAGAGTGTGTTTTGCTTTTGCTTCCCAGCCTGTAGAGATACTACAGCCCATCTGTGTTTCAGAGATTCCCTAAGCTCTGTGGGAAGCTGGAACTATCTGTCCTCTTCGATGCCTCTTCTGTGTCATCCTGAGCTTCCTCCTGGTCTCTGTCAGACACTCAGCAGGAGGCTACAGTAAGGATCTTCCACAAAGTGGATTACTGCCCTTGTCTGCATTAGCTTTTGTATGCCCTGCTTGTATGCCCTCTAAAGATCAGTCGCTGTATCATGGGAGGCATGATGGGGCTGTAGATGGGAGAAAATTGAGGGATGATGGTAGGGCTACCTGAAGGCTACCGAACATACACACTGGTGAGCTCTGCGGAGTAATGCCATCAGCACGGGGCCTGAAGTGGGCGGGTATTGAATAATGCAAAGCCAGGGAACTGACCTCCATTTGAATCCCCAACTGCAAAGTCCCGAGGAATGCGAGGTCTTCCTACCAAACCTTTGGGTGAGGAGCAGGAATAGGAGCGTGACCGAATCCCAAACACTGTGCATTCCTACGAGAAATCGCAGCAAATGAAACCTTGTGTTATTCTGAAATGCATCAGCAACAGAAACAAAATAAATCAGGAACAGCTGACCACTCGCATACATTTTCTTGGCTTCAAGTTGAATTTTTGACAACTTCATGTGAATTCTTAGGAAGTCTGTCATATTCCCACCATGATAAATTTTTGTATACTACAGGAAATAAGTTGTGGGTGCAAGTCAGACTAAGAGAAAGCTTACAGTCTTCTCCAGTTTGGTAACAAGCAACATCCAAACAGTATTGTGGGCCATTATATCTGATGACCAAGCTATCTTCTTTTACCAAAGAAGGCATTAATCTTAGTATGTTAATACTTCAAGAACATTTCATGGAGACTTTGACCACACCTTGGTAATTACTGATGTCAGAGTTTCCAAAGAAAGGAGCTGACCTCTTTCTCTTTTCTGTATATTGTTTTTGTCTTTTTAAATTATTATTGTATTTGAAAACATTTTCCAATTAACAAATATGTCAATAGTAACCCTTGAAAGGAAATCTCCTAATTTTTGATACATCATTTACACTTCAACAGAGACTATTCCTAAAACTCCTGTAAAGTGCTTGCCTTATTGTTTTTTAAAGTAGACCTAAAAGAATTCATGTTTGTGCTGAACTCTTTTTTTCCCTTCATGTAATCATTTGCTGAAGGTTAGATAAAGTTCTACAGTGGCAACAAGTGCATCTAAAAATCATAAAGAATCTCTGCAAACAAGAAATAATTCTACGTATGTGTCTGAAGATCTCAGAAATAGCACCATGGTCTAATGAAAATTAATGCAGACAGGATACTTCAGAAAACCATAATGAAGAGATTATATTGGTTAATGCACACCTCAACTGAATTTCCCTGAGTTTCGAAATTGTTTCAAAACAGGCAGCAGGCCAGTTTTACACTTTACAAAGCATTACTCTTTCACCTAACTACAGTTGGTTAAACATTTTCTCACTAAATACATTTTGGTTTAAAAATGCTGATTCACTGAACCTGAGATATTTCCTTTGAAACACTTCTGATAAATGATGTGTTTTTTAAAGCTGAGGCAAATCTCTGATGGACACTTTCTTTCCATTGCTGCTGCCCAGCCCAGCCCAGCCCCACCCAGGGAGTGCTAGCTTCACAAGTCTGTGTGAGTGCTCTCTGGAGAGACTAGCACTGCCAACTGGGAACTCATCTTTCCCTTTCAGATTCAGATGTTTCTCGCATAGTTTCAGAGACTGACTTAAAAGGAAAACAATTCAAACAGAGCCAGTATCAAATACCTTGTGCTGCAGGCTGGTAGGTAAGTCAAATCCATCCCTGCTAGAAGCCATGGCCTCTGAAGAGCCGAGGGGAGGGTAGTGAACATGGGACCTATCCGACACAGCTCCACTTCCACTGTCTACCTCAAGGTCATCGAGACTTGAACTGAAGAAGACAACAAAGTCTTTAACTTCCCCAAATTCTTCACAGCAATTTACTTCAACCCAAATGCAACAAGCAAAGATATGGCTGAATCCTCTGAACAATGACAGCCCAAACCACCACAATTATTTCAGGTAAACCATGCCCTGAGGCTTTTCTCAGGTCTGCAGTCACCTATTTACTCAGTTTCTCTGTACAGGACCCCTCTGACCCAGCCTCGCGGACGTGCAGTGCAGATATCTGCATCACCCATGAACCAGCACACTCCCACCACAGCCAGCCACCTCCGGATCATGACTTCTAGACCCATGCTCAGCGTCTCCTGAAAAATGAGATTTTTTGTTCCATGCATAAACCTGTTTCTCTACAAAGATGATAAAGAGAACTGAGACAATAAGCAGGGCTGAGAGAACTACCTCAGATTTCAGTGTCAAGATACATAGGTATAGATGGATATTATATGCGTGTGTGTATTTGGAAGATATGATATGGCTGTTCACAGACATTTTCATCTACATCTGTGCCTTCACGACAGAAGATGGAAGAGAGAAACAACATCAGAGATTAAGGAGGGTCTTGAGACAGTTTATGAGGTTCAGTTTGAAAGGTAAACATTTAAAAACATACAGAGCTACAAGCAGACTGAAAAATCTCTAGCTAAATCAACATGTCAAACATGTAGAGACTAACTGGCAAGGGATCCTGAGCAGGGGAGTGCACTAAGGTTGCTCAGCAGTATCACTGTTTCCCAGGATGAGCCACCATACCTGCAAGATCAAGTTCACGGTCTCTTCATCAGAGTGACTGGAAGGAATGGTTGACTGCTTGCAATAACATTCCAGCCTTACAACATAAAACTTTAAATTATGTGTGGTATTTTTGAATAGCTGGAGTTCCTACCAGGAATAATAGCACAAAAATTCCTTCACACACTACTACTTTCTTGAAGCACAAATCTATCACTACTGTCTGAAACGACTTCCTTATTACAGTTCTGGAGACACTATTTTGCAATATTTCCGAGTAATAGCCCACGTGACATCTCAGAAGTAAGTTATATAAATGCATTATCAGTTACTGCCACATGTTAAAACTGAAAAAGCAATACATGTCTATGTCAACAGACAGGTATCCATGACTTACTGTGGTAACTTCTCCAGGGAATTTTTCTGACATAAAAAGCTGGTTTAAAAACAGAATTACATACTAGTAGTCTTATTTTATGTGTAACATTTGGATCACTTACATATGTCATATGACATATTACAGCAAATCACATGTCCCTGAAAATTCATCCACACTCCTTAAGTTCTCATACAGGTACACAACTTAGGTCTTAAAAAGGGTGGAATTATCTAAAATAAATAGGGTAAAAATGATTCTGACTAGAGGTACAGGAAAATTCTAGTATTCTACATTACATCCCCATAGTTAGTAAAAAACAAAACAAAAAAATCCAAACCAAAACAAACAAACAAAACAACAACAAAAAACCAACAACAACAAAAACCCAAGAAAAAGGATTGTGAAAGGAAAGCTCTGTCTGACATTTATGTTATTGTCTGTGTTAAAGATTCCTCCTAATGGGACTTCATAGCTGCATAAGAAACTCAAAATTAATACAGAGAAAATTTTATTGCCTACTTTAAATATTAATTGGCTGACCCTCCGGCTTCCTTACTGTTTTACATAGATCTGATGCTCTACATCCAACTAGTCCTAATACTCTTCAAAGGTGGGAACAAGATTCAAATTTCCTCCTGCATAATCTCATCTATTCAGAGAAGCAATAAATCCTTTTCATCAAGAAAATTAATTGTTAAAAAACTAATTTTAATAACCAAAATTACAGTTCCATCTTCAAAACTCTCTGCATTTCTAAAGCCAACCAGTTCCCACCATAACCTGAAGCCATTTGGAGGAGTGTCTTCAGACAAATGGCAGCAAACCTTGAGTACCAGCAGTGGAGAAGAAAACAATCTAAACCTATCAGAAACAGCAGCTATGGTCTGCACTGTATCTTTTGAGATAAAAAACACCTATGCAATAACATGGTCCTTCTCCAGGCCTATTTAAAGACTTGAAAGATTCCCAGAGACTTCAACAGATTTTGGACTATTTTCTTAATGGAAAATATTACTGAAGAAAACCAGAGCGAAATTCTATTATTTGTTAAAAATGTCTTCACAGCTGTTTATGAAAACAGATTATTAGGACAATAACTATTACTAATGAAAAACAGAGATTTCACCCCAATAATAATATTTATTACTTCAGATTCTGCTTCACCTTTTTAAACAAAAAGTGGTTATAAACAATCCTTATTCTGGCTGTATCATCAAGTCAATTCCATACCTTCTTCTTTTCATGTCAGCATAAAGTTGGCCCCGATCCTTAATAAATCCATGGCTCTTGAATGGAAGATATGAATCTGCTCCATACAGATGAGAAGGTGCAATGGCATGTCTTAATCCTGCATTTTCTTCATTTCTTACTGGCCTTTGATTTCCTTCATTTGGGAGATATGTAAATTGTTCATTCTCCTCAAGGGAGGGAGATGAAGAGCTCTTAGCCATTGGGATTGAGTTGGTGGGATTCAGAGACATTTCACTGCTGACACCATCTCCATGAATGTAGTTAGTCTTTAATTCTCCAGCCTGCAGGTAAAAAAATGGATGCTGGTAAGAGGCAACAACAAGATACACTGTCAGGAAACAAGGACCAGAGCAGTTTGCCATTTTATTTACAGATACATGTTTTGTGGGCTTTTTCCCTATTACTTTCTGCACCACACGAATTTAAGGCAAGTTATATGGCTAAGAGATTCTAGACTTTGCATTACTTTTTTCCCTAATTAGAGCAGCAATGAATTGGTATTTCCAAGTCTACTGAATTTCTCACTCATATTTATACCTTTTATTAAGTGCACTGATACACATATTTATAGATTTTATTAAAAACTACCCTTGAGTTGAGCAAAAAATATGCATAATACATTAGTGGGGGAGACATATGGAAGAGAATTCAAACACTGTGCAATTTAATTTGGAAAAATCAGCCTACACATCATGCACTTTTAATTTTTCAGCACCAGTTTCCTCAGCTTTGAGATAAATATACATGACCTGGAACAGAGTTTCTCGAGGGGAGGAAGGGAAAGGACTCTTACTTTTTGCCATAAAGCAATTCGGGGCCTGAAGCACCTCTCCTTTTGCACAAAGACAGGAATGGATTTGGGAATTCTATTTTCTCGGGTACTGAGATCAGGATTTAGACTCTAGTAACAAATAATTCTTTGAATTCCCTTTTGACTCTGATACTAAAGATAGACAGAAGATACTAAAATACAGTTCATTGTTAGTCTTTTAGCTAGAGGCTGCAGTCATCTAATTAGATACTGAATAATACTGAAAAGTCACATTGCCAGTGAAGACACTCAATCTCCAAAAAGCACCTGTATAAAGGCAAGAATAAAGGAAGGACTGCAAGTGTCTCCAAAGCCCTGGTCTTTCAGATTGCTGACTTCCTCTTCTCCAGTCCCTCTTCAGATGTGCTTTCATCCCCATCTTAATTGTGTTTCTCTTAGTAAAAGACAGGAAGAACTGCTGGCATTATTACAGCAGCCCACATTTGCAATCAAAGATATAGTGCACGGAAGTCTGGAAACACTTCTGTTGCGCTATGCACATGACATGCACGAAGGTAAAATGCTTTTCCCAGGTCTTATGCAGCTGTTCCTCCCTGAAAAGTTATTCCTGTCTGGGCAGTGTTCCTCTTCAGCACCAGAGGGACTTTCTCCAGCAGCCACTCTGGCTCCTGCTGAGTGGTGCTTAAGGGAGAATTTGGCCCCAATCAGCAATTTAAAAAAGTAGAACGTGGCCACATACGGAGCAAGGGTTAGCAACCCAAGCTGAAGGCCCCCTGAGCAATACACTTGGGTAACATCTCCATCTGTAATGGAGATGCAGTTCTGCAGCTCTGTCCCTCCAGCCTCGATATTGTTCAAATCAAGGATTCAAAGACTGCACTTTATAGTCCCCTGACAGCTGCTCACTCATGGGTCATTATTACATACATCTCTTCAGTGCATTTTGAACATACTCAGCTCCTGACTTCAACTTCCATCTCGGCTGTCACGATGAACTGGATCTGCAGTGAATGAAGTGTTTCAGAGCATGGGGTAGGGACACGTAGGAAAAGAAAGGAAAAAAAAATCACACCTGCAAGATCTCGAACTTCTAACATTACCTGATAATTTCTTACTCCTATATTCCAACTTTCAGGCAAGGGAGAGCCCAAAGCAGGTTACAGATAAATAAATCACTTAAAGCATCACTGAAAAACAGCTACATGCCACAAAAATCTGGTGTCTGTTTAACTAGACCCAGCCACCACACACGTTGTGACTATTCAGATTCACCCCCCTAGCCCAAATTATGCTATCTGAGTGTGACCAGGGAGGAAAGATTCCAGGTACAACACAGTGATGTAAAATATAATTTGGTACAGACACTTTAGGTCATCTCCAGTGTTGGTGACAAATCAGAAACAGGAATACTAAGTCAGGATCTCCAATATCAAGATGTTCCATGACAGTTGTAGGATATCAGCTTCACCTTTTCAGCAGTATCTTGGTTTTGTTGAGCCTATAAGCTTTACTACGAGCTTATAATTAACTTCTGAAATTATCCAGCAAATTTGTCTGTACTGTAAATGTACGTAGAATTCAGAAATCTGAAGTGCACGTGAGCAAGTAATACTGTAAATGTTTCTTAGAAAGAAGCACATGCTGTTTAGCTCACAAACACACAGAAGAGACAGTAACACCTGCCTTAGAGTTCTTTCTGCAGGCTAGGGAGAATAATTCCTGTAATTGACTAAATCTGTTAAAAGAGACCTCATAAAAAGGTTACAAAATATAGCTGAGAAGAGTAAGATATTACTGGTTTTAACTTAGAATTTTACTAATTGACAACACACCACTGCTGACAGATCCAGAAGACCCTATTATCATGCAAATAAATTAACAGAAGATGAAGAAAAATTAGCCAAAGTTCAAACATAAGCTTACTTGATCTACTACCATGCCGTTTGCATATACTTCATCACTTCCACTCAGCATGGGAGAAAGTCTGGTTGCAGCAAAGAAAGTAGGGGGAGACTTCAATTTCCTAAGAACATCAAGGGTAGAATGTCTGTGCTCTGGAAAAAAAAAACCGTGGGAAATTTGCCATTAAATCTCAAACCATTTCCTTCTCATGTATATATACTATCATAAAAATGGCAAAGTTAAGCATTAAGCACCAAATCTTAGCATTAACATTTGAGTAATATTTGTGGGACTGCACCAAAACCTGCTCATTTCATAATTGCCCAACATTTGCTGTATGTTCCAGGAAGCCTATAGCTGACCAGACTCTAAAGGGTACCACAGAATCATTTGCATAACTAAAAAATAAATGTTCCTGTATCTTGGTTAGCAAAAACTTCTATTTTCCACCTAAGCTAGAACTTTGTAGAGATTTGTGGTTGCAGAAGAACACAGGACAAGATTTATGGGCTGGGATGAATTATGCATGATTCTGGCCTATACATTAAATACCTGACATCTGATGCATCACATGAATGAAATACTGCTCAATTGCAGTCAAATAATGATTCTCCTAAAGCATTCTATCTACTGGTCCACAGTAATACTAATCTTAAAGCCACATAAATACTAATCTTAAAACAAGATATCAGATTACTGTTTTTAAAACAAAACAAAAACACCAACCTCCCCCCTCAAAACAAAACAAAGAAACAACCAACCAACCAAAACAAAACCAAAAAACACCAATAAAATTGCAAAAGGGATATAAATAAAATACCACTAATACTGCCTTTACAGATTGACAGCAATCAAGCAAGACTTGATCCATGAACAGGATGTTTGGGATGAATACTGCATCTGATCTGCTTTTGATGAATTTCACCAGAAATCATTAACAGAAATCTGGAGTTTAGTTTTCAAAAGTGTGCTCATGACTACAAACATGATAAAAAGCTGCATGGGCTATGTATTTTATGCCTTTAAGCAGCAGAAAACCTCTGTCCTGCAGGCCCACTTCTCTTAAACCTGCTTGTGAGAATGAGGAACACATACCAGCCCAGCATTTGAGCTGGGTTATCTTCTGAATGTAAACTGAGTAAAATTTGACAAAGCAGAAACCGGTCTTTTTGTAGACTGTGTGAAAAATGGCTAAAAAAAAAAAATCACAATTGTAATTTAGTCTTCCTTAAAATGCTGTAAGTCAGGCATTGCCATTTGAAGTGAATGGAGACAGACTAGCATAAGAATGATGTGATAAACTACCACACCCAGCAAAATACCCAGAATCAAAACACTCAATAAACTTGTTTGTCTGTTATTGAGTATTATTTTATAAATCCCTTTTATGCTGCATCAGAAATTTATTTTCTGCAGAGGTGTAAAGGAAAAGATACCACTAAAGAGTTTCCCCACACTATATTCCTAAAGCAATGTAACTGCTTTCAGAATGTCACAGAGCCATACAGCATGGTTTGGGTTGAAAGAGAACTTTAAAGGTTATCTAGTCCAAACCCCCAGCCATGCCCAGGGACATCTTTCACTAGATCAGGTTGCTCAAAGCCCATCCAAGATTCTTACAGCCATTAGACTGCAAGAAAATTCATCATGAGAAAAATAGAACTGGATTAGAAACAACACTTGTTAAAGTCCCATGCATTTGTTGCTTTGAAAGAAAAAGTCCCAGACCACTGCCAAATCTGCAGTGATACACCACAGCTTTTATTTAAGATGCTGTCTCATAAAGCCTAAGAACAATAACCTCTGCACTTAGAGAAAGATGGAAATTTCCATTTATAAACGGCACACTATGAATATTCGGTTTCAAATCCTGGCAGGCCTTGTGGGATTTCATACCATTAAAACGTCCTTACACGTTTCATTTTTTTTCTCCCTCCTGCAAGAATTTCAACACAATTTTAGTGACTGTCATATTAAGAACTGCTAAAGCTACAAACCACTTCCTTATGTCTGACAAGATCCCAAAGCCTTTGTTTATAAATAGTATAAAAGCATTGTTTTCTACAGCAGCTCATCAAACTCTGGCAGCTCATCTCATATGGAGATGTGATTTGGCAAAATTGGCAGTACTTACTTCTGGCAAATAAAGCTTTCCAAGGGTTAATTCTAAACCAACAACGAGGCAAAAAAGTAAGTGTCAGACTCTCCATTTCTTCTCGTACGCTTACTACCTTCCCCAGCCTGCACTCTCTCTCATATACAAACCCATTGGGTACAACAGGCAAGGGTGATATATATCTCCAGTGCTAGGCTGGCAAAGGTTCAACACATACCCCTGAAAAACAGCCCAGGCATGAGGGATTCCCACGTCACAGCATAAACCTGAACCTAAGAAGTCAATTTCTTGACTTCAGCAATAGTCCCCACTGCTGGGGTGCAGAAGCCTCCAAGATAAGGGGCTGATGTGTATGAGTCAAACACAGATAGATAGATAGATAGATAGCTGTGGAGCCAGCCAAGGAGTACTGGTAATGACATGCTGTGAGAAAGAACAGGCTATGGCTCAAGAGGTAGGGCAGCACTCTTCTGGGACACATGTCCTTCTTCTGGATCCTGGGGATAAGCACAACACAATACAGCTCAAGTACACGAATGAGATCAAGAAGTGGGCATGGACTGTAGGGGAGGGATCAAGACAACTGAAGACCTCCAAAGCCCTCTGACCCATTCCATAAAGGTCGAGAAGAACAGACTGTGCCTGATAATCCATTTGCATAGAAAGCAAGAAAATTAGCTCCAAGGTGTGAAAAAAACTATCTAGAACAACGTACTCCTCCAAATCTGGGTTGTACATGAGCCCCAGGACCCTGGACACCCCACTAGGTGGACTGATGCTGAAGCCAGGACTGGTGATCGCCCTTTCTTTCTCTCTCCCCCTCTTTAATACATCTCCCTCTCTCTCTCTTCCCTTTCAACCTGCCTCTTCACCCAAAACCCATTGCTGTATGTTTACAGGAGGACATCAGGAACTACCTTATAACAATTTCCACGCCACACTGTAATTTATTAATAAAACTTTCTAAGCTTTTGTGGACTGACTTCTGCCATTCATTTTGACCATGAGCATCTATGAGCATCTTGGGTGATCTCTTCCCCTTGAGGGTGGGATGTCATATGGGGTCTTCACAGTCACTTAGTGGACTGAACATCCCAAACCAGAAACAACACAAATCCCCCTGTTACTTCAGATTTTAATTTATATAGCCACTTCTAGTAACACATTTTACATTATTTTAAAGTTCTGTACAAGAGTAACAACCTAAGTAACAAATTCTGGAGAAAGCTGCTGCAAACACAAGCTATATCAGAATATGCTACCTCCAGTATATTCGGTCTATAAACCTTTATTAATTATTCCTGTTAAATGCCATATGTTTTCCTGGAGATGCTCCAGTTAGTCTGTTGTTAAATGTGAGACGACTAAATAAATATTCATTGGGGTTTTAAATGGTAACAAATTATTTCAGGCTTCATAGAATCACAGAATTTTGTACGTTGGAAAAGACCTTCAAGATCATTGAGTGCAATGGCAGTATGACTCCACTGTACCTCTTTACTCCCGCTCTGCCCCCTCACCCCCTCAATTTCAAACATGTATGAGGAGATGATTACATGAAATTAACTTTGTAACACGAGAAGTTTAAAGACTTTGCTGAATGCGGGGGAGAGCAATATTAATTACACATTGACTGTGCTAGTAACTTATTTCCACTGGAAAGGCCCACATAGTTTAAAAACTGACAAAATCATTGCAAATGTCCAAATCACACACTGCATTCCTACAGCTTCACTAACTGCCTCCAGCCTGCCTTGCTGGCTACAAGTCCTCTTGATCTTAGAGGGACCATCAGAAGACCTTTCCCTCCAGGTTAATTTGGCAGCAGGTAACAGCTCACTGTACTGGGTACAAGCAGTAATATGGAGCAAGGCTGTGCTTGCCTGAGAGATGAAGAATATCAACAAAATCCATTTTCAAACAAAATGTCTCAAAAATCTCTCCTAGTCAGTCAAAAAGGTTATTCACATTGCAGATGCAAAAATTTGTGCAGAGTTTGTGAAAAGACGGACATGACTGCCAGAACAAACTGGCAAAGGTGTCCCCAGAAGAGTTTTGGTCCTGTAAGGTATTGGAAATGGATTTCAAGATGCTTACTAAAGTCAAAATGACCTGAATACAACAGAGGAGAATTGGCTTTGCTACTGAAACAACCTAGCGAGCACAGCTCAAGAAGTTGATCCTTCTACCAGAACTGAACACCCTCTGGCTCTACACTGTGATCACAGAAAAAGAATAAAGACATGCCTCCTTTGTAAGAGCCTGTGGCTCTCTGCCATCTCCTTGATGAAGAATCAAGACAGATGTATGTGTTATTTAGATGTCATGCTGGGAAGAATAATCTCCAAACATGGGTAAAATAAAGGACCTTGACCAAGGAGTAACTAGGCACAAGTTCTCTACATCTTCTGTAATATTGTAGAGTTATACAGCAAGGGCGGCATGTTTTACCAGTCACAAAGCTTATACAAATACTGTAACTTTAAAAAAACATGTTATCATCATAGCAGTAATTAAAAACATGTTTTATATTGGTGTAAGAAAATGTATAGCATTGAATGGCCTGTGTCAGAAAATGGCAAGAACACAACACTAACATTTTTTTCACGAAAATAAAAACTTAAATTGTTTCATGAGAGAACACACAACAAAAGAGCAGTGAAATGCATCAACATGACCAAGCCAAGAGCCAGGAAAGAAACTACAGATTCCCTTCTCTAGATACAATGAATAGTTTTCAGACAGTTTTCATCACATTTACCCCCAGCAATCTGAGCAGGGGTTAATGTATAATTGCAAGCCAGTGAAAAATACAGAGTGCTAAGCGCATGGGTCATGCAGTGCTGCAGATATACTCCTCTAAATCCAGGTCACCTGAACTTTTAGAAAGTTCCTAGCATGGGTGTAACTGAAGTGATATGCACATGTGTAGATATGACCCATACAACCAATTTCAGTGGGAGATCTGCACCCTTAACTGAAGTGTCTTAGGTTTTCATTCAGACAGTGCAACTACTCACGACAGCAAAATTGAGCAAGTACTTGAGGATAACCCTACATGGAGGGTAAATGAGGTAGGCTTTCAAGTGCTATTGTCATAGATGAACATTTAACTGTCCATAAAGTGGAAAGTAAAGCACTGTGTTTCCTATATACTGCACGAGGGGGATCAGGCATATAGATGCTGAAAAATAAAGCAAACGTGTTCAAGATGTAGTCCTTAAGTAGCCACTAAAAATAAATACACTTGTCAGTCTGACTTCGGTCTTGTTCACCTAAATGTGGGCTGTAAGAGAGCATCTGTTTTCAACATGGGATTCACAGTCCTGATTCCATCCCTGAAGAAAGCACCTTACCTACTATACAAATGAATATACAGACAGAAATAAGTTGGTGTCTCATTTTATAGAACAGTACACTAAAAAAAAAGTACTCTTCCTTGATATGGGGTGTTTGGTTTCACTTCCCACCTCTGCATGAGTGGACTCAGTGTGTAGCTCCCACCTCTCAGTGCAGTAGGACAGACTCATGAGAGACAGATATTCTCAGCATCTCTGAAGGTTTTTAAAGCCCCCAAAAAGGCTGAGAGAGTCACTGTCTCTGGACAGGTAGGACTATGCAGAGTAAGGACTATGCCTCATGACAACTTCACATATAAATAACACAATAAATACCTTTGGTGTCTTGCAGCAAGGAAAAAAACCTAGATCCTCTCCCCAGTCCAATCACTAAGACAGAGTCATGTTCACATTCTCTGTATAGGCTAATTACCCTTTAAATATGCCATGCCCATCAGCTTCAGCAGGAGAGGGCAATCTGCAATGCATGTCCCAAAGGAGTGAAGCCTGCACTTGGCTCCTGACAGACTCCAGGAGTTCAGGGGAAGGGCAGGGGCTGCACACTCAAGTCTGAAAGGCTCCTGAGCAGGGATGAAAACTGACTGTGGGCCTCGAAGGGAACTTAAAATGTGAAAACACTGATGCACATGGTAAAAAGTGGCATGTGATAACTTTGACTCTCTGTTCCAAAGAGTGGGACACTCTGCACAGCTCCCCTGCCTCCCAAGAGGAGCAACCCCAGACCAAGAAATCAACAGCCTCATGCTTCAGAGGGGAAGGGAGGCAGTTGAAATTTCATTGCCCAGAACAGCTGGAGCTCCCGGCAGAGGTACACGATTTCATGACTTGAGGAGTGGATGGAAGAACCCTGCACTGTTTCCTGCCAGGCACTGCAAGTCTCTTGTTCACTGAGACCTGAACACCTGTAGGAACAAAATGCAACCATGAGCTATGTGCCCCATACCTGCATGCCAGGATCAACAGGTTACGTTCAGGTAGTACCAGAAAAAACCACAAATCACGAGCTTAGACCATGAGCCTGCTGTCCCCTTGCACAGGCACTTTTCCCACCCCATCAGCACACAGAATTTCAATTCCCCCAAGCACAAATGAACCCTTGAACTTCACCGCTGAAATACGCACATGTACTCGAAAGCACCTTCTTGCTCCAACAACCCCACATAAAAGGTCAGTTGTGTGTACAAGTCATATGTGTGGGTATACTATTAACAGGGATGGAAAAACAAGGTGCAACACTGTAACATGCAAACATCACATCTGTATCCAGTGCTTTACAACTGGTGAAATATTAAAAAAATAGCTGTCTAAACATAAGTGAATGAAGGATAGGTGCAGAGCTACAGCATTTACAGATAAAACGAGCCCTCGTTTGAGATGGAGTAAACACATACTGTGCAACTTGCAACTCATTTCATCTTTGCAAATTGCTTGTGCATCCATACACACCGCAGAAACTCCAGCGCACTTGGGAAATACTGGATTTCCCCATGAAAAGAAATAAAAAGTTGAGGAAGTGCCTTGCACATTAAAACATGCCTCCTGTACACATTTTTCATTCTGAATTAGGTCAAAGTCTCAGTCTGTGTAAAAATTATTCTCTTGGCATACTGAATTTAATGACGCTGATGCACCTTACTTCTCTGACTTTTTTTCCCTTTCTGAAACACAAAAAACCACCCCAATTCTATGAAAGGAAGCAAAATTTTTTTTTTCCATTCTTTGTCTTAATTTTTTTGCTTTTAGATGTAGCAAATTTTTTTCTTTCCTTATTTAAAGCTTCCGGTCATAATTCTTCCTTACATAAACTTACTGGTCAGTGCCTTTGAGCCTCCTTAAAACCTTCCTTTGTCTCACTGACAGCATTTACAATCCTTACCTCCCAAAGACTTCTCCACAAATGATAACGTCTAACTGTGCAAAGACAGTAACTGACCCTTTTCATTTCTTTTTTTCAGAAAGCAAAAGATTTTTCATTTCATTCTGGTAAGATTTTTTCACATAATTTAAAAAAACAAAAAATCCTGTTAGCTGTTGAGGCGTAGTTGAATTACCAGATTCTCCCTAAATGAAAACAACTGCAACCAGCAGAGCTTTTTGCAGCTGCTGCCGTGCCATGCAGCTCCGGGTGTCAGAGTTGTTCAGTGAGAGCTACACACACATCACGAAGAAAAAAAAAGCCTTAAGAGACTAAAGAAATAAAAACAATTATAAAGAACAGTACATAATCTGGAGAAAAAATACTTTCTTTTTACTTAACAAATTCCAACTCCATTATCTAAAAGGCATAAAAAGCGGTGAGGTGGACTTTTGATAGAAAGAAAATCTACCTCACACAAGCTGTTTATAGAGCCACCTGCACAGAAGCAGAAAACGAAAAGGAGGCAGAGCTGTAAAGCAAGAGTCATTTAAAAGAAGATAGCTTTTTCTACCTGGTTTGGATGCCCTTCTTCGAATCCTCATTTTAGGTAAGGAAGGCCAAGAGTAATTAAAAGGTGAATCAGAGTCTGAGTCCATTTTTGTGCTAAATAAACAGAGAGCAGATTCCTAAAGTTGCACTTTGTTGTTCTCAATAGCAAGTCAAGCCTAAGAGTAATGTGGAATAAACGAAGGGACAAAGAAGGATCAAATTGCCCACTAAACACAGGGGAGGGAGAAGCTGTAAATGTTTGCTCTCTTCAGGCGTCCAGGCATGTAGACAGATCAGGCTGCAAATATTAAAGCAGAAGCAAGGAGGTTAAAGTATGAGAGCTTCGAGCTGAGCTGCTGCTTCATGGTCCAAAGCTATTTGAAAGGTCACAGTGTGCGAATGAATCATTAACTCACCTTTCCATTTTGATGCAAATGAAAACAATAGGAGCTGGGTAAGGAATGAAAAAATACTTCTCAAAAGCAAATAAACTATTGCAAAGCTTTGTTTCCATGTTAAAAGTGGGGTTTAGAAGATCTCAAATTAAGGTCAGGCAAATGCTGGAACTAAAGAAGCCAAAGATTAACACCAACTTAAGAGCACTAATCAGTCTGCTGGGCTCTATATCACTCCAGAGCAATACCCCTCTTCTCAGCATTTACAATTTTGGCAGACCTTGGGATGTTGCAGCTGGAAGAGCAGTGATAACCCACTCAGAATCTGTCACTCCCGTCTTTCTAGCTCAAATGAGCTTAAAGCTTAAGTGTCATGAAGAAAGATTACACTGTCATTAGAGGAGCATTTTTTCCAATAATATTTAGTCTGCACAGTAATTTCTCCTTCACACAGTCACCAAGTTAAGACAGTGAATCATCAGGATTTTGTAGAGCTGGCACCTTTACAGCTCTGGTCTAACCTCACTGCAATGCACAATACAGCTAGTGACTAATTTACAACAAATCTTCCATTCTTATACAGTCTCCCTGAACAACTCATAGGCAATTAGTATTCAGTAGGAACTCATTATCCCTTCCCCCAACATCTTTACGCTACACAAACTACATTTTTTTCAAACAGGCTCATATGTGGCTATACAAGAACTAATACAAAAATAACATGTCCACTGTTTCTTAACCAACTCCAGCAAACCAGTGTTTTAGTTACCCCACAATGTATGTGGTTTTGTATTCCACATAAAGGAGGAGAGGGAATGTGGATCAGCTTAAATGTCAGGTTTTGGAAGATGATGACATTTGAGCTTGTTAACATTCCTTACTTCACTTCAATTATTTTTCACGCTGCTAAAGTCTGCAGCGCTACTTCTGTATTATGTTTCAAGTGATTCTTTGATCCACATTTCAGTCAGAGATAACAATGTATTTGTTGAAGAAAATAATGCAGTTCAAATGCAAATTTAATTCAAAACCCATTAGAAAAATATCTAACATATTTTCAGGGATAAAATAATTATATAAACCCTTCATAAAGTGCACAAATTACATAAAACACGGTTGAAACACATCATTGTTCTGCCCTTCCCTTAACTGAAGTTCTGCCAGCTTTGTTAGGCCTGAAAAGAATAATTCACCCCAGACGCTGGAAGCCTTAGACTTTCACTTTAAATATTAGACACTCACAGAGACTTTGTTTGATTTATATGTATAATTAACAGCCCCAGGGAATTACAACAGACAATGGAAAATACAGGGAGGATATAAATCCATGCTTTAAGCATCCACTTCAAAATATCTCCACTCCCTGGAATGTCAGGTTCAAATTGCACTGATAAATCCCCTGGGCATACAGGAACGCAGGCACTGACGTACTCCTTCCCACCTGCACACCACCAGGGCACTCGCCTGCCTCCCACCATGGCCATAGTTTGAGAAAAGGATAGGATAGAGCATATCAATTAAAGAAAGCCTTCCCAACTGCTCCAACAGAAAAGATTTCCCCTCTACACAAGTGTGCTGTCTGGCACACTGGATATATTTAACGCCAAATGGAATAAAAGTTCTCATTTCAAATGTGCACAAATGGCAGTGTTCCATGGACAAAGGGCAGTTTAAATTTAGAGAGCTGTTTGTTTTACACTTTGCTTGAAAATTTCTCACCTTTCAATTTCATCAATTAATCTTTTGTTCTACTTTATGAGAAATGGTAAATTTTGCTTACTTCTATGATATCTCCATTTGTGCATCTTTTCTGCAAATCTGCCTTTTTTCACTTTTACATTCAGATAAAAGAACTCACTCTCATTGGTCTTCCTGGACTTCTGTTTAGTCCAGGAAGGGGTAACCAGAGTCAAACAAAACACTCACCATGAGGAAATGCAGCCAATGTATTTAATGGCATTAAAATATTTTACATGCCGAGACATTTACTTTCCTGAATGACCTCTGTACACTGCATAAATGTTTTCACTGACTGCTCAGTTATTGCCTTCCTCCCTTAAACAAGCCACATTCATTGAACATTCTAACACAAATTAGTAATTAAGACTGTTAAATAATTTTTTAACAGCAGCCCTATTACATAATTCTCGGAGAATCCAGTGACTAATTTCTGCAGTGATAAAACCCTGATCATGAACTCCTGCTGTTTATCATCTGGTTTTTCTCCAAGTTCTTAGGCATTTCACCTGCATACTGCAACCTCTCCTGAATAGGATCTTGCATGGGAATTTGTCAATCACAGCCTGAAAGAGCAGATAAATTATCAACCTTAACCCCTGTTTTTGAAGGGTTAATTGAATATCACTCACATTACTTGCTCTGTTTGGGCTTTGTGAAAGGCTTCTTTTTCCTTATTTGTAAAACTCCTTTATGCAACCTTGAAAGATATCATGCTGTTCTTTGCCACAAAGAAGGGCTCTGCTCTACAGTCTTCGACTAAAAATATTTTGTTTCTTGCACTTTGTGCAAGAAACTTTTCACCTGCCATTCTTTCTTTCCAAAGTGGTGGCATTTGCAGGCAGCTACCACAGAGATCTGGCCACTTATGAGATAAAAGGTGCTTTCAAGCTGGAAAATATTAACCTCACTTTCCAATGAGAAATGTTTTTCATTATATATACCAAGGTACAGATGTGAAGATAAAGAACAAACGGGGGGTTTATGTGTACTATCTAAGGCTAACACTTTTGATAAATAATGTAATGCCTTAAATTCTTTCAACCAATGCTTACCAAAACACATTCATAAAATCTAAATGTTTTTCAGAGATAGTACAGTGTATTGTCTATTGTCTGACCATTCCTGTGGCTCATGGCTAGACAGAAGGAAGCAAAGGAATGTCACCACATCCGCAGACTCCATGGAAGAGCACTGTTGCCTCCCCGCACGGGCAGTGGACGGCACCATGGCACCAGGCGAGTGGGCTCCCTCTCCCCAAACACTGCTAAACCACAGCTGGCAGTTCTCTCTCTCAGGCAGAGCAGAGACAACCCTGAGCCACTGCTCCCTCCCCAGATGGAGAAGTGACACGTATGGGATGGAAAGTGTGGTTAACGACTCCACAAACAGGGCTGGAAAGGGTCACTTTTGAGCACGGGTAGCATGAGAGCTGCCTGAACAAAAGCTCTGCCAAAAACACCCTGCTCAGTTTGCTCCAGGAAGAGTCTCCCCTGCGATTAGCAATGAAATTGATTTTCCCCAGCTTGATTCTGCCCCAGGCCTAGCAGAGCCTGCAATCCCTTCCCAAAGTACATCGAAGGATCTGACAAGATTAAATGGTGTAGAAAGGGTTAGGTGATCTTCGCCACCGGCCTCTGTGATCCACAGGCACACGTGGCTTCCCCACCTTCTTCACTCCACTGTTCTTGCTAATTAGAGCATATCTTCCCACAGAGAGGATCAGACAACGTACCTAGACAAACTATCAGCTTTACCCTACATTAAACCTAATAAGACTCAGCAAATATAAATTAAAGGCAATTAAAAGTAAAACATTACCAACTAAATGCCAGGCACCAAGCACCCTCCAACTGTAACACTCTTTCCATTTGCCCACAACAATGATGGGCAGACTACAGCTGTCAACATCTTCATAGCTCTTGAAGGAAGGCTTGTCACAGACATTATTTTTACCAGTTCTCTTCTCTACTAAAGACCTCTACTAGGTCTTTCTTATGAAAGTTTATATAGGAATAGTCAGAAAAGCTTTGCCACATCGCTATTCTCTCCCTCTCCCTTTCCCAAATCACTGATGAACCGATCACTGAAGAACAAAGAATCAAGCCCAGATCCTTAAGATCTTGGTTGATAACCTCCTCCACTTGTTCTTATGATCCTCCTTATTGCTAAATTTCTGATGGGTGAATTCAGGCACTCAATTTAAGGAACTGGCCCATTATGTTCTTATTTTGCAAACAGAGGTCTCCCACAGGTAACACAGCAGTTTGGGATTTAAACTGTTCAGCAGTGGATTTCAAATGGTCCAGGCAGGCAGTCACTGTCCATCATCACTACCTGACATTATGGCAGTATTTGGTGTTTTCCATCTCTCTCTCCAGCACCCTGCAGCAGGCTACCCACCACTGCATCACCCAAAGCGGGTCAGAGCTGGGAAGGGCAGGGAGCAGGGCAGGGGAAGGAAGAACATGGGGTTTCTTGCATTGCATGCTTTCCTTGCAAACAGAATCATAGAATGCCAGGATGGGTCAGGTTGGGAGGGACCACAGTGGTCACATGGTCCAACCTCTCTGCTCAAGCAGGGTCATCCTGGAGCACCCGGCACAGGATTGTGCACAGATGGTTCTTGAGTATCTCTAGTGAGGGAGACTCCACAACCTTTCTGGGCAATCTGTTCCAGTGCTTGGTCACCAGAACAGTAAAGAAGTTCTTGCTCATATTCAGGTGGAATTTCTTGTGCATCAGTTTCTGCCCATTGCCTCTTGTCCTACCGCCTGGCATCACTGAGGAGAGCCTGGTCCATCCTCTTGACACCCACCCTTTTGTAATTTATACACATTAATGAGGTACATGCCTGTTTTTCACAGTTTCAACCCTGAAGGAGCCACAGGTTTCAATAAGGTGAAGGACCATAACCATTCAGCATCACGGAGCCTCTTCCTCCCACTACAAGTTTAAAGCAGCAGAATTTGCACTCCCAGAAAAGCACAGTCCTGGGTGAATTAGGTGTCGAAGCTAGCCACATTCTGACATGAGATTAAATGGCCCTGGCCCCCAGCCCACAAACCTCCAGCTCACATGTTCCCCTCACGCTCTGTTCTTCACTCTTCCATTCAAAGAGCTGATGACAAAAATCACACACATTAGGGACCTCTTTTTCCATAACAAGCGTCTTCTGTAGATGTTGTGTAAACACATAACAGAAATATTAATGAAAAATATAAGCTAACAATACAGTACTAGAAATCTGGGTCAACTTTTCATTGAGTTACTTGTGCAATTTTTGGACACTAGCCTGGAAAGGAACACAGAACAGCTGCTGCCTTCACAGACACACTGCTGAGAGCACCAGACCACCCTATCCATCTCCAAAAGCACTGTTCTAAGACAAAACAAGTTTACTGAAACGCTCTGCAATCATGGCAGGCTGTAGGAAAAGCAGAGGCAATTTGGGTGCACTGCCTTCTGCATTGCTTTAAGCTGGACTGCCAGTCCAAGAGTTTTTATGCTTAACTGCATTTACTTCCAAATGGATATATCTTTTTATCGTTCCCAGACAAGGCACACGGAATCACTGTGTTGCAGCAAACCATCCAGACTGAGAGAAGATCATGCTACCTAAATTTCTATCGACTCCCTTACTGTTCTCCACCACATACACTTCTAATTGCAATGTGAATTACTAAATTAATTGTCAAGACTATTTTTTTAATGCTTTCTTTGAAAGCAGGGTGACAACTACAGTTAGAACACCTATAACAAGAATAACGCTGTTATAAATGATAAAAATATGATGTTTGTAATAATTCAATGAATGATGCATTCTCCTACAAAGAGGTCTTAGCCATATGTACCTCTTTTGAAAAGTAACTGTTTGTAAGTGCTGGTATTTCAGGCTTGCTTCTTTGATAAACTAAAAAACAATGTAAATTGTTTCACCAATTTAAAAGAAACAGCTTTGCACAAACTATACTAGTACTGCAAGATCCTTGGAAAACACTCACCAGACTAGGATATAGAAGGGCCCAGTATTTTTACAAAACTTAGGCAAGAACATGACCTCTGCCTAATACTGACAGAATGTAGCTCCAAAGAGCCCATGGGCACGCACACTGCATCATCCTTGGGTTTTGTCTCAAACTCTTCACATTGTCCACTTCACTGACCTGCTGTTAGGATTTCACAGCATTCCTCCAACCAGACCTTTCTGATCTCTGGTTCATGACTGATGGCAGGCATTTACTTTTTTATCCTTTTCATACCACACCAAGCTCACTCTAGAGTAACAAGCAAGCTCGGTTTAGGATAAGAAACTCATTAATACTACTTTCACGTGGCAGCAGTCAGGATGCCCTGACTCTTGAAACAACCACTAAGTACAGCACATAGAGAGATAATTTGCCTAAATGATCTCCTTGTCCAGTTTCTATTCAGATCAAAAGATTAGCTGGGAAATGCAGAATAAATGTGGGTGGAAAGCTCGTCACTTTTTTGTCCAGTATCCTGATGAAAAGCTCCCTGATGAAAATAAGAGATTACTTGCAAAAGCCTGAAGACTAAGGGATTAGTCTTCCTTGTTTCAGCTCCATGGAGGCCTGTGAGAGCAGGAACAGGGAGCATGCATATTGCCTCACGTGAAAGCAAACTGAAGTTTGACTTGGACCTCGCTCCTACTGAAGCTGTGCCAACGACTTGGTTATAGAGGCTACACTTACACTGGCAGTCTGTGATGCTGAAAAGTTCACCAAAGACCCACCTCACTAAAAATCCAATTTTCTATGTTTCAGGGAAGACTTCAAGGGAAGGCTGCCTCTTGAGGAGGAAGAAAGCTGAGAAATGTTTTCTTCTGTGCATTCTCAAGACTACAACTGTTTTCTTCACAATGTATTTCTGGATTAAATTTCACATTTAAAGAGTAACTTGACATTAGATACATCCCAGATTGCTTATTTATGTTAGCATGAAATGAAACTGGGCAGAAGACAGGCCAAAAAAAAGGTTATTTAAACATCAGTTTAAAAAAAGCGTCTCTTTTTGAAGAGTTATTTTGTTGAGCAAATTTGTTTGGGATTTTAGGCAGCGGAAGAGAACAAGTTCTGGGAAGCCACACATCATATGTTTGTAGCTTGTTGATTTTTCTTTCTTTCTTTCTTTCTTTTGAGCTTAACTTGAATTATAATGTGTCAGAAAATAAAGAGTGAAGGAAACTCCAAGCAACAAGAACAAGCTCGTTTTAGTGCCTAATGCTGCTTCTTCCAGATTTCTCCACAGCTTTTTAATTAAACTCACTTCAGGCTCACATCCCAGGAAAACCTGATTTCCCGTATCTTCTGTAGCTCTTAACTATTCTGCAGTTTACAATACTGCATTGTTTAAAGACACTCCAAACAAACGATTTTTATCTACTGAAATAAGCTACTGTCGTGTTCAAATGTTGTTTGAAGGTTGCTGCTGGCAGTACTCTGACAGATCAACCCCTAGGTAAGTCTCTAGTGCAAGGAACCATGCAAAGATTTTGCAAAGTGGAAGAAGCGGCACGAAAATGTCAAAGCTGCAGCCCAAAACATCAGAGCGCAATTGCCACCATCATCAGCTGCAGTGGTAACTGTGCAATTTTCTTCAGTTGTTGTTTCTCTGCAACTTTCAAATCATCTACCTTTTGACTAAAAATGAGGGTTTTTTTAATCTTCCTTTACTACAAACTGAACTTCTTTGGCACAACCAGTCTGCTTATTTGCATATCTCAAATCATCCAGGTACTGCAGTGCCTCTTTATCACCTTGCTCTCTACAGTCTTCTTTCTTTCAGGAAAAAATGAGTTGCAGAGAAAAGATAAGTGATAAGCCCAAAGTTTTGTTAGAAGTCTGTTAAGGAGAGAAACTGAAGCAGAAGTCTGCAGCTCCTAGACTAGAGATGCTATGCTGGTTCACTCAGCCTCTCTCAAAACATACATAAAGCAAAGATAGGATTGAAACCTGACAGAAAAATATAAAAATGACCGCAAACAGAAAAGTTCTGCATAGCCTGAATCACAGGACTCCTGTAACTGTCTCAAATAGGCAACCCTTAACACATAACTTTCACTCTTACCTACCAATAACCATAAGATTATTTCCTGTAGTTCCAATACCAAAACAGGCACGCTTGACTCCAAACACTTCCAAATGCAAACCTTCTGGCCCAAAAAATCCAGAAGCAAACAAACACAAAAACAGGAGCAAAAGATATGACTGCAGTAAGTACAAAAGAATAATAATTTTATAGACATAACAAAAACTGCACAAAGGTAGGACTCCAGACAGCAGGACCATGCTTTTTCCTATCTTAAAAGAAAAAAAAATTCTACCACTTTTAAGTCCTATCAACCATACTGAGGAAATCTAATCAAAGAAAAGAACAAAACAGCAACACTGAAACCAGACTTTTCTGCAGATTTCAGTACAGGCCCACAGGTTTACAGAGAAGAAGATCATTATAGCAATTATGTTCTGTCCCTTAAACTGATCTGTGGTTAAACAGGGATTTCTGTGGAATCACGAAAATCAAAGGGCAGACTCTACTAAAAATATTTTGTAGCTGCCTGGTCACAAAGTGAACTGCCAAAAATTTGGCATTGGTAATTTTATCTCTGGCAAAACATGGCTTCCAGGAGTTTTTCACCACTGGCAGAGCAAACAGAACAGAAGAGACAGACACCACTAGGTTGCTGGCGTTGTAAGGAGGAGATCATGGAAATTATTTTGAAAAATTATCATCATCCTCCCTTCCTGAAGTTTAGAGAAAAAAAAAAAAAGCTGTATATCCTTGGAAGAAAAACTGGGTGTTTAGGTCACTTTTCTTAATGGAAAAGAGAAACTTCTGCAGCTTTATAAATGGCTTTGTGAACATTATCTTTCCAAACCAGCTATGCAAAACAGGAAGGAATTATAAATGTTTAAAAACACATGCCCTGCTCACACTGTTATATGCCCAACAGTAACAGCATACAGCTGTCACCTCCTAGACCTTCTCCCAAAATGTACAGGGCTGCTGATTCTGAGGATGACAATGCCTGGCAATAAAACACATGCATAATATTGAAAGGAAAAAAAAAATCCTTTTTTTGTTGCTTTCCATTTATTTCTTTTATTCATTCTCCCCAACCAGATACTGGTTTTCTCTCAATATTTCCAGCACGTCTGCCTTCAATGAAAAAAGAAAAAAAGTGCTTCAGGGGCTTTTTGTTTCATTGGTTTTGGGTTTTGTTTTGCATTTTTTTCTCTTGTAAATGTAAACCAGATCTCTAGCAATTTCCAAAGGAGACAGAAAGAGGGGGAAGAACACTGGCAGGTGTGACTAGCACTGGGGTGTCTCCATACAGCCTCCTGTTAGGCATGGTCTAGCCTCATCTTGTGCCCTACTCTTTTTCCTTCCATTCTTAATACTGCAAACTCAAAACCCATCATCTTCTTGGCTTCTTATTGGCCCATCTCACTCCCTGAACTGATATGCCAGGGGCTCTCCAGAGATCCTGGAGGATGAGAAACCTCTTGCGCAAAAAAAATTGAACTACAATTCTCAAAACAAACTACAAGACTCTCTACTAGACCTGGTGCCTAAGGCAGCCAGGTCCCAATCCAAAGATGAAGACAGGGAGCAAGAAGAGTTGGTGTCCTTTCAGCATCCTACCAAATGTTGGGAGCACCTCTGCAAAGGCACTCCCCAAACATTGTGGAGAAAGCCATAATGATCAACACACTTGAAAGGGGTGTCTGAGGAAGAACACAGACAGCAGGAACAGGAGAGCCCTTCCAGCAGCCACTGCTACTTCAAAGGTCCCTTCCAATCAAAACCATTCCATGACAAGACTGATTTTTGGTAGAGATTTCTAAAGCATGAACCACATAGAAAAGTAAGTGAGAAACAGAAGTGGGGGACTTTGTAACCTCCATTCAAAGAGCACTCACATTCTCGCTCTTACATGTCCTCTTGGATTTACACATCCAGCTACTAGTGAGATTCCAGAGCTCACTTGTTTCTATTCATTCTTTTTCATTCAATCCCCCTTAGCTGTTTCCCTCTCCCCTACTGACAACCATTTTAATTTCTCTTCTTATCCCCCACTGTGTGCTTTTCCTGCCAAAGCCACTGCCATTTAACAACATTGCCAAGCAAACAATTTTTTTTTAGAATAAGTTAAAACAATCCAGGGTAGGAAAACTATGATATTTAGCAATACGGTTAAATGAGTCAGGTTAGAACGCATGCTGATTTTTACATTCAAATAAACCAGTAAACCCATCTTCGGTCAGCTTACAAATTTCTGGCTGTCACCAAACTCTACATCCATCCTTCATCCCTTCCCACTTCCACTTTTTATTGCACACCCAATAGCCCACTCATTCCCCAGCCTGCACTTCAACCCCATTAGGTCTCAAACACAGTGCTCACTGGAAGCCTTTCAGGTCCCCCTGAGGTCAATGGCAAAATCCCATTGGATATCTATGTGGTGAGTGTTTCGGCCAGTTTGAGTGCGCAACCCAGAGATGGGCAAGCAGAGCCCACAGTGTGGGCAGCAGCAAGTCCATGCTCCAGTCCTTACACAGGGCAACCAAACTCTCAGTTACAGTGGCTTCTAGAACAAGCAGAACTGATTTCACTGCAGCTTTTCCACAAAAATGTCAGCTTCTTAAATGGACTCTAAAGTAAGTACAATATAGGGAGCGACAGAGGGCTGGTTCTTTTTCATAGCAGTATTACAACAAGGACTTTTTCTTAGTTTAACGTAAGATGATCCCGCGCTCAGGATACACTTCACATACACACGTGTATAAACACGTATATGTATATCTACACATTATGATTTTACTTTATATGCAAGTAAGAGGCCTAAGAAAATTTATTTAAATCAAATTTTAAGTACCTAATCTTGTCCAAATCATATGCAAATTCACCATTCTTTTTACCCTCTTAGCTCCTCTACGAATCCATACTACCACTCCTAACAGTATGAACCACGGCCAAAGTCACTTGCTTGTTCCTCCAAGAGGACTCAGGATCTGATGCAGCTGCCCATCCAAGCATCACAGAACGAGCATGTCTGAAACCAGAGGGCCTGGCTTCTGTTTCAGTTGCTGCAAGCAATGCTGTGTGAATGATGCCCTAGCAGGAAAAAGCATTTCAGGAGTGAAAAAAAGAAATATCAGCTATCATTTCAGGGTGGAGAACTTCTGCTTTGTCAGCTTCTAAATTACTTCATGTTCTATCCAGATGGTATAACTGGAACAAAGACCAGAGCAAATGTGGCTTTCAGATTAGCAAATCATAATCACTCCCCAATGTCTCCACACACTCCTACACTGAGACACAGTCCAATACTTTGGTCTTGTTTGACAAAACAGATTTGAACACATGGGCACTAACACCCCACATACTTTGCATTTTTGAGCAAGGCAAAGAGTGGTACAGTGTCCTATCCTCAAAAGCACTAAAAGTTAGGATGACTGTGAATATTAGGGTTTTTGCTACTATTCCAAATTCCCTTATGGAGCTCTCGTATTCCCTGTATGGGACAGCAAGACAAATATCATTAAACAGTTGAAGTACAGGTATTTGGCAGAACAGTAACTAAAACAATAGATAACTAGATGCTGATTTAGTGAGAGGTAATAAAATAATCTGCCAGCTTCGTATCTTAGAACTGTCTCTGAGTTTATGTCAGCTCATTTCCCTCTAACATATATCCCTCGTATGCATGCACATCTATCCCCTCCCTTTCTGCACACACAAAGAGAATCTTCACTTTGCAGCACCAAAATCTGCATACAGAATGCCACCATTTGGGCTGCTCTTTCTGAGCTCAGCGTTGGACTACAGGCCAGTGATATCAGATTGGCAGTCTCTGCCTGGCACAGCAGCTCCCACTTGCAGAGCTTAGTTACTCATCATATTTTCCAACTTGCTGTGCTTTCCATGAGCCCATGTTTGCACACTGTTCTTGTAGCTTTCCACAAAGTTTGAAAATACCTTTCCAGTTGAGTTTCAGTCTCTAAAGGTGCTGTCTAGCACAATTGGCTATATTCTCCTACCAGGCCCACAACTCACTGTAGCATTTAAACATTTCTACATACTTCATTTCACCTTCAGTCACATATGTTGGCTCTATCAGATATTATTTCCAAGGCTGTTGTTCCTACAACAGCTAATACATTACTGAAAAATCCAGGTGTCATAATACTGTTGGATACACTATCTATGTATGCTAGAGACAAAAGAGGTTTCCTCTCTGCCACAGATACAACTGGCTGATCTTTCAGCAAGTTACTCTGCAATGTCAATTACCTTCACCTCTTTTAAAGAAACTGCCTTGTGTGTAACTGACACTATATATCAGTAGCTTTTGGGAAATCAAAATTTTTAATTCTTTCTTACCTATACCCAAGAAGACACAATCTTCATTTTCTTTAGAAGGAGCCCCAGAGTCTCGGAAAGACTAGAAACAGAAAAATTGAGCTGTATCTCTGAAGACAAATAGTTGTATTTATGCTTAGCTGTAAACTGTGCAATAGGCTTTCATAATTCAGTTCAAACACTATCAAGCAGCAGCCACTTAATTTTAGCCATTTTCAAAAATGCAACTAATATGGCATGCTACTTCCATATGCAAATGAATCCCAAGGACTCAAATTCTAACCATAATCAAAGAAGAGACCAAACCATATCTTACTTCCCATGCAAACTTACATTTTCAGCCTGTTTTCCTCTTACAAAGTTTAACTGTGCTCTGGCTAGCCAACATACAGTGCTCTGGAGAAAACAGCAATATTTTCTAAGATTGGAAATATTTCTAATGCTGGAGCTGCTCACACCTCTAGAAATGTCACAGTTCAGGTCATACATTATAGATTCACTATAGCCTTTCTGCTAGATCAAAACAAGAGACAATCAATATGGGACCAGAATCTTTTCGCCCAGCAAGACTCATGAGCTGCAACATTCTGCTCCAACACACGCTTTCAAAACAGACTCCAAATCGTGTGCATACTGTGAATATAATTCTGAGATTTCACAGATTAGAACAGCAACATGTGACTTCCAAACGAATGGTCAATCTTCTGCACAGCTGGCAATAAAAATTTAAAAATTTGAAAATCCCAAGCAACCAAACAAAAAAAAGCCTAAAAAAGTGACCACATTTGTAAAAATTACCTAACATGTCAGCTCAGCAATATTCCACTACATTCAAATGTTATTAAAAGAACCCAAAACAAACAGTAGTCACTTGCTATTGATACCACTTTTACCAGATTTGCCACGTTTGACCAGATTTTGTTTCTCTCAATCTAAATTACTATTTTAGCTGCATACCCACTGAGGTAATAATCAAGCTCCTGCTTTAAAAGGTGTTTAAAAAATACCAAGACAAACATTTTCCAGTTTTGTAAACAAATACATATAAATAAAAAGCAGAATATAAGACTAGAGATCAAATACAACTGACAGAAATACTGTTGTAATGGTACTTCTCACAGATTTCGGTCTCTCCCAAAAGCTGTTTAGGTACCTCCAAGTAGATGACAATAGGATCTTGGAGTATTTTTTGCATCAAGCATTTTTCCCATTTACATCCAGTTAAGGACTCACAGTTACCCACAGGGTCTCTCTCAGAGACTAACTCCTCAGATGTAAAGAACCATACTGCCTCAAGGATGAAACTTACACTAGACAGGTTGTGCTGACCCCAAACTGGCACCTGAAAGCTCCCTAAAGGCACTAAGCTTCACCATAAATACAAGAGCTTTCTGGTCCAAAAGCAGAGCTTGCTTCTGCAACGCAGCTTTCCAGCCCACAACTACATAACAGGTTCTTTCAAATAATAATCATCTACACACATAACTATTCCTGCAGGATAGAAATAGCAAGAAATGTTGCCTGGCAGGCTAGAATTTACTTGTTAGCTCTGGTAGGTGCTCAGATAGGCATGCAGAGGTTGCTGCTTCTCAGCCTAAATAAAGCTTAGCTATTTGTATAAGGAGAAATCTGTACCTTCATGTCATCCTGGGACAATTCATCAGATGCTGAGCTCACAGGATCTGCAAGAGCAAAGATTTCTGCCTTTAATAACAAGAAAATTCAGTTCGTGTCTGCTTTGGTTTCTGCTGCTGGTCTCTCTCCTTTTTCAAATAGGAAAGGGGACACGAGAAGCAGGCAGGCAAGCCAGAACAATGGACATGGGCAGCCCATGCATCTCCCCGCAGCGGTGACCCCGTGGGCAGCATGCAAGCTGGATGCACAACAAGTGCTATGTTATTGTCACAGTTATGTTTGCGCTGATTAACCCCCGCACGCTCAGAAAATCAACAGCTCCAGGACTACGCCTCACACCAATGGCACAGAACAGCTAAACTCTGTGTTTCTTCTGCAGGGATTTCATGCATTTTCTGAAATTAGACTTTGCGCTTTTAACCCAAATAGTAAAAAAAAACCAAACTTCACTTCTGTCACTCTTTTTTTTCTTTGGTTGGTTGCTTTTTGGTTTACATTTTCTTCCAACGTGGAGAACGACACAGCAATGCCAAAAAACCACCAAAAAACCACCTCCCACACTTTTAAAGTTTTGCCCAAATGCAGCCTGAAAGACTACTGTGAAACAGCAAAAAGGAGTAATTTGGATATAGGAATGTAAATGAACACAAGCATAATTCATGCTTCCACGAACATTACTATTTAGCAAACATATTTTTAAAAAATGAAAATGAAATTACATAGAGTCATCATGGTCAATATGCTTCATTTACTGAATCTTCCAACTCCAGGTTCATATCTCTTCTCAGATACCCTCTTCATTTCTCAGTCAGCATAGGGTGCCTTGAGGTTTATGGAGTTTGGGGACCTTTACTGGCACTGAACAAAGTATATACTCAAGTTTTTTTTTAAAAAGCTTTGTATCAATACATCTTGGGAAAAACAATTCAAAGACAGCTGCCTGTTACCTAAATCACACAATCCTCAGCAACAAAACCCCACCTGACCTGCAAGTCTCTGAGACATGAAGTTCTGGGATGCAGGTATGGGCCCACTGCAGCCTGTTGTCCCTGACCTCAGAAGTGCCCCTGGACACTGGCAGGAGTTAGGACTGGGTCCATGCTATCAGTATCACAATCATTAATTCTGAATTAATCCACCTTCTTTAATTAACTTCCTGCAGCATTCACATATATATCTCCCCTTGCATTCTAACAGAGAAATCAGCACAAAATCCCTGGTGCTGTCAAACTAAGCATTCCAGACATCACCCTTCAGCTATTAGGAACAGGCTATTTCTTCAGTAACTGTAAATGCAGACACCTACTTTAAAGCTTCCTTGAGAAGGTATTTTTTTTACAGTACTGACATGCAATTGGCATTATTATTATTATTCAGTTCCACAATTCTCAAAAATAAAAAGCTATTTTCTCTATACCATATTACTGTAGCAGTAAGTGGCTTATCCTCCAGGTAACAGGATTCAGTCAACTCTTGAGCATAGAATTTCAGGTCAGGTCAGAAAAAAGAAAATCACAAACTAAAAAATTAGCCAAAATGCCACCTATTTCACTTTTTGTTTTGCATCCTGTCTGGATAATGTATCACTCCATATATTTGAATTTAATTAAGTTGCTATGGGAGATTCACTGCCAAGCTAGCAGCATCACCTTACACTGACCCACTGCTTTCATATGATGGCATTACACAAGAAGCAGTGCACTGCTATAGCAACCTTCTCTCGATAACAGCTCAGGGCTGCTGACAGCATTGTGTTTTAAAGGTCTGTTGATCATGACTTTAGAAGTGAGTAGTTACTACTTCTTGGAATGGCAGCAGTTTTAAAATCTGATGGGGATACTTTCATGACACAACTGTGCCAAAATAAAGTCCTGAACTTAACAGACACTTTATAAACAAGTTCAGTGAATGCAACTCAGAATGTAGTAAAAAGTACAATAATTTCATATAATTTTTGCTTCCAGCAGCAACAATTTAAACTCAATCTCAAACAAAGTTCTTTTGATCTCCCGAATGCTGGCAAATGGAAAATTTAAGACAAGCTACTAGTAACTAGTAACCATCACCCAGTTATTTTTCTTGTTTTTTGACTAGGTGGTTAGAGAACAGTCTTCCTTACAGAAATATGGCAACCTATTAAATACTGAAATATAAGAAGATGAAAAAACTTTGTTGCCTAACACTGTACCAACAGTAGTTACAGACTTCTCATGTCTACAAGTAGGTATCACAGAGCATAAAACACGCAAGTATGTTTACTAAAATCTGTTTGTAGCCCTGAATACTTTAAAAACGTGGGATACTTTTCCAGGTGTTGAACTGAAAGTAATTTTAAAAAAAAAAACAGGCGCAAAGTAACTCTGATGTATGAAGGCACTAAAGTGTATAGCTTCCACTGAAAACACAAGCAGCTAGGTGTGCCTATGCCAAATACCTTTGCTGCTCATCAGAATCCAAAATGAGAGCAGATGTCCTGAGCTGGAGACTCTCTCTCTCTCTGGGCAATGAATACTCATTGATGTTCCCCTTCTGCTTGGGCAAGTCAGACCAAGTTAAAACTGCTTTTTGCAAAAAAAACCATGGTAATCATCACCTACAAGTCACACTGGCCAAGCAGCTGCCACATATAACACTGCCAAGGAAGGCCATTCACTTTTTATCCCCAAGGAGCAGCATAAAGATCACCCTGGTCAGAGTACAGCACTCAAGTGAACACCCAGAGTAAATGCTGTGTCACCAAAGTAATTTAAAAACCTGGTGTAATAAATTCTCACTTACACTTGCAATAACAGATATGTAGCTTGTAACTGTTAACAACTGCTTATTATTTCTCTGCAAATTTAACTTCCAATGTCAGAACACTTGTTGCCTGAAGACTGACAGAGAAACTGGGTATAAAACTACTTTTTCAGCACTAGCAATGGCAGCATACACATTTAAATACATGACTGTGTCCCTGTTTTACCCATTCACTTGAAGTTACTAGCTGATGCCTCTCAAACTAGTCCCCATCCTTTCTCTCAGTCTGTTGCTGGTCCTGGTCCTCTCAGCAGTTTGTGCAGGTGCTAACATTTCTGCTGCCCTCAGTAAGACTGTCTCCAGCAGACACTGAAGAGCAAGATTGAGCCTGTCACAGAGCTCTCGTTTTCAGCTTGTTGCTTCATCCAAACATACAATGCCGGCCACATAAGCAGATGGACAACTGATGAAAACTTTTAATTCATTCCTAAGAATCGTATATAAGTCCCCAAGCCTCATACTTCTGATGCTAAAGAATGATCTTTTTTTGTGATTGTCTCTTCAGCTCTAAGACATGCTTGCTCTGAGGTACACAGGGAGGTATTTTGGTAATGAAGGAGCATTCTCACCCGCAAGCACAGTCCCACAATCCTTGCAGAGGTAAACTGCTCAACAAAATAGTGAATGTCTGATGGAAACAAATGAGGATTTTGCCACATTAAGAAGTCTAGGCTGAATCCCAAAACTACCCATAGAAATCATTTCTCTGCTCCTATCTTTATTAACTTATTTGGCTTCACTGGAATTTGCAGTAGAGTTCATCCAGTTAAACACTGCCCTCTCCTGGAAACACCTGACATTTTTCTGGCTCTTAAAATGAAATCAGGTAAGGCTTTTCCAGTCACTATAAATGTTGTAATATTTTGTGAGCAATTCCAGTCTGACATCGGAAAACTGATGCTCTCTAGGGAGTATCATGATTTACAAAATTGTGATGTATGACTTACATACTCCACTGTTCTCTTCTAACAGGTCTCTAAAACCATATGAAACATGATCTTCTTGAATAAATAGTGTATGAATCTCTGCCAACTTTCTAGAGCTTTTGAAGATTGCAACATTATGGAATAAAAAAACTGTACCTTCTACAGAGCGTGTTGTACTGCAGGGCATTTTTGGACCTTCCACTGTCTCAACTTGATTTGAATTAATACTCTATAAAAAAAATCAAAATTACAGTAACTGTATTTGATGCCCATGACATTTATCCGAAAACTCAAGAACATTATCAAAGACTGCAAACACTTATGTTATAAGCAATACTAAAATGACTGAGAGAGATTCCACAAGGGATATTTTAATGGCTACCTTCCAGAGGAAACTGACAGTAATCCCTCAAGAAGGAAACCGATAAAATATTTTTAACTACAGAGAGAAATCACCTCCTGCTTACAATACACAAAAGATCTAAAGGATCAGATTTACGATTTGCACTTCACTCCTTACAACCTCATTCTCTACGAGAAAAGGAGCACAACAGCTTTACACAACAGCTCTGTTCAAAAGTCTAGCTCATGTTAAAAGCATCCCTGTAAAGCAAGCAATTCTGATGGATAGGTAATACAAAGAGAATAAACTAAGACTAAACACTAAATACATGATAAACCCATGCTGGAAGCCAGGAGACACTCCCCATGTCTGTGGCCCCTGGCCAGGCTGCTCCCTTGCTCAGATACACACTGACTGTATCATTCCTGCTCAAAAGGAAGAGGGGGCTGGGATACAGTCTCCTATTTTAGAATTACCCTCAGAGATGACAAACAAAGTGGGAGGCAGAAAGAACGGATTCTTTTGTGTCCTTTCATCTACAACTCTGCTTGCTTCTAGTCTTTCCCTCTAGAAGGCTGCCTGTGTATTTGCCATGTACCAAGAGCTGCAAATAGAGAAAAAACATGATAACCTGAACACAAAAGAAAAGGCCAGGGGTGACCTTCGGCTGAATACTGCAGCCAAACTAATTTGAAAGCCGTGAAACCCCACCTCAGTGGGGCTAGTTGCATTTATTCTCGCTCATCTCTTGTTGTGCTAGGCAGTTTCCCATTCCAACACCTATCAGGCAGAAAAAGTCAAAAGAAAGTTGGTAACTCTTAAATCTGTCAACCACCAGGCAAAAAAATTACTTAAATGATCATAAACTATTTAGTCATTTTGGACGATTATCCTGGCTTGACCTTTTTGGTTTTTGCATTACTCTGACACCATTTCAAATGTGTCCATCAGTCCCCAGATCTCTCTCCCCCTCACAGAGGACCTCTGCCCTACACTGGCTGTGCTGCCTCCAGCAGCTGAGACAGCCTCATGGATCACCTTCTCTGCTGTCTAGGTCTCCACTGGAGGTGCACAATGAACCAACCACATCATCCCACTGACCACAACCACACCACAATCTCTGTCCCAAAGAGGTCACACAGAATTTAAGCAATTCCACATTCTTTCTCAGCAATTTCAGATATCTCCCCCATCTGTGTTGCCTAACGTGCCCACCAAACCTGTGGGTCTCCACTTTTTGAACTGCTTAATTAAGGCATGGCTCCCATACAAGTGACTTTAGCTTACTGACAGCTTGTTTTAACTTTTCCATTACTTCTTCAGGCTTCCAAGGAATAGAAAAGGAACTGAAAGAACCGACACAGCAGAGAATGACGAATATACTTGAGAAAGATTATGCTTTTCTTGCATGAATAGATGTGCTGCTGTCTGAGGCAATCATTTCACACAAATCCACAAATCCAACACTACATGCCATCATAACTGAGACAAGTTCCCTTTCTTCAGTTCACGACATTCTGACTCAAGCATAAAATAGCAATGTGGTCATTTATACAGTCTCAAATACCAAATGTAGAGCCCAAGTCTGCTGTAGATGAAATGAATACTCCAGGACAGCAATAAGTTCTACCTCTATTCTAAAAAGACTATATACTGTGAAATCTCTAATACCCACCAAAAATTTCTAATTGTCTCCTAATTCTTTGGATACAATTGAAGAATTCAAAATTCTTGTTTGCAACAGAAAGTAAATAAATTTTACCTTCCCTTTTGGACATAACGCATAGTCTATACACAACAGCTTGTGTATAAGAAATTAACAAAATAAACCACGCGATCTTCCCAATTATTATGGTTTATTTCTGCTTTATTAAAAGTGCTGCCACACTGATGCTGCGCAGGTGGGGAATAAGGTCCCCACAACAGAACCTAGACTGCTACAACGAGAGGAATGGCAAAAGGGGAACCAACAAATACAGGGCAGTAGGCTTTTTCCAGAAAATACCAAATGCAGAATTTTGCAGCCTTTAAGAATCTTTGTCTTTGAGAATACCTAACATGCCACACTTTCCATTTCAAAGACTGAACGAAAAACAAGGACTTTGTGAGTGCAAGAAAAAGCCAATGATATAAATAACAATGCATTCTTGATTATGGTCTTGGTTTTCCTTTTATTCATGTCTCAATGGAAAAGCCACACACAAATTGTAGGGATTCTGCAAGCTACAGAGAGTAACTTTTTTGTATTGAAGCAAATCAAAATCTGGACAATGTCATTATGTGAGATTATACATAAGGACTATACAATACACCACACCATAAGTTTCTATGTTAAACATAACACATAAATCATTTCCTAAGTTAAAAAAAAAATGCAGCAGGCAATAAAGGTAACACAAGGAAAATGGGTGCACAAATGAGGAAACCTGAAGCTAAGAATGGAAAAGAAAAGCTGAATTTCAAAACCAGAAAAAAAGCCAACTTTTAGTGTGTTTTTAGCTCCCTAGTTTTACATATGTTGTGCAGTCTCAATCTAAAAACACAGGTAAGCATCTGTATTGCTATTAAAGAATTTACACATTCAAGCATTCTCTTTATTTTATTGAAATCAAGAGGTGTCCTGAAGGATATGACAACAGGGCTTCAGACATTTTACATTAAAATAAGACCAACTAAACTCTGTAGAAAAAGTCTGTACTCTATTTCTGCTGTAAATAATAGACTGGGGTTGGCTCTTGATAAAGGCTCCGGGGCATTACACTACCGGAAGAATGGAATTAAATTAAATATTTCAAAGTACAAAAATGAATACAATGGCAATGCAATTGAAGACACGGAGATTTCACAGAAAGATACTCCCTGTAGAGTCCATTATGATTAAAAAACAACTTGGGAGGCAAAGGAGGTTTTGACAAAGTTCTCAACACCTCTTATGCTTCAGCTTCAGACATACAATGCACTACCCTTACACAAAGTAGAAGCCCACAGCAGTAATCGTGAAATTATGCTGGTGATCAGTGACACAGGCATCTTAAATTAAAAGGCTACTCAAGAAAAACAAATCCAGCCTGACAAGTCTACAACTGCAAATTATGAAGAAAATCTGTGGTACCTGATAAAGAAGAGGTCTGTCCCAGAAGTATTTTCTGAAGAGCCTAACGTCTGACTCCAGCAAGTGCTGTGCAGTGCGGCTAAATGTCAGCGTCAGAGATCCTGATGAATGAACAAACTGCAGGCAGGCACCCTTGCTGATCTCTGCTCTTGAAATGTCAAGCGACTGACTGCTCTGGAAGCTGGAATGACAGAGCATTCTCAGAGCATACTCAGAGCATACTCTTTAAACCAAAGCAGATGCTCTCTGCACAGGTAGAATGAAAGCACAGCCACAGTGAGCTTCCTGCTTGCCTTCAGCACAACCCATCAGGACCCCAACACATCCACTGCAAAAACCAGAGGCAGAAAATCTGAAACATCCACTGAAAACACAGCTGGGCAAACAAATACGTACCAATGTCTCCTTTCAGCCTTAAGAACACACAGCTACTTCTAGCTATCAACTGGGAAAAAACTGTTAGCTCTAGACGGTTATTCACTACTAAAAGAAGTCAGAAAGAGCAAGCTGTGACAATACCTATTTTTCCTTATTGCTGTAAATGAGCAATAGTACCTTTTCCTGTCAATGTTGCCATATATAGCAGTAGGACACGACTGGCAGCTAGTAGATTTGTTATCCCACAAGAGTGAAAAACAGAAAGTATCTCAAGGGAATACAGCATTGTTTGGACATAACAAACAAATGAGACAGTCATAACATAATGTACTGTACCCATGTTGTATTTTTTTTCAAGCTGAAGTACAGATAAGTCTCACATAAACTACAGGCTGCATGGAGCCAGAACTGAAAGAGACACATACCAAAAAAAAAAAAATGTAGCCCAATTCTTGCATATTTCTATTTGCGAAGAAAAGCCAACAGTAAGAAGGGCTGTCTGATGCTTACCATTTGGTATCCCAAGACACATACACACACCCCAGGCAGCTCCTCAGGACTGCACAGACAGGGCTCCAGACAGCTGAAAGGTGCCAGAAAGCTCTTGTCCTTTAAGTCATTTGTCAGTGTGGCAGCTCTCGGGTAGAACAGAGTCATAACTGCAGCAGTGTCCTTGCTGCTGCTTCTCCTTTATTTGTTCGTTCAAACTTGAGCTTTAGAGGGGTCACAAAGTCTGCTGAGGTTTTGTGGAAGTCAGGTCCTACGGTTCTGTTTACGTATAAATATTTATATATATATATTCTAAGGAATGTCTTTACTTGTTTTCAGCATGTCAGGATTCAGCTGATATAGTGCTGGGAGAGGCACCTCATGGTGCAGCTGGTCCTCTATCATTTAATTGGCTATTAATTGACTTCCAATGTAATGAAGGACACAAATAATAAACTTCCTTTAATTGTAAATGCAAATTTACCACCTAAAATGATAATACTGGCAAAAAGCAGCAGAAACCAGCACAAAATAGGCAACTCTTCCCAGATAAACAACAGTACTCCTCACATCCCTTAAACGACAAGAGATTATCATAGAAACCAGCAAACCATTATACTCACTTTGTAAAGACCTCAACAAGTTTGGAGTGTCCATTTTGTAAAGCCAAATCTAACGGTGTTGCTCCATCCTCATTAGGTAATGCTAATGCAGATGACCCTCCAGGCTGGCCTGCCAAGAACTGGGAAAGCTTAACGAAGCCCAACTTCATCACAAGGTGGAGAAGAGTTTTCTTCTGTTCAGGCTCTTAAAAAAAACCACAGCAAGCAAATCAAAATCATCAGTAACAAACCCCAGCATTTTACTTGCTAGGAACTTAAGAAACTTCCTCTACCACTACACAGGGAAAATTACTGTAGGATCTCTGCTGGTGATACAGTTTTTGATCTGAGTATTTGGTGGCAACCCACACAGACTTTTTACCTTTCCACTTCAAGTGGAATCAAAACTTCCAGACAGTCAAAACTCAGAAAACCAGACCATGCTTCCTTCAATAAATGAAGGAAATGTAAGGCATCAGAGTAAAAGGGAGCTTCAGGCCACAGATTCTAGCATTGTACTAGCCAGCAAACCTGAAGGTAGTGCCTGAGTACTATTTTTCATTGCAGTTCTAACAGATGTAGACACATTAATAAGATGCAGGGAGAATTCTTTAAACCCGAATATCACCAAACATTTACATAATATGTACCCAAGCATTTGTAGAACACACATATAAAATGTCACATCATTATTTTTTTAAAAATTCATGTTTAAACTTCATCTTATTTGTGGCTAGACAACATGTGGCCTGGTGCATTAGCCTGCCTATGCAACAATTTTCTCCCCAGGTATCGGTCTTTAAAACTTTTTCTTGATCTTATCACTTCAGATTCTAGGCAAATATATGTCCATCTGGGCACAGGATCTGCTGTAGGATCCAGGGCCACAGAGGAAAGTAATGAATTACGTGGGTTTTTCCCTCCAAGGTCTAAAAAGTGTTTCTAATTTCAGTATTTGGAAACAATGATCATTTCTAGATTTTAGTAACCAACATTAATATGAACTATAGTGTTTACATATCTATGGAAGATAGATGTAAGATAGCATGTATGTTTCAAAGTTTTCAAGCAGATGCAACCTTTACATCCACTGAATCCAGCTGAAGCATTTGCAGACTGCTTTGCTAAATGGAACCATAAGCAACATGGACCCACAGAAAGGCCTGGGTCAGAAGGAAACTTCAAAGACCACCTAGTCCAAAGACCCTGACATGGACAGGGACAGCTTCCTCTAGAGGAGGTTTCTCAAAGCACCATCTAACCTGGTCTTGAACAACTCAGCTCAGAAGATCTGACGGAAACTCACAGTTTCAAAGCCCAATCAAGCATTTCTCATCAAGCACCTTGGTCTGCCTGGATCTGAGACCTTCTTCTACAGAAGAACATTTAAATAAGCAAGGTTAAGGCTTCCCAAAATCTGTGGCTGATGTGCCACTTCAAAAATGAGACACCTCAGTACAACTTCTCCCTCAGCCAGATGGTATTTGAACACACACAGCTTAAAATTTCCACCAATCACTCATGTGGTGGAAGCATACGCTGTTCCCTCCACTGCAGAGTAATTGAAAATAGGGCACAGTGCAGAGGGAAATCCAGGGGATGCAGGGCAGAAGATCAAGAAAACAGCAGACTGACTACAATGCTACGATCAGCTAAGAGAAGTCTGCTGTTTAGATGTGGATGCCTTTCTCATTATACAGTCATCAGAAGTGAAAAACAATGCTCAAGGCCTGGATCTCTCACTTGCTCGGAGAATGACCTAGCAATTCAGACACAGTATGAAAATGTGTGCCAGTATTTTCCCTCTCCTGAGCTATATTACTGAATAGAGATTGATAACATCATCTGTGCTTTGCACAGATAGCACTGGCCCCAGTGCTATTTCTGTACTTCAGAAAGTCTCCCCCGCAAGGACTTCAGCAGACTCAAGGCTGTGCCACCAGTCTGGTCCCCAGCAGAGCACCTTGTCTGAAGTGTTTATATGTACCATGGAGTTCAAGTTTAAATACCCAGGAAATTATGTGGTCCAAAATGAAGACCCTGAACCAACATTATGCATTCACAGAAAAAAAGTTTTCAGAACTGCTCCTTGATCTTGAATACTGAAATGCTGCTGAAGTCCCACTTTAGACATCAAGCTATGCTCTTTCGATGCTTCCAACTAGACCATTTTTTCTATATACAGTGTAAGTAACAAGACAGCAGACAAATTAATCTGATTAAAACACATGCAAATACATCAATCAATATTAAGCACACTAAACATCCAAGCAGACGCAACCCCAATCTTCAGACTAAAAGCCTTGAACAAAGCATTGAAACAAAAAGGCAAACTTTACTCTGAACATTGGCCTGTGGCCACTGGGTTTCAATGTATGCTGTAATAATGCCAAAAAAAGACAGATAAGCTTGCTCTGAGGATGATAAGATTAGGACTTTCCCACTCAGCAGATAGGGAACCCTTAGGAAGCTTTCCCTGACGAGGAATAGCCTTCTCTCTGCTCCAACACTGCAGCAAATAAAGTTACTCTTCTGGCAGCCAAATCTTAGAAACAATGTAGTTCATTATAAGTCTGCTACCAAAAAAAAAAAAAAAAAAAAAAAGAGTTTTAAAAATAACAGTAATTACTCTTTGTCTTCTGAAACCACCATCTAAAACAATAACTTCTACTACCTCACCACAAATAGTCTAGTAATTGATCTTTATCTGCCTAACCTAGCAACCTTCATCTAACCTTATGCTAAATTTGTCCATGGTCAGCTTGAATGCACATGGTAGCTGAACCACCCAGCAGGTTCACTGTCTGCTTTCAGCCCCGACGCACCTAATCGGAAACAGCACTCACTTTCCTCCCCATCCTTTACGTCTCCAGATTATGTGTTTGCTGGGCTACTCTCTTCTTACTAGTCCCACATGGCTTGCCCGGGACTGAACAGAACCTGATGACATAAAGCAATCACTAATACCTTCATGACAGCAAAATCTGAAATTCGAACTGTCTACTCAGAAGGATAAATGGAAAGGTAAGTATGCTTTTCCATACAAGGATCTGTATTTTTCAGCACGAGGATGGTGGAGGATGGTGAAGCACTGGGACAGGTGGCCCAGAGAGGTTACAAATTGTCTGTCCATAGAGGTGTTCAAAACCTGATCTTTACCAACCTGACACAACTTTCCAGCTAGCCCTGCTCCAAGTGGAGGGTAGGACCAGGTCACCTCCAGGGACATTTATATCCAAAAATCTGCTGTTGTTCTATTCCAGAATCAGCAATATCAAAACAAAACAAAAAATGAAACAAAACAAAAAACCCAACCAAACAAAACAAAAACAAAAAAACCAAAACAACATGATGACTGATAATAAGATTTTAAACAGACTTGCTTATTAAGAAAAGATTTTCATTAAAAGATGGTAAAGTTCTGAAACGACAGGGGGTTAGTAATTTTTTCCCTTAAGAAAAATTTCTAGTTTCAGTTCTCTTCTTTTACCACCTTCTCTTATACTTCCTCACTGTGACAGAACAAATGGCATTTTCCTACACTTTTCACTTTCCCGTTCCCTTGGGGAAGAATTCAAATGTGGCATAAGGGCAGGGAGGGGGGAACCACAAAAAAAAAAGCAACAGAAAGAAAATCCTCCAGAAACAAACATACACAAACACCCCATATTGTGGAAAAAACCCAACATAATTCAAGTGCATTCTGTAGCAAGCTGGAACAAAATAAGCAAAAAAAAAGGAAAACACAAGGCTTCTTCAAGATATTCATACTTAAACACTATAAAGTACCATTTAATTTAAATGGTATAAAATGCCATTTTCCATCAATGCACAAACCAAACAGCTCCTATGATTTGAAGGACACACTGCTGGCTGATTCAGACAGGGTCAGCTACTGCAAGGCAGGTGGTGCTGTAAATTATATGTACTATCAATACTTTGTTTTGCATTGCATCCCGGTTCCCCAGCCAAAACATTCTGTTTGGGTTACACAGAGCTGAGCCAAACAGTCTGTTTTAAACATTAAAAAAATCCTTTTGTTCTTCCTTGCACCTGAATCCCTTCCTATGTTCAAAAAAATAAACTAAAACCACATAAACTCTGACAGAAATGACTAAGCCCTTTCTGGACTCTGAATTTCATTCATTTCCTGGAAGGAGACTAAAAATCTCAAGATCTGGGACTTGAAAAGCAAGGGGAGACATCAAAACTGGCTGACAAATTCCTTTTTTCCTGGCCTCATACTTTATACATTACTGCAAATTTTTTCATTTTTCTATTAGGTATGAGATTATTTATAAAGCTGTGCTCAGTGCACTTCACTGCTGCAAAAACCCACACAAGTGGTTTTGTGAAGGGACATCAGGCTGCAATGCACAAAGTCAGGTATGTGACAGACCACCTGAGAGCATATCTACACGAACCAACTCCCAGAGGCTGGCATCAGTCCTACAGAAGGAAAGGACATGAGGAAGATAAAGGTCCATTGCAAAGGGAGTCCTGCCCCAGCAGTTTTAGCAGCAGCGTTAGAAAAGGCTCCCATTCACCAGCCCCATGCATTAAAGGCTGTGCACGGTGCCACACCTGCACCTCAGGTGAAGGTGCAGTTGACTCTACTTATTGGGTGGCCCCAACTATGATGCAGAACACTGCAGCAGATGGTATCTGTTAGCGGGAGGGATATTCCTCATCCTTTAGTACTGCAGCCAAACACTCCCTCGAGGCGTCTGGTGTTAAGACACTTGTTTTTTGAGCACCACCCAAGTGCTCAATACCAGGTGGGACACCCTTTCAGCCAGGAGAAGAGCAGGGCTCTCCAGCCCAGTACCAATTGAAGGCTGAGGTCTGGGTCAGACCACAGCTTCATATCTGGTCTCTTTAGCAGCAGAGTGGCTCCTGAGCCCCACTAGTTATACAGTGCCTTCAATAGGAAACTTTATCTCCTGTATCTTACAGTATTCACTTTCCTGTCACTCTGCATATCTCCAAGTGCTCTGTGCTTTTCCCAAAAAGCCCCTTCATGGTCAAAGAGATCCCAAATGCCTCCTCTCTGCTCTTATTAACACTGACCAGGAGATGAGAATCATAGACTTGCTGGCAACACATAGGTTGAAGAGTGCTTGACAATATCTTGCCCCATGCAGGTTTCTGGGTCAGCAGCAGGCACCAGAAGACACTCATCTGCTTTGCAATGCACAGGCTAGCATATTCCTTCCTCTGCCAGACACAGCCTCCAAAAGGAGCAAACTCCTGCTGGGGCAAAGATTTATGTATTTCTCTAACTCCCTGAACTCTCTGACCAAAATACAATCTTGTCTCCTCACAAATCTCACCAGACCTAGACACAGTTATCCACTACTCCCAGTGTTTTTCTAATTCTGTGAAGGAGAACAGGCACTTTGCACTCCTCTCAATTTCCTTCCATGGGAAAAAAAGTAATCTAAAATTCAAACCGAAGAGAAGACACAGACAGAGTTTTCTTTAATTTACATCAAAACCCTGACTTGCATCAGTCAGGTTTGAGCTTGTGCACTTTAGAAGGAATCTGCGTAATACCAGGTGAAAGGAGTAACATAAATTACAAAGAAAAAGGTAGGGCAAGGGCTATAAAGTAAAAAGTGCCGATGAAAATAGAGAAGTGTCCCCCAAAGGCAGACTATAAAGGAGCAAGGTTGGGTAGCTCAGTTCATTCCACAAGACCTATCCCTAGAAAACAATTACAATGCACTTATGAAATAAAATGGAAAATCTCCTTGTTCACAAAAGGGAACTAAACACTGTTCCCTTCTCTGTGATCCACAATTAGTTTTCTTAATTCAGACTGTAATGTTATTTCTTCTATTAATAGCCAAAACCTAAAAGAGCAGCCTTCCTCTTGAAAATAACTGTAAATAGTGGCGAAGCTGTCAGCAACTGTTCTTGTTTGATTACCACCACAGTAATTATCCCAGACAACATGAACTCACTCTCTTGGCAGTGCCCCTAAAACAATTAGAAACTGAGATGCCCTCAGCTTCTTGTCAATAAAGTGCACTGCTTGCAAAGTGCCCTCCTGTGCTCCCATTCACCCTCTGACAGCTGAGAAATGTAAATCTGAGTGTGTCAAGAATAAAAAAGTTGCCAGGAAGATGCTGAACCTATGTCTGATAGTTCTTGGGACTGCCAATAAAGGAAGGCTGCCATAATGTGATGGTGCTAAGAAAGAAAGAGTTACTTGGAAGCATTTTTCTCATTCAGATTCATTTCTTCTTTCTCTCTTTTTTCTTTTTTTTTTTTTTTAGTTTTTCTTTCCTCCCTTCTTTGCATCTTTTCCCTTTTTTTTCTTTTCTTGGTAAACAAAAAAAAACTGTGGGAAGATTCTCTTCTCTTTTTTTGGCAGCACTACCAATTTATTCAGCTTATTATTTAATACTGATTATCTTTACAGATTGAATAATCCAGTTCAGAAGGAAAACATCCTTTATCAAGGTACAATAAACAAGAAAATCAGCTTCTCCCTCTCCCTCCGCCCTACCTCTCCTTCCCCTTTCCTGAAACCCACCAACAAATAAATGTCTAAGCATAGCACCTTTGTTGAGTCCCCAGTTTTCTCTAGCAGCAAGCTGCTGATCTCAACATCTGACCACTCTGTGAGAGTGAACAGCTCCTGTCAGAGCCATCACACAGCATCTATTGCAAGTGAGGATTACCAAAAGGTTCATGCTTTCTTGTTTCTTTTGATGAACCTTCTATAATATGGCAAATAACTCCTGACCTGTGCAACTACACTAAATTCCCGAATTATCTGCAAGGCCCCATAGACAATCTCTTGGCTCTCTTTACCCAATCCTTCTTATACGTTATCCTGAATACCAAAACTCCTATGAATAAAGCATTCTTCTTTTCCTTCCATCGACCCTTATGTTTCTAAATCCTCATGAAAATGAATGAGGTCAAAAAAACACCAGAGAGCGCAATTATTTTTTCAATATGTCACTCAAAAGTGGTTTTTTCCAATAAAAATAGCCCAGCAGCTCTGAAAACTGATGGAATCGCACAAGCACAACATTCTAAGTAATGATGGATGATAGCACGCATCTTTCACAACATTCATATTAAAAAGAACATCCTTACAATGTCAGGTGTCAAGACACCTCTGGCCTTTGACACAAGGAGTTGTAGGGACAGCAGGCAGGGAAATAAGTTCTCATTCTCTTTCTAAATACTCATAAATTTCTACATTCTGTTTCTCACCAATTTTGATCTTTTAGACCATGGAGTACAGGGACAACGCTTGATCATCTCATGGGTGAAGATTAAGGACCTTCTCCTCATCATGTGCTGAGAGATCTGAGGCTCTCCTGTCTCAGCCCACCCCTTCTTCCTCCCTCTCCTTCCCCTGCATGCACAGGGCTCCCTCAGCCACAGGCAACCCTCAGCTTTGGCTTTCTTGGCTTTGGGGACAAAAACACAGTGATGGGGACAGCACAAGGAAGCAACTCCAGTCAGTGTTTCTCATAGTCAGGAGAGAGGATCAAAACTACAGTCTCAGAAAGGAGAGACAAAGGATACAGAAGTTAAAGAAAAATTATACAAACTATGTAGAGGAGAGCAAAATAGATATCAGGCCCAGCCCAAGCCTGGATATCAGAGAGAGACAAAGGGAAGGACTAACCTCACTTGGGCTGAAGAAAAAGCTGTCCAGACAGCTTTCAAGAGCCCCCCACTTATCAAGGGTGGCCCCAAGAACTGCCCAAGGATGAGTGCACTGACAGATCCCACTGTAAATGAGCATTGCTACCAGGCCCCAGAAATTCGTTCTGTTTATTTAGAACCAAGGCAAAAGACGCTGGCTTCATTTAAGAGCAGCATCTGTTGTACAGAGGGAGATGTCACTTCTGCAAATGCAGCAGTGCCCACGAGGCAACCCCACTGCAGTATGCTGAAGACATGCTTGTCCAACACTTCAGATGTTCACAGAGACTCTGTGCAGCAATGGCGGCACACATCTCAGCTTTTCTGCTGCGCTGAAATTTTGTTTATGTATAGTATTTTAAGCCGAAAAGCGAACAAAGTATGAAAAATACATAGAACCAAAAATACAAGATCTATAAAAGTCTTGCAAGGGCAACATACTCTTTTTCCACACAAATGTTGCAGTATACCTGAAAATTAACAATTAGCACAACTAAAAATTAAAGAATTTTGCTCTGTGGATAGCAGTTGTCCTGGCAGAGCTTACTCTGACACCGGCTGAGATGATCTCTGACTCTCTGGACCCTCAACACACCCAGGATAACCTTTCCCCATGTTTCAAACAAGCAGGTACCCAGCTGGCTAGCCCAAGCATCTCTCAGCACCACTGACAGCCTGCTGATGCTTCTGGGTTGGGTTTCAGCTGGTGGAAAGCTTAGATAAGCCTGTGAACAAAACTACAGCTGATTTCTTCAGGCTTTGATACAAGTGCCTCATTGTTAAAATCCACCAGTTTTCCCAGAAGATGAGTAATGTGAACAAATATTTACTACACATCAAAATGAAACAAGTAACGGGCTTTTTTTTTTTCCTCTCCTGTCTAGCCAATATTTGAACGAGACTTGGTAATTGTTTGTGCATCTGTTAAAGGGGTTGTTTACAACAGACAGACAAAAAACATTCTTCAGATTTTAAGTTATCTGTCACTAAGAATTAGAAAGATTCAAGATGTGAAAAAAGCCCTTACCCAAAAAAACGGGCTTAAGTGATGTGTTTTTATTTCCCAAAAGTTCGCATGAATCTCTTTCAGTTTGGCTCAGATGGAAACTGCCTGTCTTCTGATTTTTAGCAATTTAAAGTACTAAAAGGGAAACAGACAAAACTTCCAAATTTTCAACGAAAAACATGTGAAGCCATCAAGTATAACACAGTTTCCACCATCAGCTATAAATCAACTGAGTCTGAAAAAAAGAATATATACTCTTCAGCAAACCCTAAGTTTTTTGTTTGCAATGAAACCTGAGCCTAGGAAAATATCACCTGATTTTGTTATGAAGTTTTTCAGTAGCATACCCTAATGTAAAGTTTCACACATATTTTCATTCCACTTCCTCTACAATTAAAAAAAGCCACAAAGAAACTTGTTTAATGATATTTTCCTCAAAGAATGACCATAGTCATAAATAAAGGATAAACACTGACAGAACAGTCACAACAATTATGTTTACTCTGCATATCAGAACGCCTACAGTAACATATTCTCCTTTGACTACCACCTTTTTCTCTGGAGATAAAAGATCTCACTTGGTTAGAATCATGGCTGCAAAGCTTCATGCTACAGTTCTTGCTTTTTTTAAACAGACAACTCTATTTACAAATAAAGAACTGTATTCACAGTCAGTCAAGGCAGAAAAACCTTCTAGGGAGACAGAATTACAATAACCATCATTATCCCTTTTAACTCTGGGCACAAACCAAATCTCTGATTACCTCTCTCGCACTTGAACAATTTTTCACATTAACCACAAAATAAAGCACAAGAGTTGAGAAACTGGATAAAACAGTGAGATACTCTGCTCTGAACTGTGCACCAAACCACTGTTAAAAGCTTTCTAACTTCAAATAAAACCCTACCACCTTCTGGGCAGCTTCCAAGGATGTTCCAGGTTGAAGGCAACTTTTCATAAGGAATGGCCATCATCAAGTCATTATCCAGTGACTGCAGATCTTTCATCCTTAGCCCAAACTTATTCAGCAACAGCTTGTGACTAGTGGCGGCGACACATTCTGCGTGATCGACCAGAAAGCGGGACAACTTGCACAACAGATTCTCTCTGTAAGTGACGGGACAGCTGCCGAGGACCACAGGTGAGAAACCCACCGTGTACATTAACACAGACACAGAAACTGCTTCTTGGTATCCACGGCCTGTAATTATAATGTAAATTAATCACTAACATCATCTGTGTTCAGAAAATACATTTTTCATTCTCATTCACCTCTAAGACCTGTTGTTGCTCATTCAGAATTATTTTATTCTTCCGTTTCATTACATTTATTTGTCATAGGACATCCACCAACCATTTCTATTGATGAACTTGGATTTGACTAGACTTGAACTGATAGTCCTTCCAATTATACCGACTTAATTAATTCTAGAACTAGTCTTTTTAGGTGAGGGCTCTTTAACTACAGTGGAAAGAACTGAGGATTCTAGGATAAGCATTAAGAAAAATTAGATGTTCATGAATTCTGAGTAATACCTCTATTTATTAAAACCGATTTTGTATTTACCCAGGCCAAAACACAAAAGCTTTTAACTAATGCACGCTTCACGCGCTTGGTAAGCTTGATTAAATGCTGTATCAACTCTGTAACCTATAGCTGGGACCCTCAAAGTCCAAGGGAGTCCGCCTCTTTAACCTCTTCAGCACTTTGTCTTTCCCTCCTACTCCGTTGTCATCTAAGGGAGGGTGGATGTCATACATCTAAAAGAGGTGCAAGCTGTACCCCTCACTGGAGAGTTAACCATGATGTACTAAGGGCATAAATTTAAATTTTCCAACATACTCTGAAGAACTACAAGTACATGTGCAATCTAGTGACTACAGAGGGAAGCATGTACTTACCACAACTGTAGTTGTTTTTAAAGTGCTCTGTGTTCCCTTGTTTAATTTGGCTACCATAAAATAACACTAACATCAGCAAGGATATAGTTTAGCCTCACATTTTATTTTGATCTGTTCATGGCTTCTGTCATGATTAAGTGTTGTCTGTAGCCTTCTGTTTTTGTTCCTAGCCCATTTAACAGTGTCACAGAATACGCTGAGATCTTAAAAAAAAATTTAAAACTGACTTGGAACAAGCCTAGCATTGCACTTTCTCCAGTTGTAATTCATGACAATCATTTAGCATTTACGGGTTCAAAGGAGACACTATGTAACAGCAATGAACTTTCCTTTTTTATACTCTGCCCTTATTTTCAGACTCTAAATCCCCTTTAGAACACAAGAGAAAACAAGGAGATCCTATTGCACAGGTACATCACGTCTCTAGCCTCCTACTCACACAAATGGAAAGGTCACAAAACACACAATAAAGGTGACAAGCAGGGTTTATGTTACATCCAAGAGGGAGACAAGCCCAAGGCAGAGAGCCAGCCAGGAGGCAGCACATACGCCCCCTGTTTGCAGTGGGGCATCCTGGAACTGTCTCTCAGACGTCTCTATACCGTGTGGGGCTCCAGCAGAGCTCCGAGCATCACAAGCAGGAGGGCCTTGCAAACCAGGATGACAGCTGCACCAAGAGAAGGCTCAGAAAAAACAGGACTTTTGCAGGTGTTAGGCTGACCAGAGGCAAACAGTTGTGGCATAGAATCAACTCACATTAAAAATTATGCCATCCCTGAAGACTGCACTTCAGTGCACACCCAATGGTGCAAGTCCAGCAAAGCTGTCTTCATCCGATACTGTGTTGGCACAGATTGTGACAAAAGGCGGGATCACCTATGCTCAGTCAAATTCAGCCTGGATCCTAAAGGCCATCATCCAAATCCCTGCATTGTCTCCATTACAGAGACATAGAACAGTTATACCAAGCTGTCCAGTTATGCCCAGCTTTGAAATGGGGCTGGGGTAGAGCAAAGAGGGGAAAAATATAAACAGGAATTAAGGCTCACCTGGAACTATGGACTGAAGAGTGATGTCACTAACTCGCTCAGCAAACATTACGTGTCTCTTCAGGGATCCATCATAAACAAAGTAAAACTCAGCATCCTCTGGGAGGTAAACGTCTTTGTCAAATTTTGCATGTATAGTCACCTGTCCCTGAAAAAATTATAGTGCATTCAGAAACACTCAGTAAATTTCTCATCCTCAACAAACCCACTGATGTATAATTCAGGTCCAAGATTATTATAACCTTTATAACTCTACTATACAGAGACAGTGTGATACAAAGACAAATCTTCAGTTTTCTACTTCCACTTAGAAAATAACACTGTTTTTATGCCTGCAAAAGCAAAGCTGATTTAAAAAACTGTCTTTTAAATAATGTCTTTCAAGCAATTCCTTTCATTCTAGCCCCCACAAATACAACTGAGTTTTTATTTAAAATGGATCAGAATAACCTGAACCCAAATATTTTTGCTATTTACAAAAGCAAGTTTTGTTTTAAAAAATAAAAAATTCAGAAGTGATTTAAATTATCTTAGACTTAGTTTTCAAAAAGAAGCACCAATGCAATTCTACAAATGGTTTCAAAGAACACTAGTTCCCAGATATCTGTCTATGGGTTTCTTTATAATAAATAGAAAGCAAGCAGCCAAGAAAAACCTGTCATACAATAGCTTCAAAAAAGAACAGGAAAGGGATCTAAGAAGCAGCAAACAATAACAAATGTCTGACAAGTCTGAGGGCGGAAATTTAGATCAAGCTGCTTTTCCTTGAGGAGGAGGACAGTACACCACAGTTCCTGACTGCCACAGTTGTTCTAAATAAGGCAGAATTGCCCCAACATCTGGCAGAAATGGTGTTTTCTGGAAAACGTGCTACGGAAGAATATCTCAGCCGTATTTCCAAACATGCCTGCCCTGCTCTATTCAAATGAGTTACCACAGCACTGACTCCACCGGCTCCATAAACAAGTCTCGTAAAAAACAAAGCCCAACACAGTAGCACAGAAAATTCTGTGGCTGAAAACCACACTTTTGCCTCTGACTGTCCTTACGCCGTTCATTATATGGCAAACACTTCACTGCAGTGTGACTCTTGCCACCCACAACATCATATCTCAGCCTGCCTTCCCCAAGGACATCTTTCTCGTCACTCATAACAATGCGAATCCTGCATTTGTTTTCCTCTTCAATGCAGGGGGATCTGATAAACTGGGGTGAAGAGGCAAAGGTTGGTTTCAAGCACAAAATCTTCCTCAGACAGGACTGTTCCCGTAAGGACAGGTGTAAACATTAGGAGCTCAATACCAAGAGCAAACATGCCTGTCATCCCCAAAAACTGGTAACGCACCTCTTTTTAGTAGCCTGAAGTGTTATAACTGTGTTTTCTCCTATTTCGCTTTGGGTTTTGCACTGCTATAACCAGAACGTATTATTATTATTGTAGTTGCTGGTTTTACTATTGTTATTAAAACAATCATTTTAAAAAAAATTTTATTGTAGTCGTGAGTACCCTTTTGATCTATTGAGGAATAAAGTGGATGGCTATTTTGGGGAGACAGGAATAGGGTAAGTCTCTGAAGACCCTCCATAGTCTGCTCCAGTGGGTTCTTAGCTGACAGCTGCCTGGTGCACAGGAGCATAGCTGAATTTCTCCCACATGGGCACTTGGAGCCACAACTCCCAAACCATCTCTATGCCCTCTGGACCCCTGAGTCAGAGAGAATATACAGCCAGACAGCTTTCATGTTTTCTTTCCCCTAAATACATGAAACAAGGGAGATACTCTGTGGAAACATTTCTCACTTAATTAGATGCCGTTGCAAAAGAAAATAATTCAAGCCAAATTGTAGCCATACCACTCCTTTTTAATAAATGTTAACTTGGGTTCACTAAGGACAGAGAAACATCTTAAACTAATTACATTACATAATGTGTAGGCACGAGAATTTCACAAATCCTTATCTAGAGGGAAAAAGACAGTGGAAAGCTCGTGTGTGCATAATAAACACCAAGTTTTATAAAGCTCACTCCTTACACTCCAGAAAATGAAAGTCATGGTCATTTAAGCAAAGACTTTACAAAAGGAAGGCAAATTGGCAGCTAGCTTGTATCTGGCCAAACAATTAAGTGATTCAATTGGAAAATCTCACATGATCCAAGAAGAGGGTTAAACCCTGTACTACAGTAGATGATTCAGAGATAACACGGAAAGTAATAGTGGAATATTATTTTTGATGCTGTATGGTTATCACACCTGGCATCAGAAACAGTTATTTCATGCAAGCTCTTATCTTTGTCTCCAGCACATTCCATCCTGTCTTCAGATATTCTTATTTCATGTTGGTCCATTCAAAGATATTTCTTCTTGCTGCCACTGCTAGTAAAACACATTATCGGTTTACTTTCAAATTGTCGCTGTGTGAAGCCAAATATATTACAGGAACTACTTAATCACATTTTTTTTCTACAAACAAGGATCACTTGCAGTCCATCCTAGAAAACTCCTATATAGAAAGTAACACAAGTTTTATATCCAATCCCTGCAGAAACATTTATATCCTGGGTCCCCCAGGAATGGAACTGACCACTCGCGCAGTCCAGCTCCAGGAGCAGGCTGCAGCAGGAACTACATGAACAGATCTTTCCTCCACAGATAAATTAACTCAGAGTCACAGGAGCGGGAACAATTCCAGCTCCCATCTTCCTCCTCCTTTCCTAGCAAGGCTCTCAAGCAGGAGAGAAGAGGGCTGGATCTTGCAATGAGATGCAGTAATGTTGTCCTCCACCAAAGAAATGTCTCTCTGCTTCACAAGGCTTTCCCAGAGTGTTTTGGAGGATGACACCTCTTTTGTAAAAGCACTGCTTCCTGGCAGAGCCAGGGTGCTCAATCCAGGTTTTCAATCAAAGCATATTCACTTAACTGTTAAAACAATTAAACGGTCTACATAAACAACAGTGAAACACTTTTCTGAGATTTCAGTGAGAAATTCACACGCACAAAAGTCATTTGCACGGCATCACTCTCACCACATGTGGGAGAAGGGCTTCTCCACTGCTTCACAACCCGTTCTGCAAGGCATGACCAAAGCACCTTCTCAAGTCTGCAAAAAAACTCCGGCACTGACTTATTACTAAAGCACAAAGAAACTAAAATTACAGTTACTGGCGTGTAAAAGTAGGTAATTAAGCCCTAACTCATATATCAGTACAAAAGAGCAAAACCAACAGAAACAGATTACAATATACGCACCACCTGAAATGAGAACACTGTCCTCCTACAGAGTGATGGTTGGTCTGAGTTTGGTCCAGACACTGAAACTGGAAGCACATCCCAACTAACATGTTTCTTCTACATTTCTAAAGATAAAATTTAAGCTCATCCTCTAGATACCAAAACCCAAACAAGGTAAGTCACACAGGCGCCTCGTCTTTGGAAAAGAGGCCAAGTACACTGAATACAAGGCAGCTGCGAGAGCATGGATCCCGAAGGGCCAGATTCTGGACAATCCAGCTGCTAGATGCTTTTGACACCATTTTCACAGTTTCATTCATTTAACAACAGTCCAACCTCTCATCCAACTCTTTCATTGCCTTAATAAGATTATCTATATCCTCACAAACTTGGGAAAATATAACGGAGAGTTAAGAGCTTGATTTCTACATGTAGGTATGCTGAAGCATGCTTTCAGGGTCCATATGAACCTCAGATAGTTCAGTCCCCACTTAACCAAAGCAAGGGGAAGGGTGTGCCACTTCACCATCTCAGCAAATAAACACAGTCCCTGGCCACAGCTGATTTCTCAGGTAGATGCTGGGGAAGGTCCTTGCCTCAAGCTCACACTGTGTTGATTCTGATGGACTTACAGAGGAAGGAAATTTTAAAGTCAAAGGGCACTTACTGAGACCAACCAGCCATTATCTTACTTAGAGCTACACATGCATGGCTAAAAAAAGGTATTCAGCTCTACAGAACCACCACAGGAACACATGGAAACTGGAAACCTCTCAAACACCGCCCAGGCCTGTAACAGCAGAGAACTTCAGGCAGCCACATCAACACCTTTGACTGCAAAAAGATACCAGAAAACAGAAGAAAAAGGACATGGGAGAAGCCCTCAGTGCATTGCAGAGATGAGTTTTGACATTGATTTAATGAGAGCCAAGATTGTCCCTGTAATTCTTGAAATAAAAGCCAGAAAAGCATAGAGGGGAATTGAGAAGACAAAGCAGTTAAGGGGACCTTAAGAGAGAGACAGACTCAACTCTGAACACGTTAAACCTGTGGCTGAGCAAGTGTTATTTTTGACCTCTCTGGGATCCATGAAGTAAAGCCTACCTTTTATTACCAGGGAAAACACTGTCCTGGCACTGGCACCAGGGAGCAGATTAGCAAGGTCTGTATTTTTAGCAAGATTTATAGGTCCATGCATGTCGGTTCCAGGGGTGCTCTGGGTGGGGTGCTAGGATCTTCCGAAACCAACTGACAGAAAGTCGCTGGGCAGCCACTGCACGTACACACAGACACACACACACAGACACACAGAGACACACAAACGCACATACATGCACACGCACACACACACACTCACACACAAACACACACACACGCACACCCACACAAACATGCACACACACGCACACACAC
>VZRV01006660.1:0-30394 GCA_013398115.1 Falcunculus frontatus
AGAACACCCCCAGAACCGACAGTACCTGAACAAAGCAAGACCAGAGACTGCTACGGGAACACACACTCAATTTCTCTATTCACATTTCAGACTCTTACCAGCAAATTTTTTAAGCAAGCCGGCACCCATGACACTCCTCAGAGGGGCGTGACAGAGAACGTTTTACCTTGTTACACTAATCACACACAGAAAGCAGAGATGGGAATCAAACTCTCCACGCTTTCACGTCCTCTATGGGTTCAATGGCAACACCAACTCACTTCCTTGAGGTTTCTTCCCACTGGTCTCTTGCTGTTTCCCCGAAGCCAAGAGCAGCTTTCTGCAGGGGGCCGCAGGAAGCAGTGGGGTGCTGAGCACCGGGGACGCCTGGTCCAAGCAGCTGTGTGTTTGCAGGAAGGACAAACGCCAGCAGGGCTGCCAGCACTGCTGTGAATTTCAAAGCCTCACGCGATTTAGCCAGGCACAGTTCAAACTTTCTGGTACACAGCACTAATGACACAGATTAACAACTCCCTTTTGGCTGAACTACCTCTCTTCCCACAACCACTCTCTGTACCCCCGCATTCAATACCACTCCCATCATGGGATCATCCACTTCATTCCCTCCTTGCTTTCAAGTCTACTTCGACTTCTTCTGGGTGATAGCAATAAAGAAAATCAGGATTTGTAGGACAGAAAGGCTGGAAGACAGGGTCCCTCCCACCCAGAGCAGCACGGTAATGTTCTAACACAGTTCACAAAAGAACATACTACAGCCCCGAAGTTACAAAACAGACTGAATGGCTGACATGAAAAAGGCGATAAACTCACAGACAAATTAACGAGGAGACACATTCAGTACAAGGTTTCACAACAGGAAGAACTGAGATTCCTATGAACATTTTTAACCTTTTTCCACATAATAGCGACACTGTCCAGGCAGAGATCAGTGTCAGACCACAGTGCTGTTCTAACTGCATATCCAAATTCTTGATTACTTAACCATTAATTTGCTGAATAACTACAACAAAACCAGAGCCAACTGCTTCAAGTGCACCAGAAAACTAGCCCAGTGCCTTCCCTGACACAAGAGTTTTTACAAGGGCTGTACCCAAAGTTCTCAATCTCTGCTCATGACTGTGGTGCTCATGAGCTGCCAGTGCAACAGCTGCACCTTATCTGCTCCAAGCAATTTTCAACACCATGGTGCTATGAATTACGAGTAAAACATGACTTGTCGTCAAAAAACCATGTTACTGCCATGTTTTTGCTTGAACTTGCAGAAAATCAAAGCACAGAAAGGCAACAAACCTGGCTTTGGGAATCTTGTGATATTCTTTCCCAGGGCTACCCATGTACTTTCAGAGCCACAGACAAATGAATTTTCCTAGAGAGTTCTAAATGTATCACTGGATACCAAATTAAAGATCTTCTAAGAGTGCCTCTTGGATTATTTTTTAATGAAACTGTGTGCTCCGTACTCAAAAAATGGTGGCAGTCTGCCAGGGAACTGAGAGAACCAGCCTGGGGTGCAAAGGGGTGCCCCAAGTTTGTGATTCACAGCCTTTCCAGCATCTCCCAAAAAAAGTTGTGGGTTTCTCCTGACACACCTCCTACATCTTACAAGGAACGGAAGTACAGGAAAATAAGGCTACAAGGAAATTTGTGGCAGAGAAAACACATCTTAAGTTGCTAACAGTGAAAAAGGCCCTTATTTCCTAAAAATGCTACGAAGCTTTTGGAAAAGCTCATCTCTGTATCATTACTTCCAAAACAACCTGTACTTTGTTCCATAGTGACATGGGGTTTAGCTGCCCCAGGAGCGGCCCAGCTCGCCCCCCTGCAATGCGGGCCGGCCCTTGGGAGGGAGGGTGTGAGAAAGGGGCAGCACACACGGATGTGTGCAGTCACTGCTTAGAGAGCACAAGGGCGTTGACTCGTGTTAATGCCGGTAATCAGTGAACTCATGCCTGCACAGCACGGATGGAGGGCACGGAAGAGCCATCCCAGGGCCCAGCAACCCTCCCAGCTCCACCTGCAACCCCAGAAGAGCAAGGCCAGCACAGGGAGGGCAAGTAGGGCAAAAACTAGGTTTCATTAAGTAGACATTGCACGATGATAGTGGGTCCTTGCTTTATTCAGAGTTCACATTTCACTTTGGCAGCGGCACTGGCTCTACAGCAGCTGCCCCATCCCTGCAGCCCCAAATCTCCTTACTCCAAGCTTCTAATATCTTCTTCACAACCCTGCTGGGAATGAACAGTGACAAACATTTGTTTTTATGACAAAAAAAAAGGCTTCAATTGAGGAAAACTTGTAACTGCCCTTTGATGAGGGGCTCCCATCCCCCCCAATCCCTAACACATGCAGGATGAGAAACTACAAAATAATACCGAGCATTTAAGGATTTTGAACTTGCATTGTATTTCTCAGTCTGACCAAAATGAAATCACCAGCACCTTTTCTGTACACATGTATAAAGCAGTGAGTGTACAAGGGCAGCAGCAATGCTACCCAGGCAAGCCAAGGCTGCTGCCAGGACTAGAACTGTGGGAGATCTCAGCTAAATAACCTTATCCCAGGAAGGGGGGTAACCTTCCCAAACTGCACAGCCCAGGAACATCTCAGTACCAGGAAAACAGGAGTGGGAAGGAGGAGAAGCCCAGAAAGACTACAAGGAGCTTCAGGAAGGAGAAGAAAGGGAGAAGGGGGACAGAAAACACAAGTAAATCAAACAAAAGATCTGCAAGCTTTGAGCAACCACAGACTTCATCAACAGCTTCTTAACAAGTTCATCAAGTAGATTCAGTGTTGAGAAATCCCTTGTCCTAAGACACTTCAGCCAGGCTAGCAGGAGCCATGAGACCCAGGAGGGCGGCCAGCAAAAGCAGAGGAAGCAGCAGCTGGAAGGGAAGCATCAGCTGCTATCACACAATAAAAGGAGGTTGCAGGGCCAAACCCAGCACCTCGACAGCCACAGCCAGGAGCAGGACAGAGGGAGACATGCTGGATCCTCACAAATAACCCACGTTTTTTCAGAAGCTGAGAGGCAAGGGCAGCAGGCGGGGCAGCCTGACCAGGGCTGCTCCCCAGGGACCAGCCCTGCAAGCTGCTGGGAAGAAAATCCCATTGCAATACCCCACCGGATGGGAGCATGCAAAGGACTGCAGATGAAAGGACTATAAATAATCATCATAATCAGAGCTGACCACACAGGTCCCAGGACAAGAACATTTTCTTTTCTCTCAGTCAAACAGTCCCACTTAAAACTGACATCAAGAAGCATTATGGTACTTTTTCCAGAACGGACTGATTTTTCGTTCCACTAATCTCAGTAAGAGATAGGCTCAGTTTTTACTGGGCATTTCAAAGCACTTGACTTATACTCCACAACCTTGTAAATACAGTATAAGAAAGCACCAAGAAAACAGCCCCTTTATCCCTCTTGAAGAGGTTCAGTGCAACCATTTCCTTAAAAAGACTCCAAGACACGTTATCTTTTAATTCAAAGATAAGAAAAATTCACCTTCCTGAAACAAAGTATACAGAGAAGGGAAAGAATATATTTTTTTTAAGTTAAAAAACAACCTGTTGAGCAAGCCTGATATTGTCCCTCCACCAAAATAAACCAAACCGGCCCAAGTGCAACATGCTGCACAAGCAGCTGCTCACCGAGGTAGGAACAAGGTCTTTTCTGATGCTAAGTAGGTTGAGCTATAAAGCAGACTGAAAAAAAACTTGCAAGAAGAAAGCAGAGTGCATAGAACTGGGCTGGTGCCAAGCCCAAACTCCACAGCACTCCCTCAGCATTGGAGCACCCAAAGGAATGAGCATTTCAGGCAACTCACTGGGAATCCAAGGGCTACCATGTGCAGCCAGCCACTGCCCATTTGAACACACATTTGCTGAACAATCTGTTACCAAGCAGGTTTTAATATTTGGTAGGTTTAAAGGGGTTTGGGGTGTTTTTTTAAGAGGTGATCTTTCCATTACAGAGGGTTAAGAGCAATGTAAGGGTCAGGTCTGCCTGCTTTCCACTTCAGGCCCGGTGCCACTCCTGAAGCCATTCAACACTTCTGCACGCTGGCCTTCCCACAGGAGCATCTCAAGCCTCTGAGGATGAAATACCCTTTTACCTTGTTCTCCTGTAAAACACAGGATCCACTACAAAGCCAGGTCAGATAAACAGTTCTTCAAGCACAAAGTCTGTAGCAGAAATGAGAACACTGCAGAAAGCTGTGCCAAGAACCCACAAACCCTGGGTCTTTTCAAGTTCTCTAGCTCTACAAACACCTTAGAAGTCTTCCCCTTCCCCCACAAAAACACCAAACCCCCAAACAACTGTACAAATAAGCCCTCAAGCTCCCTGGAAATGTACCTCCCATGTACAAGATGGTACTAGCTTACCTTCCAATGGAAAAAAAAAAAGTCCAATAATAGTTTTTGGATACTATTTCTAAAAGAGGAAATTTTGAAGTTCTCCATTGCCGAACACAGCTGTGTTGTGTCAAAACTGCAGGCATGATTACCACTGGGAACAGCTCTTTGATGACTATCACACTGGAATATCTAAAACAAGTAGAAGCATGGAAACAAAAAGTGCTTTGCCACCCAGTTTCAAAACAGAATGTTGAAGACCACTGAATAATAAATGAGGGGGTTGATGGGGATTTGGGGCTTTTTTGGTGAAAGATCTCTCAAATAGGGCTGGGCTGGTAGAAAAAAAGATTGAAGACTGAGGCGTTCTTTAAATTTAAATAAAATTACCTTGTTATTTCAGATCCTTTTACAGCTGATGAGTTTTCACCATTTTCCAAGCTTCTACATGAGAAGAATTCCTAGAAATGATTATGTTTTACCTCAAAAGTACCTAAAAGCCCACCAAGGCCACCAGCAGCTTTCACCTTTAGTCTGGAAGGCTAGAAAAGGCAGCTTCTCCTCTCAGTATTTCTGGTCCTGTTTGACAACTGCACATCTACTAGCAGCAGCTCTCTAATCTCATGGCACAGCTGGTTTGTTAGCAGCTGTCGTGAAGCTCTCATCAATGCTGATGTGACAACCAGCATCACCAGCACACTGCTAAAAAACTGATGTTACCCATGGAATACTGTGGACAATGAGAGCAATCCCCAGCACATCCTTTGGAAACGGCTAAGAGATTATCCTAATATTACAAAGAGTTTCAAACACAGCTAGTGATGTCCTCACAACACAAGCAACCACATTCACCCCTGACTTAAAGGCTGTAAAGCTTGATTTGAGACACACAGGGCTATGCTGTATCTGGAGGGGAAAAAACATACTCCTTTCTGTGTGGTGGGACAACAGACCCAGCAAGATTTCTGCAATTTATTGGAAAACTATGAAACTCGTGTTATTTTCTAATCAAAACACACCATGATAGCCACCAATAAACAAGATCTCACGGTTAAGAGACGTGTAATAGCGGGCTGGAATGGTTCTTTGCAGGCTAGAGCTTATATGGGGGGCAAGAGCCCAGGCCGAGCTTCCAAAGGTTATTACGGACCAGAGATGGTGACTTTAGATGTGATGTTTAACGTGCCAGACCCCATATCCCAGTTAATCCACGGGAAGAACATGGAGCCAGACAGTAAAATCACTCAGCATAGCCTCACCAGTGGTGGTGAGCATTGAATTAAGGTCCCAGGACACAAGCGGGAGGTCTCGGCTGGACAAAGGTGGTAAGATTAAGGATAGTGCTCACAGTCCGGATTTTAAGAATTATAGTGAACCCAAGATCCAAGTCTCCCATCCCATCCATCTGCACTGGAAATTCTCTTCTCTAAGTGTTGTTTGCAGAGCAATCCCATTTTTCATTTCCGTGGGAAGTGGCAGCCTGGGATTTTCACTTGCAGACTCAAAGAGGCCACAAGAACCTCCCAAAGCCTCGGGCTACAAGAGAAACGCCACCTAATAAGCCAGAAGCTTTTCAGCACGCTAACAATTCTGAGCAGCAAACAGTTTTAAAGGTTTAAACCTACAAAAGGAACTATTTCAATGTGGGAAATCCTGCGATTAATTCTACCAACTCGGGGCAAGCACCACAAATAGCAGTTGGTTTTGCAGCAAAATACCACACAGTTCCAGCTCTCTCCACCCCCCAAAATAAGTGCTCTGCCATGTATAGTATTCCCAAAGGCATCATGCAGTGGCATCAGCATCCCGAGACAGAGGAGGAGAAAAACCTGGGAATTTAAAGTGTACGCAGGAAGTGATACGTTTATATAACTGCACTGAACAACTCCTGGCCACTAAAAAGCTCTGATCTCTTTAGTACTCGTGTTGAAACCTGCAAAATGTAAATCAAGCCTTTGCGAGACCAACTAAAATAGCGTCTCCTCCAGGGCTCCGCAAATACCATGGCGAAGCCGAGGCTCCCGACACACCCTGAACACGGGCCTTGGAGCCGGAAATGCTCTCCCAAAGCCTTAATTACCACTCTCTGAGTTTTTAAATTGCAGCTATGCTAGGCAAAGCTTCACGTGCATACACCCTGTCTGCTTGCACTTGGTTTTACCACAGTGGTTCCCTAAGTAAAGCAGCAAACCGCAGCCTCATAAAGTTTTAATGGGATAACAGGCAAACTGAGGGCATCATTGCACTGAATAAAACAGAGCAACTGCATCCCAGTGGTATAGATGATCTCCTTGATTTAAGTCGCATTTTACAGTTCTCCCTTCTGAAAAAAAACACCGGTTTTCTGTACTAACTCAAAAAAACCTCGTCTTGCTAAAAACAACAGGCAAATCAAGCCAGGGCTGAGCACAAGAACTGGCAACTCGCCTGGGTTTCCTTGTAAATGCCTTCAAATGGCAGTCATGTCCCAAACCATGCTTTGCCAGCAAAGTATATATAACCAAGCATCATCGCTCTCCTCAGAGCCAAATAAAGACTGAGTGGGTAGAAAAGGGGGAGGTGAAGGAGACGGGCAATTCATTTCTTTAGGAACCAACAGCTTTTGCAAGTTCTTCTTTATTTTATATATACAAGACACCATCCAGCTTGGTGGCATGAGTTTCCAGGCTGGTCTATAGTAAGGATTTCAGGAGCTGACATGTTTTTAACCAAGGCAACCAGCAATTTCATCTTTCTTCTTGAAAGGCAGCCTACCAGAGGGCTGCATCCAGCACCGAACACAACCTCCTCTTCTGAGGCAATGACAGAAGAGGGAAGAATTAGTCTTTTCTGCCTTCCAGATAGTCCTGAATTCACAGTTGAGGCCACCAGCATCATCGGTCAAGCACATCTAGACACTATTCCTGCTGAGATGCAGCGGACAGTCTCCCGCCCCAGGAACACCAGACTGGACTGCTCTGAGCTCGCAGGCTGCTGATAAAAGCACGGCCGCTCTCAGTGAAGATGGAGTCACCCCACCACAGAACAGCCACCAGCATGCTGAGGAGGCTGCCTCTTTGTCCGAGGAACAAAACACTGGGATCACAATAGCTGAAATCAAGCAGATCTGGCCAGCAAGTAAAAGTGGTGGGGAAAAATGAGACGTGGCTCTAGCAGAGTTGCTTGGGAAGGGTATGCAAAGGCGCATGTAGAAGCGGATAAAAGAAAGTGTAGAAACAACAGAAAGCACACAGAAATTAGAGCTGCAGAAGGAAAGAGTGAGAATCTGCTCTGAAAAATCATACAACGTCTGAAAAAATGCAAACCTTTTGCCCCAGCAAGAGCACCTAGCACCAAAAATAGTCCATGTACCTCCATGCTGTCTCTTTTCCCCTTCTTGCAGTGTTCAAGGGAGCATCTTTAACACACGGCTTTGTTTCTGTGTGTCAGGGGTCTAAACAGCAACGCTGTGCTCAAGCGTATGCACACAAAGCACTGGGGAGATGCCAGAACTATCCCAGTGCTCCCAGGACAAGCAAACAGCACAGACTGTAAAAATGTCCTTTTGAAGACACCCTGGCTTCAAAAAAGAAGCAGACAACGCACTGTAAGGCCTTGGCTTCCATCTTCTATTTGAAAGCTGGCACCACTGCCATAAAGTTCCTTATTCTGGGAATATACGGGAACATAGTGGGAGAGCAGTGTTGGAAGAAAAAAAAAACTGGCTGGGTCAAGTCTAAATCAGTAATAATTCTGAGGAAATGGGAAATAGAGGAAGCCAAGCGATACTTTTAAGACAAGTGGAAGAAAGAACACAGCAGTGCTCTCCCCTCCTCTCACTCACAAACCTAACTATCCAGACACCATCCTGTGAACAGGTTCAGCTCCCCCTTCTCCTGATTTACAGCTGCAAATTCATGTCTCCAGGCCTCTTACTTAGGGGGTCTTAATATCCTCTCATACAAAGAGAAATAGCCTTTATAACTCCAGATGTTCCTAGTGCAGGGAGTGGTAATTACCCCAATTCCCCTCTCCCCAGGGAGCACCCTAACTTCTGGACACAGATCTCATCTCCAAACACTCCTAGGATCTGAGCCCTTAACTCAGTAGTAGTGATCTGTGCTGTATTTTTCTGTATCAGGCTTTGTGCTGGCACCCAGTCCCAAACCAAAAGGTTTTTAAACTTGTTTTGAACTGCAAATTGTAAGAAAATTCAAAGAAATCCACATTCACATGCTGGCAACAGACCTGCAGTTCTTATTGACCTTTTGCAGGCCCTTCTGAAACGTTAATGCTGTTCTACATGGATTGAACATCTCTGGATGTTAATCAAGACATCTCAAACTGCCAAAAAACTCAGCACAGGGTAGCATGTGCATGAAACCTGGAGTTGATGCAGCTGGTCCTGACCAGGTGGAAAGCAGCACTAACCATTCAGGACACCAGTGCTTTCAGAAATGAAGGCGATTGCAGCATCGGATAAGGATACAGGTCTGAGCACAGAGCTTAATCCTCAAAGACCACGCAGAACTAACTGCATGAAAAGGCTTTATGCCCCAGAATGCCTTTATGTCCTACCAAGTAGGTAAACACTTGTCAAGCTCTTTGCCTCTTTGTCTTAGCGATGTCAATAATTAATTAAGTGTCCCACAGACCATAGTGCCTGTGGGCACACAGAACCCAAATGCAGCACCCAGCAGCTCACTCAAAAAAAGATGGTTTGAAGACCTCACGAAAGTAGGGAAGAGCAATGCTGCAGAGTAGTTTGGGGCATTTCAGGCTAAAAAGGCATTGTCAGTACTCGACAGCTCTTCAACCTGGCATGACCTCAGCAACGCAGGGAGTCGCATAGCAGGCTTGCAGAGAGCTTAATGCTTCACTGTTGGTCATCTTAAATCCAACTTCTCCACCACCACCATGCCGACAAAAAGCTTCTGATTCTTAAAAGGCTATTTGTACTAAAAATATCCCACCCAGAAACCTAACTAGGCAAAATCAGACCAAAAAACCCCCTCAAATATATCAAAGTTTGCCAGACAGCTTCTGCTTTAAAGTTGTACTCTACTCAAAAAACATGGCAAAGCAAATTTCCAAAGCTCGAAGGGCCTGCGAACAAACCTGGAACACAAATGAAAGTGTTGCAATACTAGAGTATTTCAAAGATGCGGTTGTTTTGAGCAAAGAAATGTGTGCCTTTCTTCAAGGCCCAGGACAGAGCACTCTGCTCCCAGTACTTTAGAAATATACTGTTTTTCAAAGAACACCCATATACATATGAAAGTGCAAAGCCAAGGACAGCAGTAATACAGATAAATCTGTAAGTTTTGCCTTGATAATGAGAATTACAATGATTCTTATTTAAAAAGAAGTTGAGATCAAATCTTGGCTTTCCAGGAGTCCTGTATAAAAAATTCCTAACGTACCAAGAAAAGAAGATAAAGAGGCCTTAGTAACTACCTCTCTTTATCAGGACGATTAGATACGCTTATGTGGTATATTTATGTTGAAGCTCCAAACACAAACACTTTAGGGTAAAGAGGCACTCCAGGCTTCTGGGGCACATGGATGTGCTCATCAGGTGACCCCTGGTACAGGACTCAGTGCCATCAACTCCATCTCACCAATGCAGGTGGGAGCTCTCACAAGATCCAGCTCTCCAAGCCCCAACACCTTTTCTTCCCATGAATTACACTGTTATTGATGCTAAACTTAATGCTCAACAGCTGCTCTTGATTAGAAGCTGCAAATGGCTGCAGTGGGGCTTTCTTTAATATTTACTTGATTTAATGACATGAGGATATAAGTTGTGGTTTCAACTTTCTGTTGGCTGGCTTGTCTTCCAGCTCTAAATTATTACACTTCCTCCATGTCATGACAGATTGAATAACTGAATGAACAGAAAAGAAAAGCTTTTCACAAACCAAAGTGAAGGCTAAAATACTTTATCCCAAAGGAACCTCTAGAATTGACAACTAATCAGAAAATTCACCTTCTTTTTTTGACAGGCTGTTACAGTTCAGCAGCAATGCTGGCTGTTGACACACCTAACCCACCCAGCAATTAAAGGACAATGCTGCCCCGGGGGGAAGAGGATACACAGCAGATGTGCCCTTGCACACATGATTTCTCACATTGCCTGCCACTTTTCAAACCAACATCTCCCACCTGGATCCCAAGCTTGTTGTCTGGAAAACTCCACAATCCAACACTGAGCTTGGCTGCATTGGGTTATCGGTTGGACTTGATCTTACAGGTCTTTTCACAGAATCATAGAATGGCTTAAGTTGCAAGCAGCTTTAGGCTCATCTCGTTCCACCCCCTGGAATGGGCAGGGACCCCTTCCACTATCCCAGGTTGCTCCAAGCCCCATCCAACCTGGCCTTGGACCCTTCCAGGGATGGGGCAGCCACAGCTTCTCTGGGCACCCTGTGCCAGTGCCTCACCACCCTCACAGGGAAGAATTTCTTCCTAATATTTTTCCAATCTAAATGACTCTATGATCCCTGGTGCATGGGGTGGAACATGATCACTGCAACCTGCTCCACTTCCAGCTGCCTCTGGCAGCGCGGCCTCTCCTCTCACAAACCAACAGCACCTCCAGCACAGACTGCAATGGAGCAACCCCTGCAATATTCACTGGAGAATGGTGAAATTCAAGTTTACCAGGCACTCTTGAGCAGATGTGAGTAAACCATCAGCTGAAGGGTGAAGAACCAGTGCAGGGCCAGACCCCTGGCTGAGGACATCCCAACACAACCAAGGGGTGCAGCCAGCATTGATTTAGACCTGGTGAACATGGCTGGGGACCTGCAGAGTGGGGATCCGCTGACACCCCCTGAACACTGGACCACCTGGGGCCTGGTTATTGGCACTCACCCAGGCAAGGCCTTGCAATGCCCGGTGTGCAAGCAGCCTGTCAGCTCAGAATCACAGAATGGGGCAGCCTGGAAGAGACCATAGTGGGTCATCAGGTTCCACCTCCCTGCTCAACTAGGGTCGTCCCAGAGCACGTGGCACAGGATTGTGTCCAGACAGGTCTGGAATATCCCCAGTGAGGGAGACTCCACACCCTCTCTGGTCTCTGTTCCAGTGCTCGGTCACTGCACAGGAAAGAAGTTCTTTGTCATGTTCACGTGGAACTTCCTGGGCATCCATTTCTGCCCTTGGTCTCTTGTCCCATTGCCGGGTTGCAGGGAGCAGAGCCTGGTCCTCGCTCTGAGCCTTCCCTGCGGACAGGGACAGAGAGGGATGAGGGCCCCTCTCAGCCATCTCCTCTCTAAGCTGAACAGTCCGACCTCCTTCAGCCTTTCGTCGTGAAAGAGATGCTCGAGTCCCTCCATAATCTCCACAGCCTCCACTGGACCTGCTCCAGGAGCTCTAGGTCTCTCCTGTCCTGAGGAGCCCAGATCTGGACACAGAATTCCAGGCGTGCCTCACTAGGCCTGAGGACAGGGGCAGGATCAGCCCTGGAAGAGCTGACAATGTTCGTCCTAATGCACCCCGAGAACACCACTGCACCCAGGGCATGCTCCTGGCTCATGGACAGCTCGTTGTCCACTAGGACCCCCAGCTCTTCTCCGCAGAGCTGCTCTCCAGGAGGTCACCAGCCTGGGCTGGTGCCCGGGCTTACTCTTCCCCTGGTGCCCTCGCCCCCTCCCTGCTCCCCGTCCTTACCCAGGTGCAGGGTGAGGTTGACGGCTGTGGGGTGCTGCACGCCGGCCAGCATGGTGCGGCTCTGCCACCAGGTCGCGTCGGCCGGGCTGTTGTAGTCGGTGAGGAAGGCGGCGCCGTGGCTCAGGTGCGGCTGGGCGGCGTCGCAGAGGTGGCAGGACTGGGTGACACCGGTGACCCCGGTCTGCACGCAGTACTCCTCAGCCGGCGCCCCGCACGTGTGCGTGGCCAGCACCGTAGCGTTGAATGCCGCGTTCACGAACTCGGGCATGCAGCGCTGCGCCCGCCCGCTCCGCTCCTCCGCGCACTCGTCCATGGCGCCGTCGCACCGCCCGGGCACCCACAGCCACAGTACCCACAGCCACAGCGCCCGGCGCTCGCCGCCACCCCCCATGGCGGGGCTGCGGGAGCCGGCGGGGGCACGAGAGACGTCGGTCGCTCGCCAGGTGCCGCCGCTCCGCGCCAGCCGCGGGCTTGGACGGGCGAGGCCCAGCGAGGCGAGGTGGGGCGGGGCGGGGCGGGGCGGACGAAAAGCAGGCCGGGAGCGGAGTCCCGCAGCGGAGCGGAGCTGAAGCCGCCCCCGCCTCGCGGAATGTGCCGGCTTAAAGCGGCGATGGCGGCTGTGGGGCCGCTCCTAGCGGATGGGGGCGTTTCTTGCCCTCGCCCTCAGGGCAGCGCAGGAATCGTCACGGGAGTGACCACTGCAGAGCGCCGGGCCTGTCAGCACCTCCGCACCGGCACAACCCGCAAAGCTGCCCCTTTCACACAATCACAGAATCATTCAGGTTGGAAAAAACCTCCAGGATCATCGAGTGCAACCTTTCGCCGATCCCTGCCTTGCCGACCAGACCAGAACTGAGTGCCACGTCGAGTCGTTGCTTGGATGCCTTCAGGGATGGGGACTCCAACACCTCCCTGGGCAGCCCCTTCCATTGTCTAATCACCCTTTCTATGAAGAAATTCTTCCTAATGTTCAACCTGAACCTCCCCTGCTCAGCTTGTCCTCTTGTCATGTCACTTTTTCACTGGAATAAGACGCCGACTCCCCCCGGCTGCCCCCTCCTGTCAGGGAGTTGTGCAGAGCCAGAAGGTGCCCCCTGAGCCTCCTTTTCTCCAGGCTGAGCCCCAGCAGCTCCCTCAGCTGCTCCTGGTGCTCCAGACCCTTCCCCAGCTCTGTTCCCTTCTTTGGACACACTCCAGCCCCTCAATGTCCTTCCTGAATTGAGGGGCCCAAAACTGGACACAGCACTCAAGGTACCTCAACAGTGCCAGGTATAGGGGAAGAATCACTTCCCTGCTTCTGCTGGTCACACTATTTCTGATTGCAGCTGCCACTAGCCTTCTTGCCCACCTAGGCACATTCTGGTTCATATTCAGCTGTCTGTCCACCACCACCACCCGGTCCTTTTTTCATTTAAATGCTTTTCATGGGGGAAAAAAAGTTTCTCGAGAAATGCGAGAAAATTGGTTGCGGGTTGCCAGCTAGGCTATGCCAAACCTGGATGGTTTGTGCCATCCAAGGGCATTATCCTAAGCAGATCTGAGGGGACCCGCCTCAGCTACTGTAATTTTTAATGAACTTTTGGTTATTTCCCTACCTGAACCCAGATCTCTTTGTTGCTTAGAGGCATCAGCTCTGTCAGACCCAGCCATAGACTGCATGAGGGCTTTTAGGTATCCTAAGATCTCCCCGTGACTTTTCAGGTTGAGGAATTGTGTAAAGACAGTGTAAAATCCAGGAATCCTGTAAAGCCGAAATGTAATGTTTTGTAAAGCCAAAATGGCAGGAAGTTGGACTTGATGGCCCTTAAAAGTCCCTTCCAACCCAAACCATTCTGTAAATCTATAAAACTGCTTTTACAGGAGAAAGTGCCTCCAGAAGCCTTCTCAGTAAACAGGAAACTACTCCTTGAGACAAAATTGATAGGGAAGTCAAGGAAAGGCTTTGTAAACTTGGTTATATCCCGAGAAAGCCTAAATGCAGCCTGTGGCTGAAAGAACTGAAAAAACACAGTCTGTTCTGGGAAAAAATGCACATTGTTGTTTTAAAGTAAACGCATGTATCCTACAGAAGTCCTTGCATTTAAGAGCCTGAGCCAGACCGTTCACAAGGTCTGCACAGCACATACTGATCAGCAAGCCTAGAAGTTATCCTGGTGCTGGGAGATGTTGTTATTACATTTATGGTTGTGGTGATTCCTCTTTTTGCCTCCCCACAGAGCGTTAAACTGGCCGTGGTGAGAAAGTCTGGGCCGAGGGCTCTCCGAGCACCCCCAGCACCAGCAGAAGGGACGCCAGCAGAAGTAGAGAGTCCCACTGCCTAGCTATTGTTCAGGCTGGGATGACAATTCTCCAGTGGAAAGTTTGACTTCCGCTGCTTCCCCCACTTTTCCTCCTTTTCTGAAAACAAGCTGTCTGTTGTGAAAGCAGTGCTGAGCTGATGCCATCAGGGCAGAAAGTCTGAAAAGAACATGCTGATGGAGCTCCTCAGGTTCAGCAACAGCCTGGCTGGTGCCTGCAGCTGAGAGTGGACAGGCAGCAAGGAAGGCACATGGAACAGCTCGATACGAAGAAGGCAAGGATCAGTATAGGGGTGAGAAGGGGGCAGGGACTCCAAGCAGGATCAAAGGGTGTTGCCACAAATCCCTATCAGTGATGCAATAAGATCATCTGTCCGCATGAGGGAGGTTCCCATAGATAATGGAAAAAATTCAGCTTCATGCAACATTCTTGGGTTTAAAGATAGTCAGTCTTAGTACCTAAACCAAATAATTTGCTCGAGTTTTGTAACTATTCAGTTTGCAACATTTTAAAGTACCTATATAGGACCATGCTCCACAGTTTATTTGAAGTCCTCCCTGACATTTTCATGGTACTGATTATAATAAATCCTGAAAAAGAGATATTTGCTGATATTTACTATTTGCCGTCAAAATCCACTTCATATTCTTAATGCAATTTCACCTTAAAATACGTATTTAAGATACTCTGACAGATCGAGGGATGCAGTTATATTTCATTACGTAGACCTACACTCATTTAACTGAAACCAGAATTAAATCTCATATCCCTGGGAAAACATGATTTGTCCTTTCCATTTCCTTTTTTACCTACTGAAATAAACTATCAAAGCATTAAGACATATTCCACTTAAAGCCATTTTCTTCCCAACACAGAAAAAAAGTATCCGTGTGTAAAATAACTGCGCCTTAAAAGCACAGAACCTGGAGAACTTCTGTGACTTTGCAATGCTTACAGGGTGAATAATAATAAAAATACATTGGTAAATAAATTGTTAAAACTGGCAACTCCCCTGATGCAGGGTGAGTCATCCTGTGTGGCAGGAGTGGCCTGGAAGGAAGGACAGACTATTTGATAAGATGGACACCTACAATTAACCAGCTGTAAAATAAGGGTATTTGTGGATAAGGTTCATGACTGTGCTGGGCTCAGACACACATATTGACCGTAATTTAATTCTTACTGTAAGTAAGCAGTTGAAATGGGTATGTTCTTACTTCACTTCTTTTTTGACATACACAGATCGGGTTAAATGATCAAAAACAAGTGGGGAAAGACTAAGAACAAAGAGAAGAATTGCAAAAAAGGAAAAGCAACATAAAAACCTGATAGGAAACAGCTTTTATAAAAGCAACTCTTACAGGAAATTCTGTCAGCTCTCAGAAGGCCAGAACTCCCAAGGCTGGCAGTCTCGCTCTTAGAACAGAGCCCTTTTAGAAAAAAAAAAAAAGAAAGAAAAGCAGTGTTTTCTTTCCTTTTGATAAAAAAAATTTGCAACAATGCTGTGTGTGCCCACAAGCATGTTGAAAGAATTCATTAGGAGCACTGTTGGCCTCTGTCCTTCTACAGCAGCTCAAAACAAGTGCTAGCACACCTATGCACCAAGATATTTTACCCATTTGGGGCTTAGGAGGTCCAGAATGTTTTTCGGTAGAGTCATGGGGCAGCACTCATTTTAATTTTCAGTCTTCTCATACTGATTTAGCATCAGCATTTGTTCAAGGACAATATGTGTGCATATAGGAAAGGAAGATGCTAAGGAAAAACTCAGAAATTTCAGACTGTGGTAGCAGACCTTGGTTGGTCCATGTGTGTCAATTGTTAAAACAGGGAAACAGGTAACGCCCACAGAGAAAAAACCCCTGCTTTTACTAATAAAAGTAAATAGTTTTAGGATCCCGAAATTAAAACTGTTGTACAGCCCGGCATTTCATTACCAGTACACAGTTGTCAGTTTACAGTAAAAAATGAAGGACAGAAAAGCCCTGTGCTTACCATCAGCCTCATGGAGTTATCAGCCAGCGGAGGAGCCACCCAAGTAAGCTTAGGAAATGTCACTTGTCATAATCTGGCTGGTTTGGGCAATATAAGAAGTTTCTACCAGCTTCCTGCCCTGCTCTCTGTCACGCAGGGGCTTCCCGCCGGCCCCACCACTTTTCTCAGCAGACGCAATCAAAACAACAGTAATCGCAGCAGACATCCACCCCTTGGCCACCAAACAGCCAAAAAGACTTAAAAGAAAGCAAGTCAGCAGATCCACCAAAGAGTCAGTGCAGAACAGTCAAAATTCAGAAAGGCTAGGTGACAAAATTCAGATGCTTTTACAGGTGGACGCAAAAAAAAAACCCCTCTGCAGTCTCCAGTAGTGCACTGGGGACTAACACAGCACAGGATTGATGAGATATGCAATTTTGCATTAAAATAGGGCTGAAAGCCATCCTGCTTAGGAGAAATTCTTCCACAATCAAGGACAGGTGTGAAAGGAATGTGAAATTGTTTGGTAAATGGCCTGAGGTACAATCAGTAGAAATACAGAATAAGTCAGACAACCATACTAGTTACTAAATATTCGTATCACATCATGATTTTAGGGAAGCGGAAAGTTACTGTAATCTTATTAGTAGAACTGAAAACCAGAAGCTATGAGCCATGAAAGCAGGTGTTTCATAAAATGATTTATTTAGGTTTGACTTTCTTCACTCTTTTGCAGAATGTCCTAAATAATCTTGTACAGCAGCTGTGGGTAGTTGCTGTAAAGGTGAATAAAAATGTATCTCTGAATCTGTTCATGTGAGGTAAGCTTCTTCATTACAAGTTTCTGCAAACCCTGGAGAAATGAAAGATGTAAGTGGATTATTTTATCTCTTTTCTCAAGTAGGTCTGGGATGTAGCCTCATTTTCTCTTCTTAATACTGGTAATGTTGGGAAAAAATGTGCTAAAACAAATATAAAACATGAAAGGCCTGTGCAGCTTTTCATCTTCCTATTATGGATTCAAACACAGCCCATCCTTTTAACTTTTTTCATGTATATAAACTGAATTTGTAATCTTTTATTCCTAGCAGATAAGATTTATATATTTTATCTTTACTCTCTGCTTTTATTCTGCTGTGTAGCCCTGTGCGAAATTTAATCAAACACAGCTTACAGTCTACATTAGACCGTGGCAGTAACATCAGAACCCAGGCCAACCCAAACTATACTCCCTTCCCCTCTCCAAGCCTTCCCCTCGCCTGTCCCATGCCTTTCCCATGGAGAAAGAGACATGCATGGATAGGTGCGTTCAGCCTTGAAACATCCAATGGATCTCTTGGAGAAGAGATTTTCCTCAGCATTTCTTTTCCCTTCCCTTCTCCCTCCCATTCTCAGACAATACACCAGCACTGCATGGACGAAAGTGCACCAGGGGAATTGATTAGATTTATTTCTGTATGGTATTAAATTTATACTATAGAGACACTAAATTCTCTGAGAATTTAGCCACCATCATCCTTGCACTACAGGGTCCACTGGTGGATTCTCTGCCACCAAAAAATTCCAGCAATATTTAGGTTTCCAACATGACAATGAAGTTTTCTTTGTAAAGAGCAGGACTCATTTACCCAAATCTATTTGGATAATGCCCGAGTCCTGTTCTTCACCAACTTGCTTGGCTGCACAAATGCTTCGCATGCATGAGCTGGGGCTGTTTACACTACACCAAATCATTCTCAGTGAAGCTGTCTTCCAAGCCTGATAAAATGCATCCCAGAAAGTAGTGTGTGTACTGGAGGTGGTCATGTAGGGTGTGTCACCGCCATGAAGTTGTTCAACAACTTCCTGGCTTTCCAGCGGAATTCCCAAGACTGTTTCAACAGAAAGCTGGCTAACTTCTTTTGCCAAGTAACAGCAGGGATGAAGTTTTCATCCCAGTCAGTTCTTTATAATTTATGGTCTCAGCCTCTCTTTTCATGGCATCGTCTGCCAATCAGTCTTGCCATGACTATAATTTCATTAGAAGTGAATTGTGATGTTCTATCCTTTGTAAAACTCTTCATTTCTTCATACATGATGGCTATTGAGAGCCACCTTGGTTCAAGTGTCTCCCTCATTACAAGAGCTCACCTTTGTCAGTCTGATGTTCTTTAAGCCTAGTTTTCATGAACTTTCCTTTGCTTTTCAAAAACAAAAGAAAAAAAGCAGTCTCTGAGAAACTCCATCTTCTTTTAGATCTTTATTTTTCCTGTAAAAAACCTGTAATGCCTTGTATACTTCATGTGCTTAGCCTAAGGTCTCTCCTAGCCATTGGACTCATCAAAGGTCAGCTCAACCATCTAATGGAGGAGGCATTCAAGGAGACATTCAAGGGCAGTCTGGACAGGGCTCTGAACCACTTGATCTAGGGGACAGTGTCCCTGCTCACTGCAGCAGGGTTGGACTAGATGGCCTTAAAGTTCTTTTCCAACTCAAACCACTGTGCTTCTCTGACAGTTGATTGAGAAGGCCAGTCTTTTCGATGATGGACTTTGAGTGAGCAGAGCTCCTGTTTCTCCTGCTAAATAAATAGTTTGTCTTGACAAGCAAGCTGCAGTTTGATTTGTTGTTATGCCGGAAGAGTCAAACCTAGATGACCAGCTGGAGGCTGGGAACACTAGCATGTAATTTTGGGATCTGGAGATCACTGGTCTGCCCCTGCTTGTCCCTCCCCACAAATCTCAACAACTTGTCTCTGCTCCCACATGGACTTAAGGCAGAGCTGCTTCTCTGACACATGACAGGGAGAATACAGTGAAGGGTGAGCAGCTTCAAGGAATCTGACCTACAGGACTGCTTTTGGAATACATACCCATGTCCTTGGCTGTCTGTCAGCATGTCCCAGTTCTAGTCTTGGTACCCCCAGCTCACAACATCCTTCCCTGCATCGCTATGTTGATGGTCAGACAATTACCAGTTGAGAGGACAGAAGAGACATTCTCTGAACTCAAAGCCCCCTGCCACCAAAGAGTAAACAGACAAAAGAAGCCATTGAGGGAAAATCTGTTTGGTCTCTGTAGCCAAGAACCAAAATTAAAAAAAAAAATTACTTGGAATCAACAGAATCTTCTGAAAATATAGCTATTAGCTCCACAGAGTCTCTGCAAAGCTACAGAGCATACATGAACTGCAATTTACAGAGGCTTCTAACTCAGCCATCCTTAGATAGATGCTTGCAAGAACACTGAAAGCTTATTTTTAACATCAATACCATTCCCATATCAAATTGCTGTTCAGAACGAACAGAGTCACTGTGAAATACATACAGTGGCTTTGATATAAATTGCATGTGCAAAATAAAAGAAAGCATTTCATTTACAATTAATCCTGATCCATAAGGCAGTGTTGGAACCTCATTCATTGGGAGGGACTGAATTCCTGTTTCCTACTGTGCCCATAATTTTTTTAATAATAAGACAATTTATCCTGCTGGTCTGAAGCATAGAAAATGCTGTCTAAACACTCACACGACTACTTGCAGATCATCAAAGCAAAGAGGAAAATCAAGATTTTTGGAAAGGAAATTATATTTTTAAACTTATCACTGCATACCATAAACAATGGGAAAATGCATAAAATACTTTATAAGTAGACTGTTTCCTGCTAAGTGTCATTTCTTTCTTTTTGAAGTTCCACTAGCAAACTACCTAAGGAGGAGGTTTAAAAATTATTATTCTTATTAAAATAAGAACTCGGTAGGCAAGAAAAAACACAGGTTTTATAGCTGTAAGCTGCATTTTGCTTTCTGGGAACCTAGGCGTACTACCTGCATTTTCATCCCTGACACTCAGTTCATGGGAATATCAGAGAAACAAAGTCAAGTGTTCAGCAAAATGGAGTGATTGTGAAGGGATGGAAAATTTTGTACCCTGTATCCTATCATTTACTTCTCAGATCTTTAAAGAATAGGAAATCTATAGCTTCTGCAACTGTTATTAATTTCTTCCATTTTGGAGCTCAGGAAAATTTTTACGTCATGTGTTTAATTATACTAAAAGCATTATATTTATTGTATTGAAAGTATTTATCCAAATAGATCAACTGCAACATTCATCTTTGATACAGTAAAGTACCTCCAGATATAAGCCCATTATTTTAAAATCACATGAAGAAGCAAAATCAAGATTTAGCATGTTGATTTATTAAACAATGAATTGTAATTGTTTGTGATGGAGTTATCTTACAATAAACACCAGGGGAGATTGCAGAGGAGAGCCTACATCTTTATAGGATGAAAATGTCAGTCTCTTCTGCTCCTGTTTTCTCCCAAAGATTCAGATTCCTGTCAGTGAAAGGTATTTTAAGTAGCATTTAATCAACACTGGAGATTTAGATACTATTTTCAATCACAGACTGCTCTTTAAAATAGCATCTCACTGTGACTGGCCAGTGTTTTTTTAACCTAGAATGTAGTTTTTGTTGGACTTACTTTTTGACTTGAGTCATTCTCAAAGCACATTTCACACCTCCCCATCAGCCACTGGCTTGTGGCAACCAAGTTTTTGCCACCTGAACTGTTTGACTTCAAAGGTTAAGAAAACAAAAAGGCTCCAGAACATAAACATCTTTATGCAGTAATACATACCATACCATTGCCACCAGTATATAAGCATACCATTGCCACCAACGCTTTGGTGTGACTCCTAGAGCTCCAAAATCGTATTGGAAACTTTATACATATTTGTCCTGCATTTTCCTATAGTTAAAATTAAGAAATAACCCCTGGTGTGCCCATGAGCAGGGAAGGCTACCGTATTGAATGTTACTGATTTAGCTGACACTACCAGATAACAATTGTATTAATTTTATACCCTTGTTTGAGGGCTTTACAAATCCACAGAAAGATTCAGTTTCTCCCTCATTTTGCTGAACTACCTGTGTTCGTTCTTACAATGAACTAGGTAATACAACAGGTAAATTTGATTTAATGAGTTCTGCCAGCACCACCCTTAGGGTTGCTCCCTTCCAATTAATTTACACAAATATAAATGTAATTCCCCACACAGTACTTGGAAGCATCATAAGCTTCCAGGTAATCACCAAGAGTTCTTTTCAGCTCACCTAAATTTGGGAAGTGTCCAAGGCCAGGCTGGAAGGGCTTGGAGCAACCTGGTCTACTAGAAGGTGTCCCTGCCCATGGCAGGGGTGGAACAAGATGAGCTTTAAGGGCCTTTCCAGCCCAAACCATTCTGTGATTCTATGATTCTATTAAAATACTTAAAGTTTTCTTTATTTTTTTTGCCTCACCTTGTATTTATGTCTTCCAGCCATCCTTTGCTCTTCCTGGATGTGAGGCCACAAGTCCCAAGGGAGCCAAGCAGCAGGAGACTTTCCTGGTTTGTTAACCTGTAGAACTCAGGCTGGAAGCTTTTACTCAGTTTCCCCTCATCTCCAGCTGACCTGTGGACAAGTACAGGTGCCCCCAGTTTTAACAAACTCCATTTCTCAGGACAAGAGGCAACAACAACCGTTCCCTCACTGGAAGCCACCTGGCCAGATCCCAGTTTAAACAACTGTTTGTTCACTGGAAGCCATGTGGCCAGGTCCCAGTTTAACAACATCTGGCTTTCCTAACAGAGAAAACAGAATGAACAATGCAGCACAAACAGATGGCACATGACTTTGTTAGTCCCTTGAAGCATGCAGCAGACATTCAGCATTTTTCTCATGTTTAACCAAAGTATTCTCACTCACATTCCCTTCCAGGTCGCAGTTGGGATGGCAGATGTTCTCCCAGTGTGTTACTCTCCTTGCATCCTGTGGTGGGGATTGCCAATTTAGATACTTTGTGAGCACTTTGAACTCTCTCCAAATTTTTAACAGTGTAAAAATGCTGGATGTGAGATTTGGGTACAATTTAGAAGTAATCTTTTCATTAGGATACACAGAAATAATATGTTTTTAAACAAATGTCTTTGCAGCCACTATGTGTTCAGGTCTTTTTCTTCCCTTATTTATTTACGATGATTTTTAAGCCCTCATCAGAGAATGCTTTCTGCAGATGTGGTTTTACTAAATTTGCTTTCCTGACAAAGATCATTTACATTTACAAACCAGACCTGAGTCCATAATTAAGTTTACAGTAACTCCTCCTGCATGGGTCTCTTCTGGAGAGTTTCTACTCAGTTTAAAGGTCACCTTTACTGAGGCCACACCTGGAAATCTTCAGTCTGAAAGCGAAGGCTCCATGGAAGCTGGAAGCAAAGTAATTTACATAATGTGGGAAAGCCAAGTAAGTTTCTTGTGTTGTTTAGGCAACTTTGGATATATGAAGTCACAGGCAATGAGGAAAGGAGCCATCCTTTAAAAAGTAAATGTGGAAACCAGCATTTGGGACAGCTTCAATGCTCTTTGTTGCTCATTTGTAGATGTTGGTTACTATGGCTACCTGATGTAGCCATTCTTTTTAATGTATATTTTAAAATATTTTTTAGTCTGGACAAGTATTACCTGGAAAGAATTGCAGGAGGATAAGATGCTGTTCTCACAAAATCTGATTTTTGGTTTACATTACAGACCATTTATTTAAGTAGCTTTGTGAGCTGAATCACAAGATCACACAGCTATGTCCATCTCTCTGGTTCTTCATATCCCTGCAATGTTAATGTCACATTGCTCAGAAACTTCTCTGGCTCAGTTGATCAAATGCAGAAACGTCTATCTGCTCCATCCTTGGCTGTACAGAAATCTCTGTCCTTAGTCTCCTCACTCCAGCTGTGTGTCTTCTTACCACCTTGCTCTAGTTATTCCAGAGGCATTGTTCCATGTTGCTTTACTACTCTCTGTGCATGGCATTTTTAGTTTTTAAGGCTATAATAATTTATCTCAAGAGCTGACAGGACGTTTTAAAGCATCTTTTTGGTCAAAAATATTGAGTAGGCAACATTGGCATGGATCCTGATGACTCTCATGATTGAGAGCCCTTGAGGGAGATAAAGGTTGTTGTAACATTGGCTTTGTCTCAGTGATAAATTTGAAGTGACACTTCGAAGTCATTTCACAGTCACTTAAAGTGACACAATCAGTCTGAATCCCAGAGATGTTTCTTTGGAAAAAAAAAAATTAAAAAATTGTTTTAAAATTTTGTCGAGTGCATGTGACTGGGAACACTCAAACACAAAACTTCTGAGTTTTGAAAAACTTATTATTGGACTTTGTCCTGAGCGAGGGAAGGAAAAGAAATTTTAACCTGAAGCTCTTGAGAGTCTGCAAACCTGAAAATACTTTCACATTCAGCTGTTGATTTATTTTGCTTATTGGTGCTCCACCCTTTGAATTAAGATTATCAAACAGCAGCCTGCAACTCGTAAGATGTTTCTGCTCAGGGTTTGGCTTTGTTTTTCTCTCTTTGTCGTATGTTACAGCCAGCTTAAAAAATTGCAAAACCTCACAGCAGAGCAGGTGAGGGCCCTACAGCATCCTCTATTCATCTGTTTAATAAAGAGGTGTTGCTGTTTTGGGGACAAACTGATATAGAGACTTGTGCTGATTCTCCCATTGTCTGGTGATGGTGGTGATCCTTAGCAGTCTCATTAGCATGTGCAGAGGAACATCTTTCTGCACATCCTAATTTGCCACAAACCAAGATCAATGTGTGTTGTATGTTCAACTTTTACCTAATATTGATGTCCTGATGTAGATGCTCTGTGAACTATTACCAGTATGATCGTGCAAACATGGGCATTCCTACTGAAAACAAGGAAAAGACTTTGGAAGCAAAGTTATCTTTGTTTATATAACAAAGGTATCTTCCATAACTGATGCACCAGAGATGTTCCTGAGGCTGACAGCCTCTCCAGTGCCTCTCCTGGGATAGGAAAGCTTCAAGTTCCTTAGCAAGCCCTTGGAAAAGCATTGTTTGTCTCTGATGTGGGCAGGATTGGTGCAGGATGAAGATGCTGACCCCCTGCTGTCTATTTTTGGTCTGTTATTTTTGGTCAGCATGGCTTAACCCATCTTTACTTCATTGCCCTTGCTCATCTTTACCAGCACAGCACAGCCACTGTGCTTCTGCTTGGCTCATACCAGAGCATCTCTCCCACATGACTGCACCAGAACTGGCCTCTACAGACACAGGTGTGGTATTTTTTACCCCCTCTTCTCTCTCTCTTCTTGGGGCAGACTGCTGCCACACCCAAAGGATGAGAGAAGCCAAATTCCATTCCTGAAGCATTGCTGAGCCTCCTGTGAGCAGCCTGCCAGCTCCACTAGCCAGAGCAAATGTCTGCACTAGCCCTAAGGGAGGGGGATGAAACATTTTATGGCAGCTGTAAAAGGTCACGGGGTAAACACCAGTGCTACTGCTCATCTGCTCTCCCAGTGATCCAAGCAGCTTGGATGTGTGCGTGGTTTGCATGAGAGCCAGTGGTTCAAAGCTCTCTCCTGGCTCTGTGAGATTCACATTGCAAACTAGAGAATTAACAAAATTTAGTTCATTCATTTGGGTTTGTTCTATCCAGTGGGAGACTGGTTATTCTACTTGAGATGGGTCTCAAGACCTGTAACACTTGAAAACTTTTGTCTGAAAATACACATTCTGCCTTTCCTGCATAATTCCATGCAAGGCTCAGGGCTTTTGGGCTTCTTTGTTTATAGGCATGGGGGCATTCCAGGAGATTATAAATATCTAAAAGTCTAAAGTTGTCTCACATTCAGGGATGTACTAGAAAACTTCTCATTTGGCTTCTCCTAAGAACAAAACCAGGCAGTTTCCATTGCTGTGCTTAATTTTTGTATTATCAGTTCAGTAGGCCTTTCCTTCTGCTTCCACAGTGGTCTTTGCAGAGTGTTTACATGTTCTCACTTCCTTCAGCTTTATCTCTGCAGTGGTGTATTCAGGAGATGCCTGGGAACAGCCAAAAATGCATCTGGATCTCAAATTCTTCTCTTTATGAGAGTTTTGCTTATTTTGTGTGCAACTGCAGACTGTGTTCTCTAGTAGAACAGATAAGTTTTATTGTCTTGGAATACTTCTTTCTCTTCCCTTTCCTCCATGAATGATAGTTATACCAGGATTTTATCTCATCTGGTTATATTTTTTTTTTGGCAGTCTTTCCATATTAGAAAAATTATTTGCAAGCTTTTACATGCCAGTTTAAAAAAACCAACTTTTTCCTGCTCTCTGTGGCTGTTGTATCCCCATACCACAGTGCAATGATAACTATGATACCCTTTGCATTCTTCAGTGACATGATTTGGAGGGGCTGAGATGGCGATGGAATTTGAAATAGTCAGCTCAGGTTGAGGAACTCCTCATGCTGCAGCGGGTCCCATGTTAAAAAATATCTGGAAATGTATAAGATCTTGTGTTTGGAGTGGATTAATTATCACAGTAATGTTAAAGAAGAACTGGCAGCTGGAGAAGCTGATAAATACAGGAAAAAGTGACCTAGTCAGGTTCTCTGAATGCTAAATATGTGGAGGAACTATGTCTCTGGTAATCCTTCTAAGTCATCAGCTACCTGAAAATTTAGGGGAAAAATAGGAAGAAAAAAACCATTAAAATTCCAAGGTACATTTGACACTTGTTATGCTTCAAAACTGACTTTTTGCTAACAAGTGCCCAGACCTATTTAAAAAATTGCGTATTTTTAATCAGATGTCTGCTTTGTTTAACACAGAGCCTGCATGGTGCCCACTGAATGCTCCACTGATTTACTAGCACCCTCACTTATTTTCCATAAATAAATCTCACATTCAATCCAATATTACATATAATTAACATTTCCAGCATCATCTCTGAGTATTTTTCAGATGAAAGTGAAATGTATCATTCCACCACTTATAGTGAGCAGGGTGCTTTTACCATGATTTTAGAGGTAAGAATTAAGGTAAAACTTGTTCCACGGGGAAAGAAGATTGTTCGGGTTGAATAGTCTGGGGCTTGTTTTCCAGGTTATTTAGCTCTTGGTAAGTACTCTGAAACTGCGGTTTTCCTTGCCTGCATATCCATGGGATAACACACAGATGACTTGCATATTGCATATGGAATATAAAGGATGTACAATTATTGGGAAATTTGATTAAATCTGTTGGGAATTACATGGGAAATGTGACAGTGTCAAGGAGAAAAATCTCTCATGTAAATGAGCATATCAATACCTTAATGATGACTTGAGTATGTACCAGAAACGCTTTATATTTTAAGAGGGGTTGTGGGGCAGAAATATATTGGGAAAAATATTCTATTTAGTGGCTGGCCAATGTAATAAAGGTTTTTTTGCTTTTTACCATAATATGTCCTTGTATTAGATAATGTACTGTGGTTTAGTCATCACTTTTATATCCCTGACCTTTAGTTGTCCTGAGACTTTTGAGCTCTGATTCAGCATCTGGTATTTATGGATTCTTTTTTTCACCTGGGTGCCTTAAATTCATCTTCAGCTGGACAAGGAGAACTCCTAAGGTCAAAGCCTACCCTCCCTCCTACTGGAGATGCTCATCCCATACCAGCCAAGCTTGTACTTCAGATGGTGACAGATTTCTGAGTCATTCCAAGATTTTTTAAAAATTCGGTTTCAATGGTGCCTTGGAAAACATGACATCTCTGGGAGTTTCTCACAGAAGTTTTCTGCCCTGACACCATGCAGCAGGCCATGCCTGTACCTGTCTGCCCAGTTCCCACTGTGCAGATTTTGGATCATCCAAACTCCTCAAATACTTTCTTTCCACCAAATCCCAGAATGGCTCAGGCCTGCAGAGCAAAGGGGTGAAAAGTAGAGGACAAGCAGAAAACAGATGTACAAAAATTCTTCAGGAAGGTCACTTATGAGTGCATGGAATGAGGCAGAGTCCCTGTGTAGGAAAGTGTAGAATTAACCCGTCAATAAACCCACCATGAAATGGTGATCTGGGTTATATGATACTCAAACTCCATCAAAGAATTTTGGTCCTATCTATTTGTCAAACAGCTGAGCAGCTGAGCACGAAATGAGTAACAACTGAAGTGGTTTTTCTGCTGGAATTATACACTGAGAAAGAGATTACCTTCTAAGAAGCTTTACAACAAGCAACGTCATCAAAACAAACAAACAAAATCCCCAAAACCAAACAACCAACACTTGAGGTATCTTTTCTTCCTCCTTGGAATCCTTCCTAAACTCCTGGATACCACCTACCATAGTTTTTTCAGGACTGGTAGGGCTAGGTAGGACTTCTCAAGGCCAGGTTGGACAGGGCTTTCAGCAACCTGGTCATGGGAGGTGTCCATGCCCATGGCAGGGGGATGAAATGGAATGATCTTTAAGGTCCCTTCCAACCCAAACCACTCTGTGATTCTATGATTTATGACTGGACTTTCGACTTTCTGTTCTCCATCCATAGGTAGGAATTTTGGTACATCATTATAGCAAGACAGCCACAAGACTTTATATATTGATATTATTATTCTTTCTGCACTTGCCTTCTTTGGAAAGTGCACTGATGCAGTTGAGACAACTCTTACTCCCCTTTCTCCTAAAACACTCAGGTGGCTATTAATTCCTTTAGTTGAAGGTAAGAGGAAAAGTGAGGAAATAAACATCAGGCACTGACTATAAGTCAGGAGTTGAGATATGTGTGAAACCAGTAGTTATGAAAAAAAAAACAGTTCTCCATGTATTTTTCAGTATAGTCTTTCTGAACATCTCTTTGCAGATGGCAGGAGGAAAACCTGGAATTCTATAGTACAGTCCTGGTATCTAAAACCTCTCTGCAAAAGGAACTGACTGCAGGAAACAGGGTGGGGCAGATTTATAGATTGCTCTTAAATTGGAAGCTTTACTTTCACCTTTTTTTTTAGTTGCTCAAATGTAGGAAGTGGTGCTCAACTCTTCCCTGTGAGGTGAAAGATTTTCCTACAGACCCTCCATTAAAGCAACATAATTTCAATGTAGCTTTAGTAAGTGGTACGGTGGAGACCATGAGGTAATTTTCCCAGGTGAATATGAGGCTGTAAACTTATTCCTGTTAACTAAACACATTATTATTGGGCCTTGGTATTATGTTCTCTTCTAATTTACCTTTATGAACTGTAGCTCAACACAGTCCTGATTAATGGTTCTCAGCAAATTATAGAGAACTGTTAAGTTCCCCAGGGCTTTTAATGGGATTAAAAACTTTCAGTGAGAAAATAAACAGTAGAGGAGAGTTTGTTAGCTATTACCTAAACAAAAAATACTGTGCTGCTGGAATACAGAGAACAGGAATTCAGTAACAGATCTGTTTCAAATAACACATGTTTATGACAGACAATGTTTGAACTGACAAACTGCTTCCAGGCAGCCTTTTCCAGATCTTTTCCCATCAAAGCTCCAAGTGAGCAGACCAGTTCCAGATTTAGAGGGGCCATCTCAAACATTTGACTTTCAGACATAAATAAAGCCTCCTGATCTTTCATGCTAAGCCACACACCTTGGACAAGTTGTACCTGTGACATTAGCTTTCCTCTGGCTGGCACTCCTCACTCTTTTGATTTGGAGGCAGAAAGAAGAGATCAGTTAGTGAGTTGCAATGCTGATCTGCAAGATAAAAACTCAAGTAACTGTCAAGTGTTATCCTTCATATTATGGTTTTGATGCTATTGTTAATATTACTTTTCTCCTTTTCCACTTGGAACTGGAAAACCAGAAGAAATCATGATTGTTTCCAAATTCTTTTATGAGAACTCTGTGATATCAAAAGCCAAAAATATTTGATATATGTGATATAGAGAGAGCAGTCGATGGCACTGTGGCTCAGGTAGTTCTTTCTTCTTGAATTTCAGTCATTCAATATGCTGCACAAGAGCCATGAGTGCTCTGGCACTCTTGCTTTTTGAAGCAAAGCACAGATCCATGCAGTGGCACAGTAAACTCACTGCAGGCTCCGCTTTTACTGGGAAAATGTGCATGTCATTTCAGGTTAATTTTCAGTTTTCTGTATCCCGGCTGTTTAAGCTCCTCACTAGCATGTCAATCCTTGTTTAGACTGTGCTATTCATCAAGTGCAGGCAAGGATTATTGCTTCCCCACTTAACTGGCCGTAATGGATTAGATATTAAAAACCAGACTAAATGTTATTAAGCAGTACTTTCATGCTTGACACTCCTTAATATGTAAAGCACTAAGCACATAAATAAAACTGTAAGTTGTCATTTGTAGATGTTAAAAAGTCCATGGCTCCTTCTCCCTCCACAATCTGCGGCTGAGCTCCCAGATACACTTTCACTTATTTTAAGACCTGGCTGTTCCCTTAAGAGCTCATTAACTTTTTTTTACCAGTTCTTAAAAGCAACATGAAATTAGAATCATAGAGTATCCTGAGCTGAAAGGGACCCACAAGGATCACCAAGCCAAATTCCTGGCCTTGCACAGGACACCCCAATGATCACTCAAATTAGATTTTTATGTGAATGAACGGGGCTGTGGTGTTGAGCTGTACTGTCTTGGTTTGAAAGACAGATGTCTGCCAAGGAAGGCAGGAGCCTCCTTTGGAATGGAAAATGTAACTCCCTTCCCTCCGAATTATTATAATTTTGAAATTAAGGGGCTTTCAGGCAAAGATATGAGGAATAGGAATAACAATTCTTTACTTTTACATATATATATATATAAAAAACAAGGCAAACAAACACACACTAACTGTGGCAGTGACAACAGACCCAGAACCCAGTGACACCTTCTCAGCTCTCAGCCCCTTTCCCCTCGGTGCAGTTCCGCTCACGGCCGGCAGGGGGCGCTGTGGCTCCCGGTGCGCGGGGCGGGTGCGATGTTCCCCCGCGCCGGCAGGGGGCGCTCCGCAGCGAGCTCGGCACCACGCGGCAATGGCGGATGAAAAGCTGCCTCACAAACCCCGGGGCAGCCGGGCCTCGGGAACAGCAGCTGGAACAGCAGCGACCAACACAACATCCCGGGTGGTGATTTGCCCCAAACAGGCCAGGAGACACTTCAGAGACAGTCAGAGAAGTGAGTATTTGCTTTATTCGGCGCGCCGGGTGTGGGGGATCGCTCCTCCTAACACACACACACCAGTGCTCCCTACAGCACAGTATTAAGGGTTAAATCATGAATATTCATCACATTCCTTGGGACAGGTGTGTTTATACAAATTATTTCTC
>VZRV01006660.1:30535-58675 GCA_013398115.1 Falcunculus frontatus
GCAGCAGGAACCCCGGGAGGTCTCGGCAGTTCAGGGGCTGCGGCGCTGCAGCGCAGCGAAGGCTCCAAGCACTGGCAAAGGAACGGCAGGAGCAGGGCACCCGCGGCCCGGCTCCCAGCGGGGCAGGGAAAGGCGGGCTTGGGATCCCGGGCATTTCCCTGTGGCACCCCAGCAGATGGTGAGAAAGTCTGTTTTCAGTGAGGTAGGGTGTTAAACAGGGTCCCAGTGCAACAGCCGCTCCAGCGAGCAGAGCTCCGCTCACGGGAGAAGGAAGGCAGCAGAAGACAGAACCCCGCAGTGGTGATGAATTCTCCCCACAGCGACCCTCTGAACACCGGGAGAACAAGAGAGCTACGGGCTCCACCCAACCCCTTTTTCCCAGTTCAAATCTCGAGGCAGCTCTGCCCTACACGAGAAAACCCCAGGTAAAAGACAGTAGCCAGCTGGAGCCCTCCCCCTGTGGCCAGGTCTTTTTGTCTCAAAGTATCCAGTAATTATTGTTTTCTAGCAACACGTATGGGGAAAATTCTTCAAGAGAAAAAAAAAAAAACAAAGGGAGAACTCCTAAAACCCCAACATGTACCCAAGAGGCACAGATGTCTTGGGGAGCTACAAAATTCATCACTGCATCAGTACCAGAATCAGCAAGACCTCCCAGGACAACCAGTAGGGTATTAATGGCAACATTTTAAAATCTTTTTGTCCCAGTAATAGTAAGTAATAGCTTTACAGTTACAAATGATAAACAATTCTGTGAATAGACCAGAGAAAGATCAACTTTACTCTAAAAAGGGAATTTCTTTAGCTAGGACTTAACATCAAATACCCCAGTAGAATCATTTTTTGCTAATATCATAGAATATTGTACATATACTTGATAATCCTTGGTATCCTATTCTACTTCCTCACCTTGCACCCATCTCTTGCCTCCTGTTTAAATGCTGACCAGTAACAGCCAGAGGGAATTAGAAAGTTTTAACAGATATTAGATCATACTCCAGACTTGTGAGTTTGATACTAAAATTAAGTATAGTTATCTTTAAAACCACTGGACTTCCACTTCATGCTTCCAGTTTGGTGCTGGTTACATGACTGAGAACACCATATGTGAGGGGCAAGCCAAGGAAAGCTGGTTTTATCTGGATGCAGAGACTACAGATGTGCAAAGGGAAGGTGGCTAATGCTATAGCACATCTTCCAATGTCCATCCCTGCTGACTCCCCCATAGATTGTTCCTGGGCCCAAACTGGAAAAGAAAAATAATTATGTTTTTTGTAATGGTGGCATGGAGTGACAATTCTTCATTCATTCATTCTACAACCTACAGAAAAGTCTGCATCAGCAGAAGGAAGTGTGGGGTTTACTGCAGCAGAACATGCGGGAGATGATACATGCTCCCCAGTAAAATTAAATTTGGAGATTAATATCCATACTCTGTAATTCAGAGCTGGATTAAAGAAGCAGTGCTTCACCCTTACCTAGTTTTTAAGAACTCTTTGTGAGAATGCAAAAATGTTGGACTTGCTTTGCAACCACCACCATCTTCCACACCCCAGTAAGCACAATTACTCATTCTGCAGTGGCATTAGTGGGGACGTGGGGAGGTTAATCTTGTCAGGCTTGGTAATGGAACAGGGCTGGAAGACTTTTTATCCCCTCTGTATCAATACACTTCTGTGAGCATCAGGCAGCCAGCTGAGCTTCCAGTGTCTGGAATCCAATGTGTTCCCATTAAGGAACTGCCCTCTTCCACACAAATGTGGAGGAATGAAGCCTGACTGTTTGGGAATAGTAATGAACACTGCCCTAGATGAAGGGAGCAATTCATGCTTCTGAGATTGCTCCAGGTTCTGCGGAGACCAGCAGCATCAAATCAGTCTTGGAAAAGGTATTCCATGTTCCTGCATGATCTGGATCACCCAAATAGCTCACCACCAAGGGTCACACAGCATGCAGGACGCTGGCTGCAAAGGAACCAAGTGCTGCCTGGCATGGTTAGAAAACCACTGCAGCAAGGCCTGTTGGCACAGCTTGTTAGACAACAAAGTGAAATCCCCACTTGAGCCTAAGATGTGGTTTGGAATCTGTTTGGCAGGAAATCATTTTAGACACTGAAAAGGTTTCCTCAGAATGCCTTGTATCTCCAACAATCACAATTAGCAACAGAAGCCTTCGAAATTCAAACACAAACACAAAATCAAAGGAATAGCATGTAAGTCTTTAGAAACAAATTCTTTATTAAGAACAAAAATCATACAACTTGCAGGAAATTCCCTAAGGGCATGATATATTACAGAGCTGTACTTGTACTAAGGAACCAAAAAAGGCAAACAAACTGGAAAGAGGAAGAAAGGAATCTGGGAAAGAAACGCACTTTGGTTGAAGTGGAAAGACTTCACTGAACTGCCATCACTACCACCCGCCCCTGCCCACATCCCTGTAGCCTCCTCGGTAGCCCCCGCCTGCTCCTCGGTATCCTCCTCCTCCTCGGTAGCCACCCCCACCTCCGTAGCCTCCCCCAGGACTACCTGGGTATCCTCTTTCCGCCGAGTGCCAGTTGGAGTAGCCATAGCCACCGTAGCCTCTGCCCCTGTGACCAGAGCCACGTGTGTAACCTCCCCAGCCTCGGAGGCCACCACCGTTGTCGTAGCGAGCCATTTTGGGTGGGCGGGGGCCATCCCTGAACCTGGCAAAGAAGAACATCAAACACTTGACACAATCTTACAAATTCCATCTCTTAAAGATGGGAACTGCCACAATCCTCAGCTAAGCCACCTCAATTTTCTGTGAATAGAATACAATAGTATTCTGATTGTATTCAAATAGTTGAACTACAGTTGCTCTTTTGCACCTTTTCCACTTCAGAAAAGTTTCCTTTGCTTCAGAAGCAAGGCATGGAAACAAGGAGCAACAGAGGGGTGCAAGCCCAGCCAAACGTGTTTTCTTTCCAGGAAAAGGTTTGCCCAAAAAAAAATGGATTATCTTTTCTTTAAAAAATAATTTGTGTTTTGTGTTTTGGAAGAGGGGATGACAGCTTTTATTCCTGAGAGCTGTGTGTCCTTGCTGTGGAAACAGGCAGTGATGTCTCTGCATGAGGCTTTGAGTGCAAGCATTTCACGCATGCTCAGAGCACGGCACTGAAACCAAAGCCTGAAGTCCCCGTCCTCACCTCCAAGCTCCAGCTCTCACCTGGTGCTGGCAGCTGTGAGTGCCATCCCTGCGGCCGCTGGCCGGGACAGCTGCCGGATCACGTTCAGCATCCGCTCGTGCGTGGGGTCCAGCTGCCGGATGATCCCAGGATCTTTGGTCACTTCCACCACGAGGGCCTCCATGGCAGCGCGCAGAGCAGTGATGCAGGCAGCTGCCCTGTGCGACATCTTCAGCTTGATCCTGCAGCACAAAGGGGTGTTAGAGCTGCCATGACTTCCAGGGGAGCACCTGGGAAGGAAGAGGTTCTGCAGAGTTGCTTTTCATTGAGCCAGAAACCTACATTCTCATCTCTGAGGTTCTAATTTGTCACTGAAGGGGTGAGAAATTCAGGAGGCAAATTTGAAAGATCCCTAAAATTTGGAATTGTTAAAACATAACTATCTGGCAAAAATATTCATGGCCAAAGGGCCATGAAGATGCTCTGAGAGCTGAAATTCCCCTGCTCTGGACACAGGCTGGGAGAGCTGGGGGTGTTCAGCTTGGAGAAGGAAGGGCTCCAGGGAGGCCTTAGAGCCCCTTCCAGTGCCTAAAGAGGGCTTTCAAAAACAAGATACAGGCAGATAGTGATAGGACAAGGGGGAATTGTTTTAAACTGATGGAGGGCAGGATTAGATGGGATATTGGGAAGAAATTCTTCCCTGGGAGGGTGGTGAGGGCCTGGCACAGCTTGCCCAGAGTAGCTGTTGCTGCCCCATCCCTGGGAGTGTCCAAAGCCAGGTTGAACAGGGTTTGGAACAACCTGGTCTACTAGAAGGCGTCCACCTGAGATGAGCTTTAAAGCTATCATTCAATACTCAGATAGATTCAACATATAACCTCTTGCATCAAAACAGCAAGATACAAAAATATAAAGTAAACTGAAAACATGAGGCTCCAAGATTTTGAAAGGTCCAACCCTCAAATTGTTAGCAAATTAAGCTTAAGGAATTCTTTGTCTCTGTTTTGCTGACTAGGGGGTAAAAGAAAAAAACAACAAAACAACCATCCAGATGGTATTTGGTGATGGCCATAAATTTACACAGCCAGAGGCATTTCTCTCCTCAAGCTATGTTTCTGAGCTTTGAAAACAAGGTTTCCTCAGCCTTTGTCTGAGGAGGAGGTCCAAAACACAGTGCCTTTTACCTTTCAGTTAAAGATGAAAAAACCAGCAGTTTTTATGGAAACTGCCTTTTCCTGTTTTCAGTTTAAGCAGATAATCTGCATGAAACAGGACTCAAATTAACCCGTCCCTTCCTCACAGGAAACAAAGGTGATGCACTCCCAACACACCTGTGGCTCATGGCTTGCTCTAGGGTCCCTGTTCTATAGAGATTTGGTCTGTGTTAGCTGCACTTCCATCAGTCAGGGGGTCAGAACTGGATGAGCTTTGAGGTCCATTCCAACCCAAACCACTCCATGATTCCATAGTTCTGAGCACCAAGGAGATCCATACCAGTCATCCACCAGAATGAGCTCCCCATCTGATAGGACTTTCTTGGAAGCAAAGAGAAGCAGCTGCAGCGGGCTCACCAAGGTCATGGTTTTGGCAGAGATGGCTCGTGTTCGAATCTGCAGGTGAAAGAGGAAAATGACGCCTGAAATGGAAAACAGCTCTACACCTTCCTCTGGACACTGAAAACGGAGAATTTTCTAAGAAAAACCCCTAACAACACCCAACAAAGCTAGATATAAAGTTAGGAAATTACAAGAGCATGTGCACATACAAAATTGAATGCCAGGCAGAGGTTTACAGGGGTTCAGCACTGGCTGGTGTCAAACCTCAGCAGAAACTATCTTCCATTTTAAAACATTCATTTTCCGTGTCTGCAGTTATGCAGCTTTTGCAAGAGCCACCTCATGCTTTGCCAGCCTAGAAGTGACCAGGGCACATCTGAATTTTCTTACCACCTTTCAATTACTGGGGCTGTGATGAAAAGCTTTAGTGGGGTCCTACTCGTGCAAGTGTGAAAGTTGCCAGATGTCCATGCAGTCAGTGCTGTGTCATGTTACGCTGACCTTGAGCTTGAATGTGAAGTGAGAACTTGGACAACATCAAGCCAGAGATAATAGCCCTGCTACATGGCTCCTGCCCCTCAGTTTAAAGAGGAACAGAAGAGGTACTTAATGGGCAGGGAGAGAGCAAATCCTTCCTGCATCCCAGCCTCACCCAAGTGCTGTCTAAGCTACTCTTAAGCCACCATCTTATTCACTTTCCATTTGCTGTGTGTATTTTGGTTTAATAAAGCAAAACTTTTTGAGCTCAAAAGTCTTTTGTTGGGTTTAGGGGATCTCACTTGAGAGAGATGGTCAAGGTGGATCAAAGGTCTGACCCTCCTGAGATCCTGACACAAAAGGTGAAGAAGCCTCACCACAGCTCTGAACTATGGACTGGGAATCCATCCTGTCAAGACAAGATCCCTGTACCCAAAGGATTTAAAATTCTGGTTATTACCAAACACAAAAGCATTGCCTTCCTTTGCTCCTTGAACAGGAGTAGCTGAATTCACGATGGCCATCACTGAAGCACAGGAGAGCTCACAGGGGTTGCAATGGACATGCACAGAACATACATCAAATTTGTGGGATGGAGGAAAAGTTCATGGAGACCTTTCACGTGATGCTTGGGAAAAGGGAATTATCCTCGGGAGATGACAGACTACCTACAGGCCACAACAGGAGCACCCCACTGCCATATTCCATGTTCCTGTTTTCTCCCTCGATTCATAAGCAGCAGAAGTAAAAATTCTCTGATGCCTAATTAGTATGGAAGAGCTCCTAAAACAAAGTCTTAAAGAAGATAATGATTTAGAGCTTTCTCTACGACCTGACTGTTGTAACAAAACTCACAGGAACTTTCTGTGCACCTCTACTGCTACTGAAAGGGGTTGACTGGAAGTTACTAGGAGGCTGAGTGACACCAGGACCATATAACATTCACTTTCTGGAAAGAAAACCAACCAACAAAAAACACCCCCCATCACTCCCCACTAAAACAAGCTAAATATTGCAGTCAGGTTTTTTTCTTATGACTTCTTTACCAAAAAGAGCCTCTTGAACCATTTGGCAGCACATGATCAAGAACAAACCCGAAGTCTCTACCTTCTCTCCAAAAACAAAGAAGGGCGATGGATACTTGATGTCCTGGCTGCTGAAAGGGCAGTTGACAGATGATTTGTGGATGAGAGCATTGTGCCCCTCAGTGGTAAGAATTTTCCTCTTCTCCTTGTGGTAGCAGACATTGGGGTAGACCCCAAAAGCCAGCAGGGAGATTACAACATCCAGGTTGTTATCAGGGCCAGTGTTGTTAAACGGTTGAGTCATCAAACATTCTGTTGGCAGTGAACAGAAGAGTGGCTCAAATCCATGGGACATGTAGGAGAGCACAGCACAGCTATTTAGGATCCTGGATCAATGCAGAGCTGTTTAGCATCCTGGATCAATGCCTTTTCTGACTGAATCAACTGCTAGATGTGATCTCCAATGACCTCTGCACTCAGAGCATTTAAGTTCTACATTCAATTTTTAATTTCTTAATGGAAATTGAAAAGCTGAAAAATACTACTACAAAGAGGTATTTTTCTCTCCCAAACTCTTCAAAAACAAGGAGAGATGGGTTTTCCCAGAATGTGCTGTACCACAGTGTGTTTACTGTCATTTGTTTTGGAGACAGATCTTTTGGGGGAGGTTAGAATGGATGTTTTTATTAGTTCATTTGTTACAAACCTCCCCAGAGTCTCTGGTGGCTTGTTTTCAGGTCATCTTGCCCAGAAAGAAAGTTACAGATAAATGCAGCAGTGATCCTAACAGCATGAGGAGAAAAAAATTAAAGGAATTTAAAGGGAAAAAAAAAAAAAAAGGAGGGGAGATAAATATTTGTTAAATCCAGGCAGACATGCCATTTCACTGAGCTCCTCAGCAACATTAGGCAAATTCAGAACCTGGTCAAGTTTAAGAATTTTTTCTCTAGAAAATGGAATAATTTGGCACACTGCTGCACATCCCTTCTGCAGCACAAACCCAGGAAGTCACAGGACAGAAAACTGTTCCGATTACACAGACTCCCCACTAAGGCCTATGGAAAGAAGGGGGAAAGCACAGCACAGCACATTTTGGAGATGCAACAAGTGAAGGAGAAAGGAAGTCAGGGAGGTAACACTCTAAGGACATCTGTTTAATAGATTTTTAATCCTGCAGCTCTAAGGAGCTCAACCTCCAAAATCTCCCTGTGTTGCACCACAGCCATTACAACTTTAGGAGAGAACACCAAAATTCCATCTGAACGCAGCTGTAAAAGCAGAGTGGTGTTATAGCAAATCTACTATACTCCCCCTGTGCTTGGGTGCTCAACACAGATTATCCTGATTATTTATTTATCATCTCAGAATGAAAAATGCAATCATTACATTACTGAATTTAATCAGAATCACCTTCAGGAAAGCCGGAACTAATAAGTATGTCTTTCAGCTGGACTTTTGCTTCCCAAGTCATTCTAAGAGTGGCCATGCTGAGTCTTTTGTGTTCACAAAATCTTTTCTCTGCTTCTTCACCACCCATTCTGAAAGACAAACAGAGGAAATTAGAAGCCTGACCAAGGAAAGGAAAAGCTCCCCCTGTGTTACACCTGCTGTGCCAGACAACGTACCTTGCATCATCCCAGGCTTGGAAGACAGAGAGCAAAGCTACATGATCTGAATACCTGGTCCCAGCAAAATTCCTATGGACATAACCCAGGCGTTTGCCTTCATTGATGAAAGGTTCAGGGAAACAGGTAGCTGCAGAGATGGTACAAACAGCATCTCCCACACTGAAAGGAACCACAGGAGGGATCAGGATCAGTCAGAGTTAACGCTGCCAGCACCTGCTGCAGGCTGCAGATACCAGGGAAAACTTCTCTGCTTAGGATCTTAGGAATTTGGCCTTTATCTGCTACAGTTCTTCGCTGAAACACTTTCCTGGAAGTGGATGTTAAATTAGCTCTCTCTGCCCTTCCCTCCATCCATACACCGCCTTCTTCTGATGAAATCACAGGACCCTACAGCCACCACAGTGACAAAGAACAGATCTACTAAAGCAAATGTGGAGACTGATTTTTCTCCTTATCTCATTGCTAAACTCCGTATCTCCCCACCTCTAGCTAACTGTTATACCTAGGTGATTCAAGTCCCACTCGTAATTCAGAAATATTCAGCCTCCGCTGGTGTTTTGCTGTTAACTGAATTTCATGACCGCTTTATTGCCTACACTGGAAGTTATTTTTTCTCTGCTCCCATGAAGATTCAGTCACCTCTTCCCAGCTGCAGCAGTTACTGCTCATCTAGATGTATTGGTTTTTCTCTCTTGCACATGTCAAGAGGCTCAGGAACTCAGAGAAACAAGAACAAGACCACTGAGACCACTCAGCTTACTAAAAAATACAGCCCATGATCATCATCTTGCCCAGACGAGGTTCAATGGGAAGTTTGGCCAGGATTCTTCCAAGAGGTGTCAACTCGTCGTTGGAATCCAGGGCATCAAGCTCTGAAACAAGATCCCTTGTTATCACAGACAGTTAGCTAACCCCAGAAATCTTTAGATAAGAAATTCAGAGTTTTAATAATTGTGTTTAAATTGAACCCCATTCATATTTAAGTTTAATGTTGGCTACACTGTTGCCAACCTGATTTTCAAAACTGGTTTGAGGTCAAACAAGTTTAACTTTACAGAGGTTTTACTACCTCCTCTGCAATCAGAATAATCACAATGTAATTCACATACATAATTTTCCATTCCTTTTTAGTTTGCTTCTGTACAAACCCCTATTACACTAATAAACCATCTATTATCTAATGAATATAACCTAATTTCTGCCTCAGGAAAATCAAAGCAGGCCTGCCACAACCAGCTGTGGAGTCTTCATTGCCATTACCAAATCACAGAACCCTCTTCATCAAAAAGAGAACACTACAAACTCTCTCTTCCTTGAGGCTTTATCTGCCTTTTCCTCCTCCCATTATCTAAAAATTATCACCTGTATTCATCCTCAAAGCTACCAAAGGTTTTTACACATTAAAAAAAAAAAAGAAAAAGAAGCTTTGTAGCCTCAGCAATTAAAAGGGAAAGGAAATACAAAAAGGACTCCTTAGCCACCATCAAATCAATTTTTCCTGGTATCTATTGAACCCAAAACCCTAAATAATACTTTGAAGAATAAGATGTTTCACCTTCCTAAGAACATACTAGCAGTGTACCTGCACTGAAAAATCACAGGTCATCCAGGAACAGGAGGCACCTGCAGAAACAGCTATTTGGTGTTAGAGCCAAAAACGTTTGCCTCTTCCCCTGGCTCTGCAATTCTGAGCTGCACAGTATGAAAAGTAATTTTCAGAACAGAAGGTCATTAAACCTGACTACACATCCCCAGCTATGTTTTTTCATTCTGGTCTCCATCCTGTATACAAGCAACATAGGTTCAGCACACAATTTTTCCATAAAATCAACAACCAAATAGGTATTTCAGTTGTTAAAAATTGTAGGAAGTGTATATTTAGTGATATTTACAAAGTGTGCTGAGGTTTGAGGTCACATTTATGCTTTACAGCTAAAGCATAAATTTAGAGTTCTTCCCTGCTCTGTTTTATTCATATTCTAGTTAGTTCCTTGAAGAAAGTGGGGAGACAACTTAACCCACACCTCAGTTTCTTCTGTTTTTCATGCAGATTCATAAACTCGAGATTTAATTACTTGACAAAATCTGAGATATCGGGTCGGCAAACTGTACAAAGCAGTAATTATTTAATAAACTACCAACCTCTGTTTTTCAGTACTTTTATAGAAGTTTTGTGAATGCCTCAAGCACTGGACTGAGTCTATGTCAAACACAGCAGTGCCACAGCTGGAAAACAGGAAGCTGGAAGCTAACATAAGTTACTGGTAAAACAACAAAAACAAGCCTCAAGTTTGAAGGCTCAAGTTTCTTCAAGGAATGACACTCCATTGGGAATTCAAGTATTTCTTCAGCTGCACAAGACACTGCCACCCACATGATTCCTCCAGGTTGCTGTGTCAGCCAGAACATGCTGCTCCACCAATCCACCCAGAGGTGGTACAGCCATTTGTCAGAGATCATGTACATGGAAAACCGCTTGGAGCCAGTTCCACTAGCCCAGGATTACCACACAGCCCCATGGGCACGAGGATACCTCTCAGCGTGCGTTCTGCTTCAATCACCGCATCCAGAGGGGGCGGCTCGATGGCTTTGGCCAAAAACTGCCCAATCCCTCCCAGCCGCAGCAGTTTGATGCTCAAAGCAATTTCATGAAGTGGTGTTCGAAACATTTCAGGCGTCATGTGAGTCTGAAGTCTGGAATGAGAAGAGAACAAATTCCCATTTCTCTGAACACAGGCTTTGATCACCATGAGGGGTCATTCCACCAGCAGAAACCACTGCCCTCCAAAGCAAACCCTGTCTCTGAGCCTACTCATCAGCTCTCTCTGTGCTCCTGGAACTTGGGCTCTTCTATCACAAAATTCTGTACTTCTCCATTCTCCTTTGGGGTAAATTTACGCTGGGAACGCACAGGGGAAGTAGCCCTCACATCTCCACTGCCCACTGTGGGTTCTAGAATGAGCTGACCACAGACAACCTGCAGGGCTGGAACACAATTCCCAGCATGGCTGTGTCCAGCCCCACATTTGTCCTTTACAATCCTCTCCTACTCTGCTAAGGAAGCTCTTATGCTCCTGAGAGACAACCTGCTTTCAGCCTGCCCTACATACAAGCACTTTTCTGGTGCAGCTAGAAAAGGTTTCAGAACACCTTGAACAGATACCCTGATTCAGCTGGCACCAGATTTAGATTATTTCTCTCAAAAAACTATCTGTACAAGTCCACAAACACTCTTTCCTAAGCATCAAGGAACTTGTATATTTTGGGTTTATATTCTCTGAAGGAAGGTAACCTTAAAACCGTGATTAGTTCAGTAGCCTAAAATCAGTTCACTGTCAAAAATTGTTAATTAAAATCATTGCACTGTACTCAACAGCAGATCTAAATAAATTCGAGGAATTCAAGGAGAGCTTTTGATCAATTGATGCTTTCAAGAGGTTACAAAAAGTTGAACATCAAAACACAGCTATGCTGTAACAGCCAGAGAAAGGGACACTGAAACTTCCAGGAGAGAGATCAGATTGTAACTAACAGCTGTGTTGCCTTCTCCAATTTCCATGGCTCTAGTAACTGAAAAACAGTCTAGCAGAGAGGTCAAGTTTCAGCAGCAGGGAAGGTGCCAGAGCAGCATGAAAGGGCTTCCTTTCCATGGAATGGGGATGGAGAGAAAAGTAACATCTGCCCTCCCTGCTTTTTACCACTTTCATGACAAAATGGCCTTGTTACATGGCAATGACAGGTGCCCCCAATGTTTGAAGGCAGACTACAGCTTTGTCCTCATTACAAAGCTCTTTTCTGCCTCGCCTCAATTCCCAAGCAGTATTGTTCTCCTCTTGAGAGGTTCAGTAGGCTGCAGTCTAAAATCATGAACTATTTATCCACCTCATACTAAGGGTAAAAACATAACATACGTACATTTTTTTTAAGCCAAAGAACTGAGATATTTCTGTGTGAACCAACATAATCCATCTCCTCTCTGTGCTTTCTGCAATGATTTTCCCAGTATGACCAGAAGCAGCATCCAACACTTCTGGGAGAAGTCCCTGAGGGTATTTTATTTCTGGAGACCACAGCCTCACCTCTCAAAGCGAGCTCTGCTGCACAAATGGAAACAGAATCCAGCTCGCACGCGCCCAGCTCTGCCTTTCCGCTGCTCCAAATTGGTTTTTGATGCCCAGACCGTGGCATAGTTTGTCATGTTGTTGTGAGCAGTGAACAGCTTCACTTTTTGCCTGTTACAAGAAAAACACCACTAAAGATCAAATGTCCTTCATCTTGAGCCCTGCTGAATCAGTCCTTATTTTATGGCTTGCAGCCACACTGCTTTTAAGAAGCCAACCACCCCTGAGCTTTAGCTAATCAGGCATCAGTCTGGAAACTAATGCATCATATTCTTTCTAAAGCAGTGCCCCAAACTATTGCACAGAATGATGTTCTCACAGCTGTCCAAAAAGCTTAGAATTCTCATGAATTCATGAACTCTCTGTGTGTAGTTTTCTCAGAGAGCATGCATAGCAAGGCAGGAACTGTAACAGACTACAAAAGTCTTCCTCTTTTCCATCAGCCAGACATCCTTTGGCAGATGGCGTCTATCAAATTGGTGCGGAGACCCAGTGACACCTCACATGAATAGTGCCAGCGTGTCCAACCCAGTCCCCTGAGATGCCAGCATGGTGTGTCACTGTGCTGACCAGCTAAAGACAATGCTAATTTGTCCTGAGGGAGTTAAGAGTCCCTAAGCTCAGCTCAGGGAGCATGGGAACACAAGGCACTTCTGTGCACTCCCAAAACCTCTTCTGCATTCCCAAGAGTAGTATTTATGAAACAAAAAGCTGCTTCATGAACTCACTTGCAAGAGTCGATAACAAAGACCACGTCATTGATGGTAATGCTGGTCTCGGCAATACTGGTAGATAAAATAACCTATAAAAACCAGGAAATGCAAAGTGACGTTATTGCATCTGAAAAAGCTGACAATCCACAGCAAGATAAACTACAGAATTTATAAAAAAAGTCAGCAATACATTCCCCAAAAGCCCAACAGAATTGTGCACAGAGAAGGCTCCGTACTTTGGTCACTCCAGGAGGCACAGGATCAAATACTCGACGCTGCTCCTCCAGAGGAATCTGGGAATGCAGAGGTAAAATCCTGTACTGGTGGCCTCCTACAACAGGAATACAAGACGGTTGGCAACTACTACTATGTGAATCTTAATGCTTCTTTCCACAACATAAAAATTTCTGGCCACTCAGTCCCACAACAAATTAGCTCCCTAAGCCACTCATCCAACTCCCATCTTCACACATTCAGTAGTTTCTTTGGGAAAAGATGAAATACAATAAAACAGCTGCTCGTACCAAAGCGTGGGTTCATTTCTAGATGCTTCTGCATTGTATAGATTAAGTTCCAGCCAGGCAAGAAAACGAGGATGGCTCCTGGGACATTCAGAGTCCTGATATAAATCAGCAGGGCCTCAATGAGTTCAAAAGAGGTTTCTCTCTCACTCAGCTGAGCCATGGAGTGCTTTGTTTCTGGGCCATATTCATCGCTGCAAATAAGGTTGCAGTTGGCCTACAAAAGAAAAATACCACAGAGGAAATCATATAAATTAATTTAATCAAACTACAGAAACTGGCTGGCCAGGCAAATAAGAAAATGAGATACGGGGGTATTCACGCCTTTCAAGAAAAAATGGCCACTTAAAAAAAATTTCAATTAAGTGGCCTAAACAAGTTTCAAACCTACAAGTTAAAAGTTGAATAAAACTGATACTTTCTTGACAATGTATGTAAGCATTGACAATATCAACTGCAAGAGAAAAAGGGAGAGAATCTAAATTTTCACCCTAAAAAGGTACCCCCAAGCTCATATTTCTCCATTTCTTCTTCAAAGGTTACCAATCTTCACTTTCAAAAACATTTCAGTTTTAGCTTTAAAGAGACGTAGGTTGACAAAACATGAGAACCTTAGCTTCAATGAAAAAGAAATTCTTCAGTTTACAAGGGCAAGAAGAAAATTCAGTTCCATTGCTGAAGTTAACAGCAATCTCAGATATTAAAAATAGGAAAGCTGCTGGAGATGTTTCACTTCAACAATGCCAAATGAATTACACGCAAGCTGGAGTACTAAAAATGGCACTAGTTTAATTTTTCATATTAAAATTCAAACATACATCGTCATCTTCACCACCTTCTTCATCCTTCTCTTTCTTCTTCTTTTCCTTTGGTGGAGGGACAAACTGAGTCATTTGAATACAGTCTTCCAGAAAATAATCTGCAAGGAAAGACAGATGATCAGGACTGACTGCCAGAAGCCTGTGCAAGGGAACATAATTCTTTACACCATTTCTCAAGAGTCTCCTTTTATAAATCAGGATGTTTCAGAGTATGAAGCCAAGATTGATAAAACCGGAAGCACAACCAATGATTTACCTTGGACGGGAAAGGTTCTCCCGTAGACCTCGATGATGGGACAGTTGAAGAAGTATTCACAAAACATACTGGTATCGATGGTGGCAGACATGAGGACAACCCTGATTTCAGGATACGCCTGAATGACATCCCTCAGCACCACCAAAAGGAAGTCAGTCTGAATAGAAAGAGAATGAGAGCATCATTAACTTCCTATCTATAAAAGGCAGTATCTTCCCAAGAAACCAGAAGGAATTACACATTTACTGAGTGGAAGTAACAAGTAGGACAAAAGTGTTCTAAAACCAGAAACAGTTGTCAGTGCTTTATTTTGAAACTACTGCAATGCCTGGGATAAGTGATTTTCAGGATTTCCAGTGTAAAGACAGGTTTTTCTTTTCTACAAAAATAGTTTGCTTCCTTCCTAACAGTACATTATAACCCCAGGTCTTTTTAAACTTGGCTTACATATAAAGTAGCCATACTTCCTAAAATAAATTGGAATTATTCAGTGCAGGTGTGTGAAGTTTGTAGTTCTGTTTAAATATGACATTTATTTAGTTCTGCCATGCAATTAGTTAGGCAGGCCCTTAGCTCAAGAGACAAAATTCCAATCTCACTCAGAATTTCCAAACTTGTATCTTACATCATTAATGCACATTTAATAGATGAAGAGATGCATCATAAAAATGTGTGTTGCAATTTTATTCAAATGAGTCCCTAAATTCTGTCCAAACAAGCTTAAACAACATGTCAGAACTTCATGGTTTCTCTCACTCTTGGTATGACAAAGCTGAAAACTATACAGAATATTCAAAGGAACAGAAAATGTTTGCCATTTCAAATTATATTCAATACCTCTCCTAATTCTATCATCAACTTGTATTTTACTTCATGTAAACCCTGAATTTCAATGTATCGCTATCAAGACTGCAGGTTCTGTTAATACCACCAGTAAGACAACGGTCAGTAGAAACAGCACTCTGAAATAATCGTGTCATTCAGCGTGCTCCCCCACTTGGACAAGATGTGTTTGTACTGCGGTGTTCCACTTTCCAGAGAGGACCAGGACACAGGGGATCCTAAGAGGAAAATAGTCAGAGGGCAGCAAGGAAGCACAGGTCCTTGCTCTGCTAATCAGGTAAGGAATAATTAAGAGTTCTACAAATCTTATCCAAGAAGGAAAACTCACACACCTGACACTTAGTAAGACACAGTTTCCTCTCGCATGTTGGCTGCTACACACAAACACATACAGAAGTTAAACAGAACAGAAGCATAGAGAGATTAGGTCTCATCACCAGCTAACTCACATTAATGTCTCTCTCATGGATCTCATCAACAATAACATGACTAATGCCACGGATCCCAGTCTCCACCTTTCTCAGAAGAACACCTAAACCAGAGACAGCAGGTAAATGTTCATGTAACAGTTCAACCTTCCCCCTCCCAGCCCCTGGTTTAAAAATCAGGAAGTATGCAGGCTGCCCAGCCCCTTTTCCAACTCCATCTCTAACTGCCACGCTTTCCTTTGTACAAGTGACAGCAAGGCCACGAAGCATTACCACAAGAAGGACTCTTCCAACTTTCCCAGCCAGTGCTGCTTCCCCTTCTGTCTTTTAAGGACAATCAATATATGGCAAATTTATCTCTTCATGGGATTATTTCTGTGTGCTATCAGACCTGTATTATCAGACTTCTGAACAAAAATCTTAAATCTTAATTCTTCTTTGCACAATGGCATGTCAGCAAACTTTTATCCAAAAAAACCCTTCAATCTTCTAAGCAGACTTTATAAAAATTTTAATTTAACCACATTCCTGCTTTTGCTGCTAACTCAGAGTTCAGACCCATGATAAGCTCCAAACGTAAGGAAGCAATACAGACCTACAGTGCAGAACATGATGCTGGCGTGTGGCCGAGGGAGTACAGATTCGAACCGCACACTGTACCCACAGCTCTGCCCAGGCTCTTCCCCCCTCTCATAGGACACACGCTCTGCTACGGAAACCGCGCTGATCCGCCGGGGCTGAGGGGTGGAAAAGTTTTCTCTAAATTAATGAGGAGGTTTTAGAAGTTTATCACAACACCACTGAAAGCAATAAAGGAAATTATAAACACTACGGGTGTCCTGTCCTAAGATTTCTTTACAAAGTAATCGTTAAACACTAATATTGTAACAGCACAGGGTTTTTTTTCACAAAGGAGGGATATAAGGATATATGGCAACTACCAGCTACCATTTCCCAAATCATTTGCTTGGTCTGCTGAGAGTTTTCAGCTGGGCAAGGTTCGAGCCAGATTATCCAAACTGTACATCCATGCAAGAGTAATACTCCAAATGAAAATACACGTGATGCTGAGGTTTCTCCTACTCATATTGCTGAGCATGTATCTTTATGAACCATGTCCTGCAATGATAGTAAGGTTCCTCAACACATCCTCCAATCCTTCAAGGCCAGGTTGGATGGGGCTTGGAGCAACCTGGCCCAGTGGGAGGCATTGCTGACCATGGCAGGGTGTTGGAACAAGATGAGCTTTAAGGTCCTTTCCAACCCAAACCATTCCATGGTTCTGTGATTTTATCCTAACCAACAGGTGATTTCTCATATCCACCACAGAACTGCAGTGGCCACATTGGCCACACATGCCTCACCTGTGTCACCACTATGTTGCACTCAGCAGCTCGGTTGGTTCTAATGTATTCATCCAGGATGTACTGGGGCACTTGGGTGGTTTTGCCACAACCAGTGGCACCACGGATGACAACAACAGAATTGTGATGGATGGCGTCCAGAATTTCACTTTCAAAATTCTTCAGAGGTAAGGCCTCTCTCTCTTCTTGGATCTGGAAAAAAAGTCCAGGACATTTCCAAAATCTCCAAAAATCAGCCTGTTCTGCTCCACATCCGTACTTTGCCTCGCTTTTCTACGCTTTTCCCTTACCCAAAGGAAAAACTGCCAAAGAACAGGTCATAGTTTGTATTCTTTCCTGCCACAGCACAGCTCATCCCCACATCCACCCCAGTGGAACATCCAGCACTTCTGAAAATGTGGTGTGTATTTGTGCTGAAATCCAGCCTTATACACTTTGTGTTACATTCAACCCCTTCTGGAAAATAAAGAGCCTAGCGCAAGGATGACAGGTCACAGGAAGCACACTTACCCTCTGTAATTCCTGATCCTGCTCCAGACGGTACATGAAATCACTTTTCAGATCCCTGCTTATTTGCTCCGGAGTGAGCTGGAAGTGTAAGACATTATTTGGAGGCTTTTTGACCCCTCTTCTTGTCTACATCATAACTTCAGTATCAGATCAGTCACACCGACATCGTGATCCCAAATATCCGTAAAGGATCGTTTCCTACGTAACTCCCTGAAATCAGTTATGCCTCTGAGCTGTTTTATTTCATTCATTCCAGCATATTAAACATTCCTCTCCAAAGAAGTCTCTCAGCAAGACTAAAAACACTGAAGAAGAACGATTGTTTAAATTTAAACACTTTGACTGCTTGAGAAACATACTCTCTTCAGCAGGAAGCCAACAAGATGATGGTTTGGACAGGAGTTTTTAATGTAAGTAATGACCTAATGTAAACACAAACCCACCCTTAAAACTGCAGCTGAAAAGGGAAAAGTTTGAAGAGAATTCATCAGGCAACACCTGTCTTTCAACTGCAAAGGAATTCTGAAGAAATGCAAATTTGTTACCAAAGGGCTAGTTGTTTTTACTGCAAGTAAGTCATCTCTTACAGTCAGAACTAGCACAGGTAAATCCTTAAGAGATTTGAAGCCAGCTCAATTTGCAATGTCCATACTGGTTATGTTTTATGCAGCAACAGCTAAATTTACATTAGTTCCATATATTTTAAAAAATCAATATAGAACAGTCAATACTAATTTAATGTAATTTATGGAAAAAACTTCAGTAGAAAAAGTATTAAATTATTATTTTGGCCATAAGCAATCTGGCTGTTGTAGGAAAATCAAGTTCCCGCCTTGAGAGTCTTTTCTGACCAGGTTATACCAGTCAGACCAAATTACCATCTGAACTTGGCAAACCAGTAATTCTTTCCCTTCTACATTCTATCATGCCACATTGTTGCTTTTCATTTGTTCTGTGCTGAATGAGACTAGAAATTACAAAAAGTAAGAAAGTTGGTTGCTTGTGTAGTGGCACTGGCTTGGAGCAGTTTCTCCTCCCAGAAAAAGAGTCTGAGCATGGAGGTATTGGAAAGAGAAGCCAGAGAATTAGAAATGACATGGCCATGAACTTACCTTGCAATTTCAATTATAAACTTTGTATGGGCTGCACAATAGCAGGCAAAAGGTGAAACAAAGCAGAGAATTGGGACACTCAAGACACTGCTGCTCAAGACCTGATAAAACATGAAGTAAACACAACCCTCTGCCTCCACATCAAGAGGGGAAGAAATTTTATCAGTGGACTGTCTTCTCTTTTGAAATAGCTCATACTTTAAATCCTGGTCAGGGAGAAGCATTAGAAGTTCTGGAAGCATGGGGAAAGCAAACAACAGATCCATTTTTTAAGCTGTCTTACATTTGCCAGAGGACCGTCATCAATATTGCAGCCAGTCCAAGGGTTCCAGTTGGAATGAGGTGGTGACCAGGGAACAACTCCCATATGACTTTGTCTCTGCGACGGTTCGAAATGGGCCAACTTTCCAACACTGATCAGAACTGGATTACTGGGATCTTCAGGCTATAAATCCAAAAGCAGAGTGGGCAAAGACAGATAAATGATTAAACAAGCAGGTGTGATATTCCATACTGGAGTATCGAACCATACACTCACCAAAGGCACGATCTCCAGGGACAGTTCCTGTACAGACTTTTGCAAATGATTTTCTAAGTCAGAAGACAGCAGCACCTCATACGGTTCCAACTAGGAAATATTTAAAAACTACATGTCAATATACACAAAAGACAGGCACTGGAAGCCAGAACTGTAGGCTATTAGAGCTGAACCATCAAAAACCTCGTGAAACAAGGCCAAAGAGTATCATCAGTTCAAAATTCACATTCTTGAAATGTTTTGCCAACTTTTCACTGAATAAGAATTTGTAGACTATTTTTAAATACCTGAGTTTAATTTCAGAGGAACACATTCCCAAACTTGCAACCAAATACCTGAATAACATATATTCCTTGGTATGTACATGTATATGTACATATATTTGAATTGCCAGAAAATGCTCATGTGACAGAGAATTAATCCAAACAGCCATAAACAGAAATATTCAAGCTTGTAGAAAAATTATACTGAAAACAGCATTTGCTACAAATCCTATTTCATTTAATAGAATGTAAAATTAGTTACTGCTCCAATCACATACACATGAAGCTATACTTCTGATCCAAATCACTGGCCAGAACAGAAACAAGAATAAAGAAATAAAAGAATAAAAATTATTAAAAACTTTAAGATGTTAAATATGGAGACCGAACTTTTAACTCACTCCTGTTTATGAGAGTGCTTCTGTGCTATGAAATGAAAGCAGTAATTCCTGTCCCTCTTGCCAAACTCACCGATTCTCCTTTCTTCTTCGTCTGCCCAGAGTAAGGCTCAATGACACCAAGGTGGTAGAGCTGTCTGACCAGAGAAAGGGCACAGGACTGTGCTGCCAGCTTCTTGTTTGATCCATGCTCACGACTGAAAATCCCTGCAGCACACAGAGGTCAGAGCTGTAGCAGCAGAGGAGTCAAGCAGCTTCCACAGAAGACACTACTCTGAACTGGGCTCTCTGACTGTGCACTTAGACCAGGTTTCATGGACAGTCTCAAATCTTGATAAATCCAGAATTCCGATATAAAATCCAACCAGGCCCCTCCATCGGCCAGCTCACACTGGCTGTGTGATGTTACTTTACTGCTAAGTCCTTTGAAGCTATTCTGCATTCAGTGTCTAAGGAAGTATGATTATCCAATAACATCCAGCAACATCACACAAATGATCCTTTACCTCTGGAAGTGGCTCCAACACATAACTATAATAAAGTCTGTACCCACACATGTTCCTCTATACCAACACCCATCTCCTGCTTGCTAAGTTAAAAAATAAATAGGAGTACTTACTTCTGCCCAGCTGCTTCACATAAATGTTCATTTCTGCATTAAAGCTCCTGCAAGAGAAAGAAAGAACACAAAGGTACAATTACCAATAGGTGACACTGCAAAAATATTTACTCTTTCCAATATTTCTAGGCAAAGATCTCCTTCCCCAGTCAGAAACTCTCAATTCACAAATGACCAAGGTAAAATATTACTGCTTTTAGTCCCTTTAACCCCAAGTTAGTAGGTAACAGACCTGCCATCAACAGAACCAGTAGATTTGATAAGAGTTCTGAATATGCCACTGTTCAGCACTGGAATTTAAAGTGACATTATTAGGAAATATGCTCTGAGCTGTCCAAGTTTAAGGCAACAGTTATAAAGCAGGTGGGATGTTAATGTAACATTAACATACATCCCAATGTACCATTAAGTGTATCCCACATTACTATTGGTATAACACTGATGTAACCCACTAATAGCCTGTGTTTAATGACTAGATGCAACATTTAATACAGTTACTCTGCTTTTTGCCACACATTTGATCAGCTCAGAGCATAAACAAAACCAAACCAGGTCATTTAGTCAAAAAAATTGAACTTATCTGAACAGGAAACAGAATATTTGAATTTGCATGAAGTTCCATTCCCTTTTGCCATGCTCTGGAAACAGCAGAAGTTGAGTAACAGTTACAGAGTAACAGAGTTACTCAAGGGTAACTCAGGTAGCAAACCCAACAGTTTGCTTAGTAGATACGTAACCAGTTCAGTTCAAGGTTAACTGGCATATTAACCACAGAATCATAGGATCATGGAATGGTTTGGGTTGGAAGGGATCTTAAAGACCATCTCATTCCAAACCCCTGCCAGGGGCAGGGACGCCTTCCACTATCCCAGCTTGCTCCAAGCCCCGTCCAACCCGACCATGGACACTTCCAGGGATGGGGCACCCACAGCTGCTCTGGGCAACCTGTGCTAGGCCCTCACCACCCTCACAGGGAAGAATTCAGGCTTAAAAAAAAAATCCTCAACAGAGGAGGAGAGAAATCACAATCCATGTTTTTAAGAATCCCAAACCTAAGCCTGTATCTGCCACATGAAATATTAAAGCCAAATGCTTGTAAGACAGGATTTAAACTGGCAAATGTGACTCAAGGCGCATGACTGGAGTTTATGGGACTGAGATCCTCTTTGGAAACTGCGCCTCGGCATTTGCACAGCTGGAGGCTGTGCCTTGCACCTGTGTCCTTCATTTTTCGCTGCAAACAAACAATAAAAAAGGTTAAATGAGTGATTTAAATTTCAGGTTAGACCTCCTTCCTGTGCTACCAGCAAACTGACCTTCAGGCACAGTGGCTTCAGGGGTCGAAGGCCACTGGCTCTCAGGGACACAACAGCCACCTAAGACACCGATGACAGTATGTTTCTCAGCCAGGCCTACAGTCAGCATTCAATTTCATTCTCCACCACCTGAGGGGAGAACAGCAACACCAGAAATCAGTTTGCAGCAGAATCCCACATGATTCCCTAGTCCAGCCTCAGAAGCCCGGGTGTGAGCAGGCACAGGTCTACGGTGTCGCTCTTCAGCAGGAACAGAAGGCGGCACAGGCATCCCAAAACAGAAAAGCCACATCCCATCCCTTAATATGAGCTCATGCTTTGTGTTTTAGGAGAGACATCTTTATATTTACAGCTTATACCCTCCTGTCATAATTAAGGTTTCCAAATTCAAATTTTCCAGCTATTACTAAGTTCTTAGACCATGAGTATGATTAATTGACCACAAACCTCTGAGAGCATGGCTGACATACCTGTTATAATCTATATCTCTGATCATTACCTCAAAAAACCCCCAAAACAGATTGGCAAGATGCATGACAACCGGTATTTTAAAAAACCCAACAACCTAAGCTACGTTATGTCCTCAGAACTCCAAAAACATCCCTCTCCTGTCACACACACCAAAAGGGTTAAATCTGACAGTCTCCCAACAGTCCCTCAATGAGCCCTACAACACATTAGGATTGTTTCATGCCTATTTGATCTGTTGCAGCAGGTAGTGAATAGCCCATTCTGCCATTCCATGCAGGGCAATCCACACAAGCTTCTCTGAACAAAGAGTATATAGGAAACTCTGAAGAAGCTCCAGAAGAACAATAACCAGGCTGAGAAACATACTGTCATCTGTATCATTTCCTTCTGCTCAAGACTAGATAAATTTAAATACATGGGGTTTAATGCTGCAGAAGGCATAACAAAAAATGAGCTACACAAATATTCCCTAAGATACAAGATAAAAGAAATGTTCAGAAGCTACGCCTGCAACAAGCATAATTTAAATTCCTAGTACTGTACAAGCTAACTTTCTATGTCACTCACTTAAGTGAAGGAAATGGCCTTGCCTGAGAGACATAAATTGAGATGAAGTGACTTGAAGACAGGTTTTAAATGAGAATTTACAACTTTCTGCACCAATACACATCTTTTAGATGTTCCAAATGAATGGAAGACTCAATAACAAAAGAATACCGTAAGTCCTGCAAGTGAGACTCTCATGAAAGGCTGTAATAAGAAAATTCTTTTGTCTTTCTAAAAATATTAACTCTCATAGAACACAAGTTTATATAATGCAAAAATGCCCAACCCCAAACCCAATCAGGAGAATCCAGCAGCAGCAGCATGCCACTGTTTCTGGCCACAAAACATCATTATATTTTACCAGAAATAATACAATGTCCTAATGTCTGGATGATTTGTAAAGATTGTTCCTAACAGGGATAAAATAATAAAACCCATCAATTCTTTATGCACAATCTGTTATGAGCTACTTTCATTTGGGAGAAGCACATGCAAATTCTCTGGTGGAATGGCTAAAAGTCAAAAAAGAGTAATATCCAGCTGGTCTTAACCGAAACTTAAGACTCCCAGAACTCCTTTGGGGAGATTCTGCCAAACTGGTTTTTTCAAAAGAAGATTCCACTGCCAAAAAAGTTAATTATAACAAATATATATAATATAATAATAATAACAACATATATATATAAAATATAATAAAAAAATAGAAATAAAATGTCCTTAAAGCACATTGCTACATGAGCAAGTTTAAGATTTACTTAAAATCAACAAAGGCAACAACACTCACAGAACAATTACCACAAGCAATTGAGCTCTCTTTTCATTCAAACTGACACCCCAGCAGCTGACTAGAGGACAGAAATCAGTTTAAAAGCAGCATAGCCAGAATTGCTTAGAAATTTCTTCAATCCTTCAGATCTCGGCACTGAGACTCCTCACCCCCATATCGATATTTAGGGATGTTGTTGGTCCTGGCAAAGACCACTATGGCTCTATGGAGCACGGCAAGTAAGTGTGAACAGCCACTGTCACCAAAAATATTTTGAACCCTTCAGACACAGATGGTGACTGAAACTACCAAACCTGTTGTGATCAGGCCCCATTTCAATGTATTTATATTCTTCCTGGATCTTCTCCTTTTGGAAAAACTGGTTCAGACGTGCCTTGGCATTTTCCAAGGTCCAACCTCCATGAAGATCTGCATTTAAGTCCACTTCTGACTCTGAGGTCTAACATGGAAAAAAAGAGTATCGTTTACCAGTTTAAAGATTCTTACAAGTCTTTAAAGTAACTCACCGATATGCTATAAAATAATTACATCACAGAAAATGCTAAAAAGTCCTCAGTAATCCCTTATTTTCAGAATAAAATGTCTGTACAAAGTCCTGGATGTTCAGACTATCCAGAGCGATTTATTTGTTCCTAGCTTAAACAAATTACCTTTATTAAAAGTCAACAAGTAAATCTGCAGCTTTAAATCTACAACTTAAACTAACAGCAAAATATCAAAAGAAAACGGCAAGCTTGGTTATAAATGCAAATAACAAATTAAAGGGGATGAAAGATACCTATTTAAGAACTAAAGGAGAATTCCACTGCATGACTTACCTCCTGCACTTCTTGCTCCTCTTTCCTTGAATAATAATCTTGCAAGTTTGCACCCCGATCCCACTGAGCTCCATGAGTGCCACAGTTTCCAGGTGCTGTACCTGGTCCGTTGCCTACCACACAGAAAAAAATTTTAAAAATAACCCCCCAAAACATGTTCTTAGCAATGGAAAGGCATTGCCTGGCCATTTTGACAGGCCATGACCAGTCCCTCAGATCTCATGCAGTCATCCACACCTGTGCCTCAAAACTACAACTTTGGTGTCCTGTCTGCAGAGTGATGCAATTTGGGGGAGAAATCACCACCGAAATACATTCAAATACATAGAAATTAAAGTTTTCAGTCTTACCTACTTCATTTTTTATAAGCAAATGTGGAGGAAGGGGTCCCCCCAGAGTGGAACTGGAACCAGTGACATCTCTAGCTGATTCCTGTCCTGCAGCGGGGATATCACCTGCTGCTGGCTAGGAAAGGGAATGAAGGAAAACCTCAGCAAATCAGTACAGAATAGGTCATTTTACTATTTAGCTAGAAACTATTCAGGCAGTTGAAAGACCTCAGGCAACATTATGAAACAGTTATCCCCAGTAAATATGCAATAGTTACTACCCAGTAGCAACCCCAATAGTAACAAATCTGTGAATATTTGAACACCGAACTTCCATGAAACTATCTAGCACAGCAAAATCAAAATAGCAGTCCTGTTCCCATTGGGTTCCACCTAGGCTAATGAGGCAGGGAGGCTGCTTCCACTGAGAAAACTCATATATCCTTAATGGAGCACTAGAAGAAGATTCTTCCCTCTCAACAGGTAATACATAACTTCATGCTTTATTTATTTTTTCTCTAAACTTGCTGTAATGACAGAGCTAACCTCCTCTTCCTCAGCCTTTAGGTGATAGTCACTGCTGAGTGTTCACAAAACATCACAAAAAGCAGTGATCCTGTTACACAGCTGAAGCAATTATGGTTTAAAAAATGCCAGATTTTCAATGTCTGGTTCGATATATCTGTGATTATTATTTTGGGGTTTGTTTTTGTTTGTTTTTTTTAAAGCACACAGGATTATATATATATTATAACATGGCTCTAAAATTTCACAGTGTCAGCTGTGAGTACTCAGCATTTTTAAAACCAGGCTGCACCTCACAGGGACTCTGAATTCTTTCCAGCCTCATCAGCTTTGCAGCCCAACACGCAGCTGTATTTCCCAGATCATCCTACAACATTCAGTTGGACTTGATAATCTCAAAGGTCTTTTCCAACCTAAATGATTCCATGATTCCATGATATTCTGTATGGGCCCCAGCCTTCCAGCAGTGCAAGAAGTCCCTCACATTCATCCCTGCACAAGGGCACCAGACTGAACTCCAGGGATGAAACACAACCGGGAGCATGGCACCACAATGACAGAGTAGTCTTTACTAAGGAGAAAGAGCAGCTTACTCCAAAAGCAGGAACTTCATCCTTCTTCATTTCATTCACCCGCACTAAGTAGTTGATGAAGTCTCGGGCAGCGTTGCTCTGCGCGTCCTTCTTGTTGGTAGAGTTGCCCATGCCGACGTAGTTGAAGCCTTCCACTCGGACCTGCAAGGAAAAACACGCAGCTCTGGCATGTGCAGCTGAAAGGGGCTTGGAGACCAGCAACACCAACTGGAACACCAAATCCTGGCTGCTGATAAGTACAGGAGAAATAATATTACTAAGTATTGTTACATATAATTATATATAGCTATATACTTCTGTAGGTTTTGAAAAGCAAACCCTCACATTCTGAGAACTTCTCCTCTCAGAGCACAAGTGCTTCCCAAAACCTCGTAGAAGAAGAAAAATCAATGTAGGAAGGGACCCTGGCAACATACAGCAGCAAACTCTGCCCAAGATCACCTTCCTCAATCTAAATATCAAACCCTTGGATAACAAGGACAGTAGTGACCTTGGGTCCACTCAGCCATAGCTCCAAGTTCTTGCAACATAGATGTGATTTATTTCTGGTTTTTGGTTTGTTTTTTTTTTTTTACTTTAGCACAGCAATTCTATACCCTGGACAATGGTACCTCCAACCATCCAGTAACCATACTGGATTCACAGCCATCCCACCAGGCTGCAAAAATCAGCAAGAGGGATGTTTCAATGAGACTGATCCTTTCACCTGTTAAGCTTTCATGGATAATCACAGGGCATCAACATATCAAAACCAGTACAACAATACTTATATATCGCATAATATACAATATATATGTATAGTGGGACCTTTTACAAAAAGCATGGAGTGACAGAGCAAGGGGGAATGGCTTCACACTGACAGAGGGCAGAGTTAGATGGGATATTAGGAAGAAATTGCTCCCTGTGAGGAGGTTGCACCCTGGCACAGGTTGCCCAGAGAAGCTGTGGCTGCCCCTGGATCCCTGGAGGCCAGGCTGGATGGGGCTTGGAGCAACCTGGGACAGCGGAAGGTATATGTTCATGGCAGGGGGTGGAACTGGATGGGCTTTAAGGTCCGTTCCAACCCAAACCACTCCATGATTCTGTGACTATATCTATTCATATAACCATTCCATCCAAGTATTGCTCAACCAGTTATAATACCTTGAAAACTGCTTTAATGCCTTTAATGTTTTTTAGTTTTCTTACTGACATGGAAGACAAACAGGGGAGGGAAGGGTAAAATTATAAATTTAAGGTGCAAATCCATGGCATCACTCAAAAACTGATCTGTTCTGCACATGGCCTCACACTTAGTGCCAGCTACTTGTCAGAGCCAACCTGAATTCACAGCTCCCACATCCCCAATACCTAGAGGCAGGAGTAAAGGCGTATTAGAGCAGTGCAGAGTAGCAACCGTTCCAATAAGAATTCTTTAATACATTTCATCTCAAGTTCAAGAGTGGGCCAAAGCTCTTGGCAAAGGTGACATACAATACTCCTCACCAACTATCTTAACTGCAAGAAGGGTCACACATGGTGCAGAGACACACGCCACCCTTAAATAAACCAATCCGTTTTCCCTGTAAGAACATCGTTCCGGCTTCTTCCCTCCTTTCACTCATTTCACACTGCACACACTGCAGGACACTGGCTCAAAGCAGCCCAGCCCTCCCTGAGCCCTCGGCTTCCAGTGACTCCCACCCAGGCTGGGCAGGGCTCAGACGGCGGACAGGACCCTAGACCCCCGGTGCTGACCCCAGGTTCCTTCTGGCAGAAGACCCCGGCAGCACCCCAGGTCCCCTCTGGCAGAGCCGCCAGACCTGCTCCCAGACCCCCGGCACTGATCCCACGTTCCCAGTGGCAAAGCCCCGGGTCCGGCCCGGCAGGGTCCTCGGCAGCACCCCGAGACCCCTGGCAAAAACCCCATCACGAACCTCAGACCCCCGGCAGGGCCCCACATTCCCTTTGACAGCGTCCTCAGACCCCTGGCAGAGCTCCAGATCCCTCCCGGCAGCGACCCCAGTCTGGCGGCACGGTCCAAGTTCCCTGTGGCAGAGCCTAGGCTCTCGTCACGGCCTCCAACCCCCCAGCACAGCCCCCCCACGCCCGACAGGACCCCAGACCCACTCAGGGCCCTCAGATCCCCGACAGAGCGCCGGCAACACACCCAGAGCCCGGCAGGGTCCGTCCAGGGCCCCGGAGGGCACCAGTCCCCCTCTGTGTCCCCAAACCCGCGGAACAGCCCTAAGTCCCCCTCATGGCTCCCAGCCCCCCACAGGGCGCCCAGCCCGCTCCCCCGAGGGGGCAGGCCCGCACCTCGCAGAGGAAGGTCTGCCGGCCGCGGCCGCCGGCGGCGCGGATCTCATAGGCCGGCATCACCCTCCTCCTGCCGCACCAGGCGTACAGATAGTTCTTCACGTCCCCCATGGCCG
>VZRV01006660.1:59168-70657 GCA_013398115.1 Falcunculus frontatus
GATGAGCTGTGCTGTGGCAGGAAAGAATACAAACTATGACCTGTTCTTTGGCAGTTTTTCCTTTGGGTAAGGGAAAAGCGTAGAAAAGCGAGGCAAAGTATGGATGTGGAGCAGAACAGGCTGATTTTTGGAGGTTTTGGAAATGTCCTGGACTTTTTTTCCAGATCCAAGAAGAGAGAGAGGCCTTACCTCTGAAGAATTTTGAAATTGAAATTCTGGACGCCGTCCATCACAATTCTGCTGTTGTCATCCGTGGTGCCACTGGTTGTGGCAAAACCACCCAAGTGCCCCAGTACATCCTGGATCTCTCTTCCCTCCTTCCAGCCCCCCCACAATCATTCTTTTCATGAGGAGCAGTCAGGGCACAGGACCCCTTGTGTCAGCCACAGGGACCATCAGCCAGCAAGAGGTTCAGCCCGGGACACAAAAAAATGCACCTTTTAATCTGACAGCAGGTGACTTGCTCTGGTGAGACCCCACCTGCAGAGCTGCCTCCAGCTCTGTGGCCCCCAGCATCAGGACACGGAGCTGCTGGAGTGAGTCCAGAGAAGGCCTTGAAGATGCTCCAAAGGCTGGAGCCCGTCTGCTCTGGAGACAAGACTGGGAGAGCTGGGGGTATTCAGCTTGGAGAAGAGAAGGCTCAGAGGAGACCTTACAGCCCCTTCTTGGAGCCTAAATGGGCTCCAAGAGAGCTGGAGAGGGACTTGGGACAAAGCCTGAAATGACAGGACAAGGGGGAATGACTTCCCATTGCCAGAGGGCAGAGTCAGATGGGATATTGGGAAGAAGTTCTTCCCTGTGAGGGTGGTGAGGCTCTGGCACAGGGTGCCCAGAGAAGCTGTGGTTGCCCCATCCCTGGCAGTACTCAAGGCAGTGCTCAAGGGCTTGGAGCAACCTGGGATAGTGGAAGGTGTCCCTGCCCATGGCAGGGGATGGAATGGGATGATTTTAAAGTCCCTTCCATCCCAAACCATTCTAGGTTTCTATGATTCTATGCCTTCCTAACCTGCATGACAGCATTCTGCACTGCCACATGGAGGTGCACAGCTCAATCGTGGCTTTGTTTCTGTCCTAAGGAAAAAAATGGAGAAATACCTGCTTATTAGTGATCCAAAGCTTGCTGTTACAAAAGGGATTTCTTGTTTTAATTTTGCATTAAGGTGTATAAACACGGAGATCAGACAGAAGCAGGATTTTACACGCACAGACAATGTCCCAGTGATTCTGATGAACAGATACCAGCCTGAGCAACCTGATAGTGTCATACTGTTGTTTAAACCCACAATGTAGTGTCCTCATGGAGAGGACAAAACACCATCCAGCTGAGAGGGGGTAGAGACGGATCTTCCTCCTTTCTAGGCAAAAGTCATCAGCCCTCTCCTCCAACTGGGAAAAATTTGCTATTTTATTAATTAAACAATCCCAGTCACTCCTGGAATGTGCAGCACTCCAGGGGAGCAGTGTAAAATGTCAGGCTACATGTGCCTCAGCAAAGCCAGCCCTAACAGGAAGGGGCTTGGGCACATTGCCAGTTCCCTGAAAGAAATCCTAGCCCATCGTGTGGGGGATGTGTCACATGGCAGAGAATCCCAGAAAAGGAACCTCCAGATCGACATGGAAGTGAACATCATAGATGGGGCACTTGGGGATGTGGCTTAGTGGTGGACCCGGGAATGTAAGGTTAATGGTTGGACCTGATGGTCTTAGAGGTCTTTCTCAACCTTAATGATTCCATGACTCTATGATCAGTCACCATCAGGCCACACAATGCTGTCCAGCTTGGCTTTGGCTTTGGCGATGAACTCACTGGAGGCATCAACAAGCGGAAGCCGTGGAGGTCCCATGGGAATGCCAGAAACAAAAGTCATTACAGCTTTAGTCTGTGCAACACCAAAACCTGGGCAGACAAAAGCAAAATCGCACATTTGCTGACCACTTTCCTTAAAGCAGGCTCAACACAGGTGTCCAAAAAAGCAGCAGCATAGATTTTCTGTGTAATCCAGCATCGACCAGGCTTCAAGCACTTCTTGGAAGTGAGAACAGTGGAATTGAAAAGAGGTAACTGTGCTTGCAGACAGGAACGACACTGCAGTAAAAATTACACCTACTTACTACGTTTATTCCTGTGTAGGCATCTCCCAATGCAGACTCACACAGAGCCAAGCCTTGAGAGTAACGCCATCCTCCTCTCTGTCCATAGCTCATGACTCCTTATGTACCTCTGGAAATTTAGTGTTTGCCTTTTTATCTATAAGGCTGAAAAACAATGCAATTCCTCTGACTCTGAACCCAAGAAATACAACCAGGCTCTAAAGCTCAGCAAGATTCATCAGGGCTTGCATATGTACAGCAAACCCACAGTAAACAGTTCTCTTCATTAAATGTCTGATATAATCTAATTTAAACATTTCCTGTCTGTTTCAGTCTCCTACACCACTCTGTTGATTTTAATTGCTTTTTATATTTAAACTTGATTTTGTTTCTAGAAATTATTCAACTTTAAAATGTTTTGGCCTTGTACAGCCTTCAACAAAATTCCTGTTAAATTACAGCAAGGCAGGAGAGAGAAGTATCAGAGTTGTTCTTCAACTTGGGCACCACCATTTCAGAAAAATTACTGTAGAAGTAAAGCTAGAAATGAGCTTTTGGAGACGGAAGGAAAAAAAACCTAACAAAAAAACCAACCCACGGAAAGAGTCAGGATAAGAACAAGGGTAAATCACAGAGTCACAGCTTTAAATCTATGAGATTTCACAGCAGAAGGAAGGAAGGGAGAGTGCAATCTGTCAGGGATGCTTGGTCAGCTCCCTTTGTTGAGCTCCCAACTGCTACTAAGTTGGGAAACAGCAGCTGCAACAGTTTTTCAATGCAAAATCTTTCAGGAAGGAAGTTCTAAGAGTACAGCAACACGAGAGTTTGAAGAGCACAAAGTTTGCACTTCTAAACAAATAATGAGGGAAACAGGCAGTTTTTACTCAGTTTACTTACCCAGTTTGATGACAAAGTTGAGAAATTCCCCAGTGAGAAACTACAAAAGACCAACGGTAATTTATTAACACCCTCAAATTTGAAGGTGTAAAAGCATCTAAAGCTACTGTATTTATATCTTATTTAACTGTTGCACAGCTTTGAGAAAAGCCCTTGGCCACCTAGTCAGTCTCTGGGAAATACTAATTGAATTCCAGTGGAATAGGGGAGAGATACCACAAATGTTCCATAGAAACATTGGGTACAGATTGTATATTGATGGCTCAGAACTCCTCACAAATTTTAAAATTGCCCAAGACCAAAAGGGGTGAAGGCAGAGCTGATTTGGGACAGCTTTATGCCCTACATCATGCAGGCTATCTCCAGAATATTCCTAGTCAAGGGGCTTGGCCACTGTGAGTTTGTTCAAGGAAAAAGGCCAGCCCATCGCTCACTTGCATGGATGAGATTAGAGTTGAAAGGTAAGTGAGGCAGGTCTTGGTTAAAAGGTAGTAAGGAACGGTCAAAAAAGTGAGGAGAGATGAATAACAAAAAGGAGGGTTGGAGATAAAAGAATTTTTCTTTAATAAAGCTGCCTCAGCATGGATGACAGAACCACATGGAGAACAGCCACAGTAAAGCTCGAAGAGAAAGAAGGTTGCTCCCAGTGAGGCTTGGGAAGATGCTGTACCTGATATTTCTGTGCCAAGGCAAGGTCTGTCTTTGCAAAGGCTTGCAACATCAGATTGGTTTGTCGGCCCAAATAGTTGTAGGTACTGTCAAAAAAACAAACCAAAAATAGAATTGGTAAATGCAAAAGAGGAACTTAAAACCAGTGAAACAAAAGTAACCACAGGCTTTTGCTGTTGACATTGTCATTATTATGAGAGAAATTTGTGCAATCTACATGTGGTGCAATCTACTGTCAAGCATCTGAAGTATGCCAAGCTCCATGGAAGAATTAGAGAGCAGATTTCTCTTCCCAGTTCTTTCCAAATGGAACTGCTTTTCAAAATTAAAAATAAAAAGACATCATCGGGCAATAAGGAAAGCCAATCACTTAATTTTCCAGTTGCTTGTTTATTTAATGGACTGCCTAGATGGGAACACAGACATCACACAGTAATTCATCCAATCAGCCTGATATGAGGGGCAGAGGATAAATTAGAAATTAAACTCAGCACAGCCCTTTTGCTCACAGACTGCTCATGTGAACAATTTTAACCTCTCTGGGTTTTGGTTCCTTACCCAATGAAGATAGAAGTGATTACTTACTTCAAAAGTTGCCATAAGGATAAAAAGTACGTTGAAACCTTTGGGTCATCTTAGAAACCACAGCAATAATCACCCAAAGGAACACAATCTGGGATCCTGGGTTATATGACTGTCCCATCACTAGGACTGGGACTAGATTATGTGTCTGTTTGCCTCTGTACATCCCTATCCTGCAAAATCCTCCGTGGCCGTTACTGAAGACAGTCAGGGAAATACTATGCACATAGTGGAAGATAAAACAGCACAGTGTATGTGTGAGGGGAAGGAGTCCAAGCCATACTGACCTTCCAACTGCTCCATTTGCCCCTACGGCCAGTGCACCCAACAGTTGCTAGTTTGGGGTGGAGGGAGAAAAAAAAGTAAAAAAAATTTACTTCATGTAATAAAATCACGGGAAAAAAGGGATGGTGGGAGGGAGCAGTGAAACTGCCTTGCACTGAGTGTCCAAGGTTACTTCTTCCCCAAGGTTGAAGCAAGAGAGTGCCTTAGAAATTACTTTTAAGAGAAGCCTCTTACCTCATCCACCCCATAAAGAAATTCAAACTCCCCTGTTTTGTTCTTGTTTATGCACTGTGCCAGGTCCAAGAGGTCTGTGTCACTGAACTTCACACCCTGGAAGGTGGGGATTTGTGCTTTTATCCCATCCAGCAACTCTTCCACACGAACTGTGCAGAACAGCAATCTCATATGAGGGAACATAGGCCTGTTCTGGGAAAGTTCCCTGCCTTGTCCTTGAGAGAAAGACTTCATATTTTACAAGTTGTTCATTTTCAGCCTAAGCCTAGTAAACTATACAGCTCTAAAACAATGAGTAAGACAACAAAGAGTAAGAGTCTTTTACCAGATCAGAAAAAAATTAGGAATGAACTGGCAACAACACATTTAAGGCTAAATATAAATCCATGCATTCAGAAACACCATATAACCTGCTGTCCAGAGCAAATAACCAAACATCTGTACTCTGTACTTACTCTTCACACCCGTCAGAGGAGGAATGTGATAGTAATAAAATGGAACCTCAGGGGCTTCAGATGCAACCTTCTGTAAGAAGGCAACCAGCTCACCTAGAAGGAAACCATCAGGTATCCCGTAAGAGAAGAAGGCTATTTATAGGGAGACACAGTTCGAGGGCTGTGGGAGAGGCCTCAGCTTGTGCACCATACACAGCAAGTCATACAAAACACTTCACATGTCATAAAACATTAAGTGTGACATAAATCAGGGGAAGACCTTAAGAAAGGCAAAGACAATACTTCTTTTAAACCAAACCAGTTTCAGTAGCTCTCACTCATTCTCTTACAAGTGTAACTCAGGCATGCTCTCACATGTGCCAGACCTGTGTGCCAAGTAGTCTCAGCAGGATCACTTGTGTGTAACAGAGGACAAGGGATCAAGTTCACCTCCCTGGGGTATTGCTTGGTGAGGATGATGAACAGGGTTTTGGACAACTCTTTTTTGCACCATTTTAGGAATCAAAGAGTTGTTATGATTGACATTCTCCCGAGAATCTTGCTCATTGCATCCTTCACAGATCTTAGGCAATTTTGTCACGTACACGGAAGGAAGAAGAATGGCAAAAACCAGTGCTGAACCCTCAGTGCCATCCTACTCTCAGCGAGGTTTCTGCTGAGTTTCGTGCTGTTCCTCTGTGAGTACCAGTCTGACTGCCACTGATTGTGTCCTGGCTGTCACTATCAGCCATTCTGGCAACTTACTCTGGTTTCTTCTGGTGCTTTCATATGAACATTTCCATTCAGAGTTCATTCAGACAACTTTCAATATTTCTTTTACAAACCTCCACTTCACGTGGTTCTTTTATGTTACTGTCAGGATCTTAAGGACAAAATGCTCAGTTTGCAGTTTTGAGGTAACCTTAGACAGACAGAACCAAACCTGATCACCTCAGTAACAAGAGCCACACCTGTGTATCAGCAGTTCCTCAACTTGGTCAGTGCCCAGCAAGGGTCAGCATGGAACCAGCTGCTTCCTAGTGTGGCCCAGATCAAGCATGAACCCCAAACTATCTATTCAGAACACAGACTAGTTAACTAGACTGTTCTTTCCAAAAACAACTCTTCTTTTTACAAAAGGCTAACAAAATACATCCCAAAAGACATCCTTCCCACTTTTTACCAGGACAATTCTGCTCTCTCTCATCTTTTAAAAATGTTTCTTGCAGGTTTTGCTTTTCCATTACAGTTGTGCCAACATCATCATCAGAATATTTTCCAAAGAAAGTAGATGGCATTAAGCCTTTATCTATGATGAAGGTTGGGAGGGCAATAAAAAGGCCTCAGCAATCACATCTACTCACCTTTGTTTGTGGGTTTGAAGAAGAAGGGGGCTATGACAGCAATGCCACCAGCACCTATGGCTGCTGCATGTCTTGCCTATAAAAGACAGCATGGAAAGCATCTGAGGGTACATCTGCTTCTATTTGTCACACACAGAGTGAAAAATATCATATACACACCAGCTCTTGGCACTCTGGCAGATTCAGTGCTCCCACATGAATGATCACATGGTCCAATCTGCACAAAAAAACAAATTTGGAAGATTTTGAGGCGGTTTCAGTGATGGTGGAAAAACTACCAGGCTGCCAAAATTACTCGCTTCAGCCCAGGCAGCCACAGAACAAGAACCTAAAAAAAGAGTTGCGCCTGTGTTGACCTGATGAGCTGAAACATGGGGAAAATGCTGACAGTGACAAGCAGCTGGTGGTGGAAGAAAGAAAACACATTTGTAAACATGAATCACATATGACTTCTTGCTGTTGGACTTGCAAGGCCATCAGGAGGGATGAATCTTAGCATTTTATTAGGAAATTGAAATTCAAATATTGAGGATTTAAGGGGAGGCTGAGAAGAGTAAAGGAAATAAAAGTATATCTTTACTTTCTAAACCTATTTCTCTGCAAACCTACCAGAAGAGTTCAACCTCACAGCAGCAGACTGCTTGTCTGCTCCTGCCAAGGGAATCCTCCATGTTCCAGGCCATCAACCCCATTCCTTTTCTCCTTTAAATACACAGGAGATATGGATATAAAGGCTATGTATCTGAAGGCTGTGATCCTTCACACCAGTTTATTTCTGGTCATTATCCTTCTCCCCCAAAACACCTCCTCCTCAGCACATCTGACCCAGCATCCAAGAGAAAGGCAGCAGTGAGGGGTACAAGGCTATGACAGGTACAAGAAAGGGAGAATGAAGCTGCAATTGGATATACAGCTGCAGATCCAGATGGAATTCTTTCTTCTGTCACTAATTTTGCACCTTTAGGAAAGCAGTTAAGCACCTGACACCTCAGCTTCAGTCACACCAAATAATGCAATACATTAAAAGGTTCAGAAATGCTCTTTATTTGCATTTGTTCTCAAGACTAAGCAAAGGGCACAGCCTTTCTTTCCAAGCCCTTTCTTGTTCCCCCACCTCTCAGTGTATCAAAGAGGACTCTCACAAGCTCTCTAAGCAGCAGAAACAGACACCAGCTAACTGGCAATGACAGAAACGTACTTCTGTGATAAAGGAGCTGGGGAACAAAGCCCAACAACAAAATACTAAAAAAAAAAAAAGGCATCAGCAAACTTGGTTTTGCAATCAGGCATTATTATAACAGAAGATCTGGAATCCCCCATTCCCTCTCAGTTACTTACTTGTCTTTTCCCTGGCATATCCATTCTTCTGCCAACTGCTTCCTCTCTTGGACGCTAAGGGACAGGCCCTCTCCTGTTGTGCCATTCACTGTTTCAACACAACAAAACACAACACACTGACTGAGGCCTCACCTACACACATCGGTTTCAGTAACATTTTTGAGTTGGGAAGAATCATTCAGATCAGTCTTCTCTGTCAACACAACACTATCCATTCATCTCTGAATGTCACCTTATGAAGGCACCTTATTCTATCCCTCACAGAAACGGGGTGTGAGCAAAACCAGATACTTTAAGTACCTCTTGCACTCTCTCCACTGGTGAATATAAATGGCCAGGATGATCCCACATCCACATTCACTCCCACTACAGCTCCTATCAGGTAAGATATCACAGGATTCCCATCCAGGCAAAAGGGCTGTAACGAAGTTTCTGTCAAAAAACACTTACCAAAAACGTTCTTCACATTCTGCTTATTTACCAGATAATCCACATACTGATGAATCACTGGGAGGTTAATTTGTCTGCAATAAAAGAAACCACAGCAACCATTAAGTCCCCACTCACAGTTATTTTAAACTTCGTGATTAAGAAACAAAAAAAACCCCATGTATTTTGAAGCGTTGCATTTGTACACACACATCGCCCAGAGCTAAGAAACCTTTGACATCTATTTAACATCTGAGGTAGCAGCTCAAGCCTTGAATTCTCTCTTCCAGTTTCTCTTCCTCCTGACAAGTAGTTCGCTGTTCCAAACTTTTATTGGAAATTGCTGCAGGCTTGTCACAGCAAAGAACTTCTTGGGGAGATATGAGAGAATAGGAAGAACTAAAACCTTTTCCTCTTTTGAGGGTAACAGGAGTCTTCTCGAGAGCACAAAGTTATTTGTGCAAGTACTGGCAAAGGGTTAAACTGATGGATGGTTGTAACTGCTGGATACAGAGAGATATGACTTTGACCTCTCTCTCTCATTAAAGGATGAGGAGAGTGTTGGGGTTCAGGAGTTCTCCTTTTGTTTCTTTCTCTTAAAGAATTTTCTCCCATTTTTTTGTTGCTAAGAAACAATAACAACCGGCTACTTAGGAGAGAGAAAAAAATTTTCCTGGGAATGGTGTGGCTGGCTGCCATTTTAACTGGGGGGGTTTCTCGTGGAGGGGCAGAGATACCGCAAGAATTGCGCTGGGGAAAAGGGGTTGGGTGCAGCTCCTAGCTCTCTCCTCTCTCAGCATTCGGAGGGCTGCAAGAGGAGGCTGCAGTCGCTGTGGGGAGAATTCACCACCACTGCGGGGTTCCGTCTCCTGCTGCCTTCTACCGTGAGTGGAGCTCTGCTCGTGGGAGCGGCCATTGCACTGGGACCTTGTTAATGCCCTATCTCACCAAACAAAGGACCCACCACCATCTGCTGGGGTGCCTCAGGGGAAACCCTGTATCCCTGAGCCCCTTTCCCCTTCCAGGGAGTCCCTCTCTCTCTCTCTCTGCCATATTCAGGAGCCGGGCTGCCGCTGCCCAGCTCCTCCCTCCCCTCCCGCCGTTCCTCTGCCATTGTTCCGGTTTTTCGCTACACTGCAGTCTGCACCCCCTGCGTGTCGGGACATATCGCGGTTCCAGCTACAGCTGCCGAGTTTCTGCTGCCTCTCGCTTGCTGCCCGGGTGAGCTCGCCCTGCCGTTCCAGCTTGCTGCCTCCGAGGGTCCTGCTGGGGCACCGGGATCGGCTGCCCCTGGGGGTTTGTAAAGCGAAGCCCTTTCCCCATCCCTTCCCGGGATCCCAGGCTGCCATTGCCGCGGGAGGGCTGAGCTCGCTCCGGAGCGCCCCCTGCAGCCGATGGGGAACATCGCACCCGCCCTGCCCGGCCGGGAGCCAGCAGCGCCCCTGGGGGCTGTGAGCGGAACTGCACCGAAGGGGAAAGCGCCTAAAGAGCGGGAGAGATTGTTCATCGGGTTTGCTGCTTTTGTTTGTTGTTGCTGCCGTTGTTGTTGTTTGTTTGCCTTGTTTATTTGTTGTTGTTACCATTGTTGATGTTCGTTTGCCTTGTTATACATATATACTAGTAGAGAATTGTTATTCCTTTTCCCATATCTTTGCCTGTAAGCCTCTTAATTTCAAAATTATAGTAATTTGGAGGGAAGGGGGTCATATTTTCCATTCCAAGGGAGGCTCCTGTCTTCTTTAGCAGATACCTGTCTTTCAGACCAAGACAGAGATCAACAGAATTCCCTGGCAAACAGGGGAAATAGAATTCTTGGCTTATCTTCTCTGCAAGACAAACATTTTGTTTACTAGTGTATAATATTTCAGTGTTGTTTTCATTTGTCAAAAATACAGACCAAACCTATGGTCTGGAAGTCAATTTTGATGCCTTGATTAGTTTTACACAACACTCAGAAATCCACAAATGCCATCCCAGAACACATCTGACAAGGACCATGCAGTCCAGGCAGAGGGCTCAGGTCACTCCTTAAATACCATGTTGCAATAAATCTGAGTCATAATAAAAAATAAAATCAGAAATAAGTTTTCTTTAAAGCAAGAATCAAAGCAGTGACTGCAATGGAATGAGTTCCCTGACTGGGATGGAGCCATGTTTTTCAGCACTTAAAGTAAAGTTCACTTTTGGAGATCTGTACCAGCAAATCTCCACTGCCTCTCTCAAAAACGTGTACAGATCCTGACACATCCCCCACAAGAGCTTAGAGTTCTCTGCTGACTCCAAACAACTCGGTCTTGCAACATCAAAATGCTTCTCTTTGCCACCCGTGCTCTGAAGAAAGCTGAATTTCAAGTTTCAATTTGATGTTCTTTTCAAAACTGTGCTGTCCTTGCAGTATTTTCTTCAAGTTTAGACTAATTTCATCCACACATAAACACACACGTGACTGCATGCATGACTTAGCTAAGGCAGAGAGAAGTCTAGAAGGCCTTTAGATTCTGACAATTATTTTCTAGCTCTCAAGAGCTCTTTTTAACTAGGACTGCAATTTTCCTTAACAAACATGAAAACACTGCAATGCTCTACACATGTAACTGTACTATGATTTAATTTGCACCTACAAAGCAACAGAAAAGGAGACATGAGACTGATGCAAACTCTCCAAACCCAGACTCACAGCACTTGCTGGCAACAGAAGGAAGCAGAGACAAGGGAATCTCACTCTAGTCCTAGTGGAACCAATTTAATACTTCCCCTAATCCCATCAGAGATCTGATTAAAAAAAAAAAGAAAAAAAAAAAGAAAAAAAAAAAGAAAAAAAAAAGAAAAAAAGAAAGCGGATCAGTTCCAAATAAGAAAGAAGGACAATAGGGTGGAAGGAAACAGTAATCAGTGCAATTTTGACAGCTCACCCATCTGGAGTCATTGGAGTGATGGTAGCAGCTACAAGACCCTCTAACTTCTTTCGGGGTGTCATTGAGCTGTTTGGAAAAAAAGGTATAAAAGCGATTACCATCTCTGTTCGAATGCTTCTGTGAAAGGGTAAAAACCCCGCGGGATGTGCATCCGAGCCCGCCGGGCAGGGAGGGCAGAGATGCGGGCTCCCAGCCATTCCTTAGGGAACGGATAGCGGGGGGGGGGGGGGGGCGGCCCCGGCGGTCCCCCT